>VZSF01003135.1:115582-173504 GCA_013398295.1 Chionis minor | reverse complement strand
CGGGGGCCCAGGCCGGGGCCGGGGCGGCCGGGCGGGTGGCGGGGGGAGGCGGCTGCCTCCAACGCCCCTCAGCGCCCCTCGCCCGGCCTGCGCCGGTGGCAGCGCGGCCCTGGCTCCAAGCGTGAGCAGCTTTTCTTAAAAAAATTAAAATGGGGTTTTGTGGGGAAAAGAATAAATGCACAGAGCCTGTCCTTCTCCGTGTGAGAGTCGGTCCCTCAGCCTTTTCCCCTCGGAACAGCCGCGGGTGTGGACACTCAGCCCGCGGCAACGGGTTGGCGTGAGGCAGCTCCCGGCGGGGGTCCTGGCCTGACAGGCCTTCCCGCGCCGCGGAGTCCGGCGGCAGCGCCTGCGGGTCCTCCGGCTCCATCGCCTCGGCCCGAAAGGGCACGGACGGGGAGGAACGCCATCCCGCCACGCCAACGCCCTCGCCCTGAGGTGGGTCGAGTGCCCTGAGGGTTGGCGTGGTGGTAACGCTCACGTCTGGAGGATTTGCCGCAGCTCGGGTTATTCCATGGAAAAGCTTTCGAGGTCTGATGGTTTTTTGAGAGTGAGTCTCGAACGTCCCCGTCTGTCTGAGTCTCTACCCTAATGAGCTGCCCAGGATGTGCTGATGGCTCTTCCAAATCACCCCACAACAGGGAATTGCAGAATCCCCGGGGCTGGCAGGGCCCTCTGGAGATCATCTGGTCCAACCCCCTGCCAGAGCAGGGTCACCCAGAGCAGGGGGCACAGGATGGCGTCCAGGCGGGCTGGGAATGTCTCCAGAGTGGGAGACTCCCCCACCTCTCTGGGCAGCCTCTGCCAGGGCTCTGCCACCCTCCAAGGAAAGAAGTTCCTCCTCGTGTTCAGATGGAACTTCCCGTGTTCACGTTTGTGCCCGTCACCTCTCCTCCTGTCACTGGGCACCACTGACCAAAGCCTGGCCCCCCCATCCCAGCACCCTCCTGTGATCAGCACTGGTGAGATCCCCCCTCAGCCTGCTCTTCCCAGAATGAAAGGATGGGCGGTCAAAGCTGAAGGAAGATTCATCATGGCCAAACCACCCTGATTGGCAGCTGGAACATCCTCCGTGAGCAGGAACGCAGCAATCCTGACCCCAGTCTGGGCAAGGCTCCTGTTCGTGTAGACGTGTAGCTGGCAGGAAAAATTCATCCCTTACCAAGAGCGGTTATCTAAGGCCACCTCGGCAAAGAAAAAAAACGCCACTGAAATTGTGTGGCAAATACTCTTGAAGCATGATGGCCAAAATGGTGTGATTAATAACATGAAGTCAGCCCGGGGCAGAAGGGGTTCAGAATGCCGTAGCTGCCAGGCTGTGTGTGGGTGCACGCGCGCTCACGTACGTGTTGCGTGCAGGCACTGGCACGGTTCAAGAGCTGTGTCTCACCCACGTCTTGCTTGTGCTCAGCCCGAGTAGAAGAGGTGCTCGGGGTGTCCTGTGCCAGGGGATCCCGGCGCAGGCTGGCTGGGCAGGACAGCTGTTGGGTGGGTTGTATTACTCCAGAGAGGTCCCAGCAGCAGCGGTTCCGGGACACGGGCACGTGCGAGGAGGCCGTGTCTGTCTGCAGGAGGAAGCAAAAGTGTCCAAGTCTTTAGGGAGCGTTCGCCACCTGAGCGGCCCTCCCTGCCCCCTCTGGGGAAGAGGCAGGAGCACTAAGTCACTTGGTGGGATGTCTGTAAACGCAGTTAGTGCTTGTGCCCTGTCCTGTCAGCCAGAGAGAAGGAGACGAGTGGGCGAGGGTGAACCTCTTGTGGCCATGGAGAATAGCTTTAACCTCCAGAGAGGGAGGTTAAAGCTGTCCCTGCTCTTCCTTTCTGATGAGCTCTGTGCGGATTTATGGCTGGCCTTTGAAGTGTTTCAGCCTGTGACATGCATGGGTTTTGCATTCCACTCAATAGGTGACCTGCCTAAAATTTTTAAGTACCCAGGCTTTACTCCAGCTCCATATTGCATCTGGCCATGGAATTGTAAAGCGGTTACGTGGGACCAGCTTATGGAGGCTGTGCATCTAGGCAAGGTGCTCCGGAGCAGACAAAGGCGAGGGACGTGCTTAATGCATGACTCTCACAGGAGGCTCTTGTGTGCTGTTTCACCTGGGGTCACTCCGACAGGTCTAACAGATTGTGCTGCATTCCTCGGCTGCAGGCAGCAGACCCTCCCTCTGGCACAGGGCTCCGGGAAGCCTTCAGCCTGCTTCGCCACGCTCATTGCTGCCTGCCTGATGAACAGCAACTGGAGCTGACGGTAATTGGAATGGTGGAGTTGCACAGTAACGAGGCAGTAATATGTGAAATCCGCAGTGATGTCAGTCTGTATCACGCTGGGTGTCAAGGCTGCTGTGGATCCAGAAACACATCATCAATTCTAAGCTCCCCTAGTAAGAAGTTAGGTATATAGATGAGATTTGAACACTGGATAGCTGCAGACTGGAGCCATCCAGCTGCTTACTGCAGCTCCCGCAGCCGCTGCGTGCTGCTGCAGTGTTTTGGAAACCGACTGGGCTCCAGCCTCGCAAGGAAATCTTGCTTTGGGGTGAAGAGGTTGGCTTGTTGGTTGATTGTTTCTATGAGAAGGCTCCTCTCGTTTGCCACTGCTTGAAAAAACCATTGCTTGTTGGCAATTTCTGCATAAAAGTCATAGAGTCATAATCATGGAATCGTTTAGGTTGGAAGGGACCTTAAAGCCCACCCAGTGCCACCCCCTGCCCTGGGCAGGGACACCTCCCACCACACCAGGCTGCTCCCAGCCCCGTCCAACCTGGCCTTGAACCTCCAGGGATGGGGCAGCCACAGCTGCTCTGGGCAACCCCGGCCAGGGGCTCCCCACCCTCACAGCCAGGAATTCCTTCCCAATATCCCATCTCAATCTCCCCTCTCCCAGTGTAAAACCATCCCCCCTCGTCCCGTGGCTCCACTCCCTGATCCCGAGTCCCTCCCCAGCTTTCCTGGAGCCCCTTTCAGACACTGGCAGGGGCTGGAAGGTCTCCCCGGAGCCTTCTCTTCTCCCGGCTGAACCCCCCCAGCTCTCCCAGCCTGTCCTCCCAGCAGAGGGGCTCTGGCCCTCCCGGCATCTCTGGGGCCTCCTCCGGCCCCGCTCCAGCAGCTCCGTGTCCTCCTGCTGTTGGGACCCCTGGAGCTGGACCCAGGATTGCAGGGGGGGTCTCCCCCCTCCCGAGCGGAGCAGAGGGGCAGAATCCCCCCCTCGCCCCCTGCCCCCGCTGTGGGGATGCAGCCCAGGGGCGGGGGGGTTCTGGGTGCCAGCGCTCGGTGCTGGCTCGCGGTGAGCTCCTCATCCACCAACACCCCCAAGTCCCTCTCCTGGGGGCTGCTCCAGCCATTCCCCGCCCAGCCGGGATTTGTGCCTGGGATTGCCCCAGCCCAGGGGCAGGTTCTTGCACTTGGCCCTGTTGAACTCCATGAGGCTGTCACAGTCCCACCTCTCCAGGTCCCTCTGGATGCCATTCCCTCCCTCCAGTGTGTCACCACTCCACACAGCTTGGTGTCATCAGCAAATGTGCTGAGGGTGCCTGAGGATGCCTCTTAACTAGTTTAGATTACTTTTATATGTAAAGGATGTAGACAGCACGCACTCACTAGGGGATTGAAAAGCAGGTACTTGTTCCTCTGACACAACTGGTCTCGGCTGATGGGTTCCTGAGTCAGCTCTTGAACTACTGCAGGCCTAAACACCACTCCAGCAGTTTGCTCATTTGGGTAAAGATGTGGGTATTTGAGTGGAGGAGTTGCTAGCAATTATCCAAGTCAGTCTGACATTTATTATCTTTAATCAGGAAAAAATAAGATTTTCCTGCTGCTTTCAGTAGCACACAGGTGTGTCATTTCAAAGTCACATGGTGTTTTCTGTTGCATTTTCTACTTATTCCTTCACAGCATCTGCAAATAAGCAGACCCGTTGAAGCCTGCCGAGATTTTATGTGGCACTGGTGGTGGAGTTCTGCACAGGGCTGACCAGAAACGGCTGCAGGAGACGATGGGGAGTCCAGGCGTAGGGTTTGCCCAATGTGTATTGGTTGGAGCAACAGCAGGTGGCCTCATCAGGAACACAGGTCCTTTACTGTGATAACGTCAAATGTAAAGAAGTATTTAAAAACATTTTGTATGCTCTTAATAGCCATCTAGAGATACATTTCACAGATACACTTACATTTAGTTCAAGGTATTGGGAGTCTAAAATTGGAATCCAGAGTCACAGACTCAATTTTCCCTGCCATACTCCGTCTCCAAAGGGCACCAGTTGACGTCAAATGCCTCTGAATAAAAAGGTGATCAAAATTCTGGCAGGATTGGATGAAATCTTTGCCAAGCATACATATTTTATTAGTATAACTTGCATAATAGTACTACTGCAAGCTTATGAGTCATTCACCAAATTTACAAAATAAAGTATAAAATCTCTTGTGTAATTGGATTTTTATCTAAGGTAGTCTAAAAAAAGGCTAAAAGTATAAAAACCAGTCAAACCAGTTCTTTGTTTAATCTCTTTCCTCGTCTTCTTCTTGTCTACCAAGAAACTCATCACAAGTTTTTGTTCTGTTCTCTTAGACCCCACACCAAAACCATTAGGATTTTCTTTTTTTTTTTTTTTTCCCCCCCCAATCTGATGCAGTCCCACCCTGTTTTAACACACGGACAGTAACAAAGACAGATGATTAGACAATTACATTTCATTTTGTCTTCTACTGCTTTTGTTCACAAAGTGTTCAGTAAATGCAAATTGGAATTTTCAGTTATGGAAATCCTATTTGTTGATAAGAGCAAATAGTTTGATGGTATCCTTGCTCTATAAAGCAATAATTCATATTCTCACTATTGAAAAGAAAAGCTTATTTCCATGTTTTTCATGGAATCAATCCCCACATTGGGGATCAATGGGATCAATTGGGGATCAATCCCACATGGAATCAATCCCCACATCAATACCCACATTTTTAACACGTTATAAACCTGTTCATTTTTATCATATAAACGGTGTGTGCTCTGCTTGTTTAGTGTGGTTTGAAGATTTCCTGTTGGACTCCATCCCACTGCTGAATGGAAATTTCCTTTCCACAGAGAGAAATCCCAAGCTTTGACACGAACCAAGAGAAAAACAGAGTTTTCCTTGGGTTTTGTTATTTTGTAAATCCCTAAATACTGAGCTGGGCTTTAACTTTGAAACTAACTTTGCATAATTACTGGAGCTGAATTTGGGTGATTTGTACAAAGGTTTTTATCTATGTGGGTGTCCTACTTCATTACACTGAAACAGCAAATCCCAAAGCTTCAGCAGAATCTGTGACATACAACCATCAGTGAAAAATGCGTGTTGTAGCCTTTGTCACACAGGGCTTTGTTCCACCCCCTCATGTTTGGTCCTCTCTTTTCTCCACAGCCAGCTTCTACTGTGGAAGCCAAACGGTGCCGTCAGCTTCGGGAGTCAGCAGGGATCCAAGGCAGCTGACGTGAGACCACCATACTCCCAGAATAGTTTTAGCTCTTGTTTTGGAAACGGTTTAAGAGCGTGTGCTTCGAATCACTGATTTGTTTCAGCATTAATTCAGCTCTTAGCAAATCACAGGCGTTTCTCTGGGCTGGATGCAGACACAAACAGTACGAGGTGATGACTCCAAAGCGCGGTGGGTCCAAGAGGAAGTACAGCACGATGAGCTGGGTGTTACCGCGATGAATGTCAAACATTGCAGCTATGTAGGAGTGGCTAACATGCCCCTCACTGCTGTCTCTTGGTTTCATCTGAAAAGAACTTCCCTGAGATGAGGTCTGTTCTCTCAAGTGTACACTAAATTATGAAATTACAGCAAAATGTACATCCCAGACATTTCTGATTGTTATAAACCGGGAAGAATGCTGCTGAATGCAAGATTTATACTTACGAACGTGACAATACCGTTTGTCTCAGATTCCCAAACTGTAGGCTTAAATTAGTCTGTAGCTAGGCACTGCAGATAAGGAAAACTTCATAGAGCTCTGTGTGAGATGAGACAAAAAAAATATCTCTGGTTAGAAGTAAATTTTAAAGGCTTTATACACAAGGTTTCAAAATCAGTAGATAATCATGCTAATAAAATAAAATACATAGTTTTTAAGCACAGTTTACATTTTCAACTTGCAAAATTTAACACAATACTTATATTTGTATCAGTGCTGTACCTTGCAAGTCATAAAACCCATGCAAGAGGTTAGAACTTTTAAGTACTTCTTGGACATTTTCTCACTTAATCTCCATTTGCCAGAGAAACAATGATTTCCTTGAGAGTAATAGCATTCCCTCTGGTGCAACGCCTCACTTAGGTCCAATTGTCAAGGTGTGCAGCAGTCCCCTCAGGGCCACAGTCTCCTTCAGGCGAAATTAATCCTGAGATTATTTGCATTAACAGGGACTTCACAGGGGAAGGGTTATGAAAAACGGCTGTGGTTTTCTAAAAGGCATCCTGTAAAAAGTGTTTGTATTGGTTTCCAAAGATGCAGTAAGTTATCTTATGTGGGTGACTTTCGATGAGTCATCCCAGGGTAACGAAGAAAAGGTTTTGCATGACACCACATCTCTTTTTTGTTTTGTTTTGTGTTTTCTTTTTCTCACTGTTTTTCCCGTGCACAGCTACACATGCAATTAGGGTTGAAGAAGCCCGAGACAGATCAAAGTACAGTTTACAACTAACCCAGAAGCAAAAATAAAACCAACACTCACCTACTTTATATATAGTATGTATATACTTTCATTCATATATACATACTTACATGTCTGTCTCACAACGATTTCGTACAAGTATATGATGTAATGCACTGTGTATCCCTAACCAGGAGTCCCGTGATGCCCAAGTAAAATAAAAGACTAATGACTAAAGATTAAAGAATAATAATTTAAAGCAAAACAGCACTGAAAGATATAATTTACCCTGAACTTACACAACAAAGTATTACGCTTAAGACAGAATTTCGATAGAAACCTCGACGAATCTCTAGGGCCAGGAAAGGGAGAAAGATGTCTCCTCCTCCTGCCAAAATGCTCTTTACCAACACTGGTAAATAACTTTTTGGCTTCCTGCTAGTTTTTTGAAAATTATTCCCTGATGCTGTGCCAGCTGGGCGGTGGTGCTTCTTCTCATTTTCTTTCAGCAGCTGCCCATGCAACAGGATGTCAGTAATTACAAGAGTACTTCCATAGTATATCCCTCTGCACTTGTGACAGGTTATGAAAAAACCTCTGGCAAACTAGAAATTCCTGTTGAGATAGAAAGAAATTACAGTGCCGGGCTCTGGGCTTGTAACACACCCGCCGTTCCTGCAGGGTTTGAGGACTCCAGGCTTTCCTTCGCATTTCCGGGAGAGGCTGTTGCCTTTGCTGCTGGTAAACTGAGGCTCTGGAGAACTCAGGAGCACCCAGGGTCACACACGGTGCTCATTGCGGAAAAATGCATTGACCCTGAGTTCTGTTTATGCACAGTCCTTTCACTCACACCACGACTCTGTTCTGATTATCAAGGTTAAAATGGGACTATATCAACAAAGAGGAAAAGTTACTACATAGCTTGTCCTCTGTGGTGTGCCAGCCGTGAGAAACCTGGCTGTGGCTGTCCTGTAACCATGCAGTCGTGCGCAATGGCATGACGATGTCTGCAAGACGTGTCTGTATGCAGACACACACATTCAGGCAATCATACACACATTTTAAATATATACACACACAAATACTTTACTAATTACTTTCTAGAGCTAGAAAAAAACATCGTCAAATACTTTGCCAGTCACAGTTGCATGACATGCCTGGAAACAGGGATAAGAGGGGACAATGCTGTTTCTTAGGAGAGCATCACATTGCTGAATAATTGCAGATTGGCTTGATCAGGGTTGGTGGATCTTGTGCATTTAGCAGCCTTATTAGTGTCTGGTTCATCCTGTACTTAACGAGCTTGACTAGTGCCTCATCTGAAAGTCAGACTAACATGTTAAAAGCTTCATTAATATTTGAGGAAATGGTCTCAAGTGGTGCCAGGGGAGGTTTAGGTTGGATATTAGGCAAAAACTTCTTTACGGAAAGGGTTCTCAGGCATTGGACCAGGCTGCCCAGGGAGGTGGTGGAATCGCCGTCCCTGGAGGTATTTAAAAGCCGGGCAGACGTGGTGCTGAGGGACATGGGTTAGGGGTGGGTTTGGCATAGGTTTATGGTTGGACTCGATGATCTTGAAGGTCTCTTCCAACCCAAGTGATTCTGTGATTCTATCCTATGATTCTATGATTAATATCTCCAAAAAGCAGCTCTACTTACAACGTGCCATCCCTTAATCCATCATAGCCATCTACCACTTTGCCATTACTTCCCTGCTCAGATGTTTTCTCAGCTGCATGGTTCAGGCTCTTCTTCATCACTGGCAACTGTATGCTCTCGACAGGACTGAGTCTCACCAGCCTTTTCTTAGATCAGCACTATAATTGGTGCCTTTTAAGAGGCACAACTTCCAGTCAAAACAACAGAGAGGAAACCGAAGCAAGTACAGGCTGGTACAGAAATGTTTTATGGAAAATTGCAGCAGTGCTTTGCAGGAAAGACTTTCCTGTTTCAGAAATGTGAGAAAATAAGAAGCTGGGATTGGTATGAAGGGAAACATGGGCAACATTTTACAGCTACATGCTGTTTTGAAGGCAGTATACATTTTTCACAATTAAAAAAGAAAGCAAATTGAACTAACATTGAGCAGAACCAGGTATAAGTGAGCACCTGGAAACAGGACCACAGCAGTCGGTGCAGCTTGGCTTGACATGTGGTTCAAAGGAAGTTAAAAAAAAACCCTCATTTTTTGCTTGTTTCACTGTGTGCTGAACAGGTCACTCCCACCCTGGTAACTGATTGCAGCTATTTTGCAGCTGCAAAATAGCACAATAATGTAAACCATCGACTAGCCTGACTGGCCAGGCAGCAGTGACGGGGCGAGAGGCTCTGCGCGGCCTTGCTGGGGGACATCCCTGCCTGCAGCCGCTGCCCTTCCTGCGCACACTCCTCTGGAAGCAGACGCGGCATTAATGGAGCCAAAGTGCGGATAACTCCCTCTCAGCACGCACCGCTCTCTCCGGGGAGTAGTTCTCCTTTCTATTTTAAGCTGCGCGTTGGTTTCACGTTTGCCCTGCGATGTGCGCTGGGGTAGCCCTGCAATGCAGCAAGACCACCCGTGTCAGGCACCAGGCATCAGCGCGGCAGTGTGGAGGACGTGGTTTGTGGTGAAGCCGCTCTGCAGAGACACCCAGCACAGTCTAAACCCAGCTGATGTGCAAATCACTATCAGAGGTAACAGAGTCGCAGGCGCATTGCAAAACCCCAAATCTGTCATTTCTACCCAGAGGAATGTGCTGCTCTCTGAGCCCGCCGTCCCCGTTGTCACCCAAGCTGATGCTCTGCTCCCTCTGGGCAGCGACCATCCAAACGCCGCCTGCGGGTGTCCGGGTGCCCCGTGCCGTGCAAGTGTGGGTGGGTGGCGCCTGTGCAGGGGCTGTGACGTGAGACATGCAGGAACTCACGTTTGGTAAGCAGCAACCCCAAATGTTGCAAAACCCCAGGTATTTCAAGGCACCGTGGGGCAGCAGAGCAGTGACATCTGAGGGGAAGCACTCCGCTTGAGGAGGTGCTCTTGTCTGCTGTGGAGCCACTTGCGATGGCCACCCAGGACAGCTGTACCGTGCCCGGGCTTGTGCCACTGAAACCATCCTGGCCACCCCGGCTCACGGCGGCGACATGCGCTGCCACCTCCCCAGCCCCGGGAACACACCCCTGCCCTGTTTCCAAAACACAAGTCACCCAGACTACCTCCCAATTCCCAGGATAAGGGGCAGGGAAGCTACAAGCACGGGTGCCAGGACGTGGATCGCACCCTCGCCCATGCCCGCTGCTGCCCTCGCGCCTCTGCTGTGACTCACCGCCGGCAGCACGGTGACAAATCTGCCCCGCTCTGCTCTCCTCAGGCCCCGGGCCAGCAGCACAGCAGCTTCAGGGTGGAGTAGTAAGCTAGAGAATTAACGCGTGATTATTAAACGTGGCAAAAATAATGGCCTCAAGTGAGAAAATGAACACTCCCTGCCCTAAGACCCTGAAAACTCAGGCATGGTTTTTGCAAACAGCGTATGAGCACAAGTGCCCACCTCCTGTGCTGGGCAGCAGCGAAATGAACATCCTCCTCCTCCACTCAGAATTTGGCATAACCGGAGGAAGTGTGGTCGCTTGTGCTTGCCAGGGACCTGCCTCAAACCTCCTTACAAATAACAGCTTCTCACTGCCCTGAGTGAGTTTTAGATCAGGTCGAAAAAACATTATTTCTGCAGCGTTAAGGTACGGAAACAGCACTTTACTTGAGCCAGTGTGAATGTGTGCGTGTGTGAATGTGGTGTCTGCATTCTTCCTCGCAGGGGAAGAACTGGAAATAAGTGTATACATCAGGACACCAAAGTCCATTATTTGCTTTAAGCAAGGCTCCGGGGAGCTCTGCGAGCATTGCATACTGCTGTCAGAGGAGACCGGATCCTTTTTAACAGACTGATTACACCCAAACCGGCTGTCGGCAGGTTGCTGGTGTGCTGGTGCTTGCGGTGAGCAAATAGTTAAGTGCCACTGTGCCTGTGTCTGTGTGGATGCCAGTGCAGACATTTCCTCCACATCCTCTGCCTCTGCTGCCAAAGGACGTGGTTTGCAGCTAGAGGCAGGGGACACCTTCTCACGACCAAGAGAGACAACCCCCCGCCCCTGGGGAACCAGGACGCCGGGAAAAACCTAAGTACAGCCCATAAAGCTGGAAATGCAAAAGGGACTCCCGGAGGACAGGAGGGCTTGGAGAAACTGGGACAGTGGTCTGAGATGGGGGCAGCGTCGCCCTTTGCTGGGCCCAGCCCCGCTCTCTGGGGCGATGGCATCTCTCCGGGGAGAAGTTTGTTTGCGCCCCGTTTCCAGGGTTCGCTGGATGGCAGTTGATTTTCTTCCCTCTGACCGCAATCCTGCCGCTCTCCCCGGCTCCTCTGCCGGCGTGCTGCTGGGGCAGGGCTGCGGAGCAGAGCTTGGGAGGTGCCCGCAGCGTGAGTCACCCGCGGCGCCGTGGCGCAGAGCGGCACAGAGCGTCTCGCGCTGGGCTGTTGGACCCGAGCCTTTCCTTCCGGACCCTGACTCTTCTGCACAGACCTGTTGACGTGACTGTGCTTGTACTCCTCATTTTTCTTGCTCGTCTCCCCAGAAACCTTGTGCAGAAAGGATCGCAGGAGTCATCATGGCTTGCCTCTGAGTTCCTGAGCGCGGAGCGACAGCCTGTTTGGGGTGAAGTGGACACCGCTGGCTGGCACAGCTGGGGAGGGATCTCCCACCCGCTGGTGGGGCTGCGCTGCCTCCCGTCCCCTCCACCCCCTGCCGTGTGCACCAGGGCCCTGCGAACTGCCCCGAGAGCCGTCAGCCGCACCGCACACCCAGAAACCCCCCTCAGGTGCCAGGCTTTGTACCCTTCACCTTCACAGTTGCAGCTGTCTGTTAAGACCCTTGTAGACCCCAAATAAACTTCGCCGCAGGCTTTTCTCCTCCTTTTGGACTGCTGGATGCGTGAAAACGTGCCACCAGCCGTGCAGGCTCTTCCAAGGCGACGCGTACCTAGGCTAGCGCTGGCTGTGTGCAGGCTCGTTTCTCCTCAGCCCTTCGGGGCCGCAGAAGTGGTCCGTGAAGCACCCACCTGCTTCCAGCCGCTCCCACTGGGCGTCAAAACAGGGTCTACCAGGTGTCATTTATTCATTTGGTTAGGCATTATTGTTCACAGCCCCTTTTTCCTGATGCTCTGATGACATCTGGGAGTCTCGAGCACCCCCATGTGAGAAAACAGAAATATTCAGAGATGTGTCAGAAAGATGGAATCTGAGGATTTTAAGCAGTAAGACCTAGACAGCCATTTCTGTTGCTTAAAGTGGCTCCGAACATGGGCCACATGACGGCACTGGCCTTTCCTCGTCCCGTGGTACGCTTGGCCCCAGCTCGCCTCTCCACCTCTTCAGGATGCCCCCGTCATACAACGGGCTTTGATTTTTGCAGCCTCTCCTCTCAGGAACTCCCTTCGCCCCCTCGGCCGTGACTCATTTCCTCCTTTGGCTCATGGCATGCTCTCTGCTGCCCGAGCTCACCACTCGCTCTGCCCCTCGGCAGCAGCAGGGACACGTGAAACTGTTGTGTTCTCAGGAATCTTGCCTTTGTCTCCACAGCGTGCAGAGAGCTGTGTCTGTCGACAGGCACCTCCGTGAGGCTTCCTGACACCACTTGGTAGGTAAGGAAAGGTGGGGGGAGAACCCCGTTATCTGCCTACAGTGCCACGCTGTGCTCCTGCCGCGCAGACACGCAGGGAGGTGCCGGCGATAATGACTCAAAGACATGAAGTAGCCTCAAACTACAGTATCAAAATCCGAGCATAAATTGACATCTTAAGAGGCAGCACGAAGGCAGACATCACCAGGCTGGCAGTGCCACCTGCTGGGGTCCCTGCCCTGGGAGACACGCGTCCCCTGAGCCAGCTGCAGGGAGCCTGGGGTGTGCGTGGTCCCGCACGTTGCACATCGTGTGCGAGAGACCGTTCCCTCCTTCCTGCGTAGCACAGCAGAAACTCCGTCTTTACATCTTCCAAGGGGCATGATCCTTTCTTCGACAAAGAAACCAGTCCTTTCTGGGATCGAAAGCAAGAAAATTTCAGTTATCCTCCTGCCTTTCTTAGATTAATTTTCACCTGTCACTCAGATGCAGTTAGTATCAATTTTAGGAGAGAGGGCAATGAAACCTCAATGGTAGAAATCTTACAATTATGCAATCTCCATTTAGTATAACACAACTCCAGGGTTTGGCTTCCTACCGCTAGAGGGGAAAATAAGGATATTTAGGGTGGATTTTTTTCAATTCTTCACCTATTTGAATAGCCCACTGAAGATGGGCCAATGATTTTCTGTGCTGCTCTGAAAAATTAATCGACCTTGCTGCATCCGCAGAGACGCACTCAGAGGTGCTGCGGCGGGAGCTGGCGGAGTGCTGTCATGCTGCGCCTGATGCACGACGCAGCATCGTGAAAGGATGCGAAAATGGAAGTCAGGCTGCAAAGCCACTGTCCAGGCTGGCTGCGGATCGTGGGGAGACAGACGCATGTGGGAACTACCTGTCCTATGGGTTTGCAGTCCGGATAGCTGAGAAACAACAGACTGCTCTTGACTCTATCAGAAGAATCCCATTTTTCCAGAGTCCTCAGCTCAGTTTTAACAAATAAAACATGTCAATACAGCAGCGGTGTTCACTGCCGTAAATGAAGACACCAGAGATGTGGTCAGATGTGAGACTGACGCGGTGTGAGCTGCCATACTGTGCTCCAGCGCCCCTGCGCTTGTGTAATTGTGTGCTGCCCGGGAGGATTAAGACTTTCCTATTGGAACACAGGGCACCATGTGCCTCACTTCTTTAGGAATCATCTGGATAAATCAACCGGACTTGCAGGGTTCCTTGGAGGCAAACAAACCGAGTAACATCTGACCAGAAGCAGAGGAGTGGTTCTCAAGGTTGAAAACTCCACGGAGGGGATGTTTGCGCTAGTGTTTTTGTCTGCAGGGTTCTGACTTCAAGACTGATTGCAATTAAAATCTGATACACAGAGAGAGACAGTTCTCCCAGTATATGAGCGGACGCAGCTGAAATGCCAGTAATGCACAGATCGTTTCATTTCTTTTTTAATGTGTTTACTACTAATTACAAACAGCAGCCGAACTGGCAGAAGAGTGATTAGGTCACGTTGGCAGAATCTGTTGGTTCATTCCTTATTTTCTCTTGAAATACTGAAACTTGTGCCATCTGGTGAGGTCATGGGTTTTGTTTGCTTTTATTATTTTTATTTATTTTTCTCTTTTTCTTGTATTTTTTCTTTATTTTTTCCTTTTTTTTCTTTCCCTTTTTTTTTTTTTTTCTTTTTTTTTCCCCCCCCCCCCTTTTTTTTTTTTTTTCTTTTTTTTTCCCCCCCCCCCCTTTTTTTTTTTTTTTCTTTTTTTTTCCCCCCCCCCCCTTTTTTTTTTTTTTTCTTTTTTTTTCCCCCCCCCCCCTTCTTTTTCTTGGTTTTGGGTTTTTTTCCCCTTTGTTTATTTTTATTTTTTCCCCCTTTTGGAGAAGTGGCAAACAGCCAAAATCTAATCCACGGCCAAGAGATCCCTGTGAGTGGCTCGGTGTGCGCGCACACTTCATCCCTAAGGCGATGCTTTCAGCTCCTTGCTGAAGAAAGGCAAGAAAAGCATTTAGGCAGGCGCGGGCTCTGGGGTGCGGAGATGCTGAGGCTGCCGAGCGGTTCTGGTGAGCGGGGCAGAGCCCTGGCTGGGGCCCAAGGAGACCCTCGCTGTGCTTCTGCTGCGGCGGTGCCCGCAAGAGTCAGCAACTGGTGGGGACAGGCGCTGCTCCATCAGTGCCAGTGCTGGCCGGGGAACAGCCTGTCTCCGTGACTGCGCAGCAAGAGCCCTCCAGAGACAACGTGGTTTAAAGAAGTGCTTAATTTTTTCTCTCTTTCTGTTGTAGCCCTGGAGGACTGATGCCGAAATACCTCGGAATAAGGAACTGCTCGAAGACTTTGCATCTTTAAGCAGCAAGGTATTTGTTTATTGCAATGCTGGGAGCAAGGCAGTTGGCACTGCACAAGACTTGCTCAACCCATATGTGTACAGTGGGTCATTTTCTATGTTGTAGATACACGGTGACACCCTCTATCATGCACATTCTTAACTAGGCAGAGTCCAGGTGGAGTCTCAGCGGAGCTTTCGAGAACCTCCTTTTGGCTCAGTTTTTAGGAGGTCGGTTCCGGCCTTCATCCCCAGTTTGGTGCTCTTAGAGAGTCTACCTCTTGGTCGAACTTTTCACCTTTCTTTGTGAAGTGTCCTGGTTTCTCAGGCGTGCAAAGACTGCCGGCCCACGGCTTTTCTAATCAATTCAAATGTCCAGCTTATCTTAACTTGCAACCACTAGGTTTGTTTTATAGCACTCCCTCACATCCCCCTACAGTCTTCTGAGCAAACAGAAGGAGTTATCAGTGTTCTTGGAATGTTTAACAGAGCAAGGTACCTTCACCAACTCAGTTAACTCTTTTAGGCCTCTGCTCTGCTTTCAGGACTTCCATTAAAACCTGTGTTTCCTTCAGAACAGCAGCTAAGACATATCAAGAGTTTGTCCCCACTTTTGGCAGGAGGACGTCCTGGTCCCCCAATCCAAATAAAAGCAATCACTGGATCACTGGACAGACCTTTTCATACTAACCTGACCGTTCTCAGTTACCATATTAGACACGGGACTCCTGGTCCTCTCTTGAACCTTTTGTTCCAACTAATCACGCCTTCAGATTGTGGTTGAGTGATGGAGTCTGCTAACATCTGCACCATGTAATCAATTGAGAGAAGAACTTGTGAATTACTATTATTATTTAGTGGTAGTAGTAGTAGTAGCAGTTGACATTCTGTGTCAGGTTCAGAATCACAGCAGAATGTGGGCTTCTCTACAGAGCCTGTGCTTACACCATGTCCTTAAAGGTAAAAAAGATTACTAAAAGAGTAAAACTGTGAAAAGCTTGTTTTCAATCCATTTAAAAATACATACAGATTATAGGTTGCTGTAGATGTGTGAATTCCTAGGCAGTACGGCAATAAGGAATATCTTTTCAGCACCGTGCCTTCTGATGTGATTTGAGCATTGTCCCAAGGTGACCAGCAATGCTGGAAGCCCTCTGGCCGCATGAGATGTTCCTCATCTCCATGTGCCTGGAGGAATTCCGGGGTTATACTCCCCTGGCCTCTTTGCAATGCAATAATCAGAGTGTCCCTGTCATTCTTTATGAATAGGCTGGGGGAAAACTGTCCACCCCCAGGACCTGTGTCCCGTAGTAGCTACGAGCTGTCCTGCAGCGAAGGCACGTCCAAAGGGTTTGCAGCAGCAAGCAAGCTCAGAACTGTCGGTGGGTGCCAGCCCAAACCACGGAGTGACACGGACCATCAGTGCTGTGCTGGGATGCTTTGCCAAAGGCGGCACAATGCTGCACCCAAACCTTGTCCCACCTGACCACTAGGGACGGTCTGCGTGATGTGAATACAAGTTCACAGTGGAAAAACCCTCTAGGAAAACGCCTGTTTAGGGGGGGAAAAGACCCTCTTGTCTAAGCTTAGTGTCAGACCTCCTGGTTCTCCTGCTTTCTGCATTTTTGAGATTATTTCTGTTTGTTGGTGCGCGGGGGAGCATCTACCCTGGGCCAGTTCCCGCGCTGCCACACAAGCCACGGAGTCAATCCTGGGGAAGCACTGGGTGAGAGACAGGGCTGCATCAGCTCCCAGCTCCTCCAGTCCTGGGGAAATGGGCCGCCAGCCCCGGAGAGCTGCGGCTGCAGCAACCCTCCTGCCACGGGCCCAGGCAGCGCTCCGTGCGTGCCGCTGGCAGCGCTGTGGCTGCAGCACACACGTTCCTGCGGGTCACACGTGTGTGCTGGAGCCCACCCAGCCGGTGTGAGCCTTGCAACCTGCAGCAACGGCGTCTGCGGGTGAGGAATGCCTGCTTCCTGTCACTCGCCATCCTCCCTGCGCGTGCAGCAATGTGTCTGTCACCTGCCTGCTCTGTACTCGGCGTTAATTAATTTCTAGTAAAATGAAAATTAAACACACATTACAAAAAAATCTCAAGCGTGAAACAAATCTGTGTAGACTTTAATTTGACACATCATAAAGTTTTTCAGGCAAGACCGGGCAGACAGCATCTGATTAATCTAATATGCAAATATAAGCCTGTTAGCAATTCATGCCATCAAATATGAATAAGACAGTGACAAAGCTGAGGTTTATTCCTGGGTGATGTGAAGTAATCCATCTCAGTCCTTGAGAAATATTCAGATAGGCATTGGTTCCTCTGAAGAAAGACTTTGAGAGGGGTTTTCAGAACGTAATCTCAGGGTTTACAAAGAGAATATTTAAAGACAGCACATCCTCACACACAATGCACCAGTAACGGAGCAAGGAAATGAATGTCTGGGCACGTAGGAGGGATCTTTGCTTCCAGCCTGAATGGAGGTGGATGCTCCTGGGGAGCCAGGGTGCAAATAACTCCCAGTTAGGAAAAAAAACAGAGGAAAAAGAAAAAGAGGGTTGAAAAGCTGGTATGGGATCATAGCCTTTTCCATCGCATTTTCCTTTGCCAGATGAGAAGATATCCTGAAATTCTACCTCATTTTTGTTGCTGACTGATGGATGTTAGTCTTGAAATCCTTCCCTCGAACAGTTTTGAATCCCCACTGCTGTAACCTTGGTGTCTTTGTACTCCTGCACTTTCCGCCCCTCACCTGCAGCGGAGTGTCAGTGGTGTCCATCGCTGCGCTCAGTCGGGGGCTGAAATTCCTGCCAGGAGCCCTGTGTCAATTCCTGCTGCTTCGTGGGGGGTTGGGGCTCCCCCTGTTCAACCCCACAGCAAAGGGGTGGATGTGGCAGATGGGGATGCCCAGGGACGGAGCCAAGGCAGAGAGAGGATCAGCAGCCCAAGGGACACAATGGCAAGATACTGCGTGGTTTCAGCCCAGGTAACTCAGAGGGATTTTACTGACCTGAGCTGGGAGTAGGAAAAGTGGCAGTTTTCATTCGCAGTTGGTCAGCACCGATGGCGTTCTACATCCGGTGATGCTCCCACCCCACACATTGGATATGCTGGTTCTGTACTGAAAGACACTGTGTGACTGCCGTGGCAGTTTTCATGGCACTCAAAATATTTAAAAATGCAACATTACAAAAAGCCAAAAGCACAACAATCTCAAACATATGCATGTATGCAGTCAGCAGCATGCAGGGCTTGGACACCCAGCCCAGGGAAGGAGCAGGCTCTTTGCTGCCTCATGACAGGGGGGCTGTTTTACTGTTTTCCCCTATTTGTAGCACAAATTCTGGTGTTTGCTGAGAGGAAGACCACGTGGGGTCTCCTTGCCGGCATAAGCTTTCTTCTTCCCTATTTAACTAAGTTTGAAAGGCTAAGGAGTGCATGTGAAGGAATGGGAAAATGAACTAATCAGATTCGAATTACTTATTTTTTCCTAGGGCTCCATCTGCATGTGCAAATTCACATTCAACAGCAAAAGCTGGGAGCCCTGGAGCTGTCAGTGGCTTTTCAAGGAGCTTCTCCTGCCCTTGTCCACCCTGCACACGGTATCACTGTGTCTCTGGCTCACAGGCAGGGCAGGCTGTTCTCTGGCAGCCCTGCCAGAGTTCATCTTTTTGTTTTTTCCCCCAAAGCGACTCACCTTGTAGCCATGGCAACTTGCTGCCAGGCACAGGCAGGCCTCGGAGCTGGCACTGCCTGCGGCTTCCCCCCGCGACAAGCGACAAGCTGCAGCATCTCCTCGAGAGCCCCAGCATCCCCTCATGGGGCCGGAGGTGCTGGATGAGACACCTGATTAAATCTGAGCGGGGGAGTGGGGTCATTCATCCAAAGGCTGAGAGAGTTGGGTCTCTTTGGTCTAGAGAAGAGCAGGCTGAGGGGGATCTCATCAATGCTCAGCAATACTTCAAGGGAGGGTGCTGGGAGGAGGGGGCCAGGCTTTGGTCAGTGGTGCCCAGTGACAGGAGGAGAGGTGACGCACACAAACGTGAACACGGGAAGTTCCATCTGAACACGAGGAGGAACTTCTTTCCTTGGAGGGTGGCAGAGCCCTGGCAGAGGCTGCCCAGAGAGGTGGGGGAGTCTCCCACTCTGGAGACATTCCCAGCCCGCCTGGACGCCATCCTGTGCCCCCTGCTCTGGGTGACCCTGCTCTGGCAGGGGGTTGCACCAGATGATCTCCAGAGGGCCCTGCCAGCCCCAAGGATTCTGTGATCATTCTTCTCGGAAGGGCCATTACCAACATTTGGGATTGCTGCTGTCACAAACAGCCCTGTGCCACAGTGCACATCCTCTCCGTCTCAAAAAATCTCCCATTAAGATGCATATTCTGGGGTGAAAAAGGGATTTGGTCCTGCTCCAGCAGCAAGCTTGGAGGCATTAAAGGGATGGAGCCATGCAGCCTGGGATTTTGCTCCTAGGCTTTTTGCAGTTGTTTGTTACTACAGACATTTGTCATACCCTGCACTAAGCGGGTTGTCCTTGAAGACACCTTCTCATTATGGCAGCAACCTTCCTTAGTGAAGATTTTTTAATGAAAACAAGGTTTTCTTAATGAAAACAAGGTTAATGTTCCGATAGGTTTCTCTTCTTCATTCATATGGGCAGCCCAGACCCTTTCCTTCTGTTGCCTTCGGGAGTCCTCCTCCCGAGGGCCTGAGGAAACAGAGGACAAAAGGGAAAAGCCAATTCCCCCCGGCTCTCTTGCCCCAGACAGCACCTCCTCGGGGCTGCGCAGGGAACTGGGCGCAGCTCCCTCGCGGAGGCCTGAGGTGGTGGGTGGCAGTGCAGGAGCAGCCTGGTGTGAGGTATGGCTCCATCCCTGCTGCATGCCTCCTGCGGCTCACCCCTGCTAGCCGAAAGCATCGCCATAATCGGGAGCTGGAGCGCTAGACGTCTCCTCATTGCTCCCTGGGGAGCTGTTCCGGCTTTGCTGGAAGAGGCACTGCCGTGCCTGCAGAGCAACACTTTCCCAAAGCCGGCAAAAAGGCTGCGCAGGAGCCTCGGATCGTCATCGCTCATAGTCTGCAGTGCTGGCATTTCTGTCTGCCCGAGGACCCACCCCTGGGTTCCATACCAGCTCTCTTTCTGC
The DNA here is from genome assembly GCA_013398295.1 of Chionis minor. Taxonomy (NCBI): domain Eukaryota; kingdom Metazoa; phylum Chordata; class Aves; order Charadriiformes; family Chionidae; genus Chionis; species Chionis minor. The sequence continues at coordinate 153,765 of VZSF01003135.1, read as the reverse complement.
TGATACCATTTCCCTGGGAAAAGGCAAACCGCCCGATTCACATGTTTGTTGCGACAGCAGAGATGGGAAGGGGAGACTGGACTGGCTGAAAAAGAGATGACGCTTGTGAAGCAGATAGCAATCCACAGGGTGATGTTGCAGGATTCCAAAGAGGAGCCTGTGGACGGATTATCAGTGCTGCCACGCAGAGCAGAGAGGCTTTGCCTTCTGCCATGGCTCTGTGTGTACCTCGTGACGGTGGGCTCATGAACTACCGTCTGTCTGCGGCTGTAGTCGCCGGAGCCACGCAGGAGTGTAAAAACATTTCGTAACTATATCATGCCAGGAAATTAAGTCTAGTCTCTACTTAGCACAGAATAACTTTTTTAAAAAAATTGTCAGTGAGCTTGATCCTTTCCATATTTTATCAGTAAGTCCCTTTGCACTCCTAGACTTTCTATGGCATTACTTCTATTTAGTGACAATTAAAAGATTTATCTTCTCACTGCTATGCAATAACCACGGGGAGGAAATCATAACCACGTTTCCAGTGTGAATATATTGACTCCATTTCAAAGACCAGTGTTCAAAAATCAAGTGAAAGCTGGCATTTTCCCTCAGAGGCATTTGAGCTCAGTGGGTACAAACACTGTGCCAGTCAACATTGGTCCTTAATATAAAAATGGCATTGTCTCCTAAACTAAAGCCTCACAAGATGCTTGTTTTGCAAATAGTTCAAAGTAATTCAAATGAGATAATTTCTCAGGCTTTTTTTCTTGGTGAACAATAGAGAACACGGCTGCAGTGATGAACAGCCATGTACGTCGTCAATACTAGGTGACACCAACATGTCATTCATTGTACCACACAGGCTGCTCCCCCAGAGCGACTGTAACTCTGGCTATCACCACAGTTCTCCTCATCCCACTTGCCAATGCATTGACACTAAATTTGCATTTAATTTGCATGAAACAATTTGCATGCCATGATGAAACAGATTCTTTCGTTCCGATTATTTTGAGGTTACGCTGGAAGCACCAACGCCACTGCAAGTGAGATACCCGGACGCAGTGGACACACGGCAGCTGTACTGGCTCCTGGTTACACCCCAACGCTTTCAATGTTTGTCCCTTTCTTGCAATCTCTAAGGATATCTAATCTTTAATACACCCTACAGGCTTTTATTGTGACTGTTTGGATGCTTTGAGGGCAAGGAAGTGTCGGTATGCACACAGAAGGACTTTTGAGATCTTATTCCAGTGTTTGCCTACCCTCCCGGCGAGGAGAGCAGCTGGAGGAGAGCAAGCCAGCCAGCGATAAGGAAGGTCAGATTCCGACATGAAAATGTCTGCCCTTTCTAGCGCGTTATGAAAGCCTCACAGAGTCACACGCGGAGTAAGGGTGACGGTCTGTGGTAAGCCGGGGGAAGTGCTGTTGTTTGGTTTGGCGGTTCTCTCCACATTGGCCAGGTCGTTACAAATCCGTGGCAGATGGACTTTGCTCGTTGTGGCTCAGGGCCAGGTGGATGTCCTCCTCCCAGTGCCTGTGACTGCCCTGGGCTGGCACTCGGCAGGATCAAGCGAAGTCCCACAAGCGAGTGAGAAGGCAACGCGCAAGCTTGGGTCATTTTAGCGAGACTGCATGGTGGCTTAAGGAACAGAAAAAGCAATTTTAAATGTTAAGGCAAGTTTTCCCCAGTAGAATCCAGTAAAACAAGTTGCTCCATGATCCTGGGAGTGGAAGCTGCCTTATTCTCTACAAATTTGTGCCCTCTAGTTGACGCTTTCTTACTGACCTACGATAAGGTGGCAGCAGAAGGACACACCTTTCTGGATATTGAAGGACGTATATGCTGAAGTTCCCATGAGACGCACCTGGGCAGGCATCAGCCTTTTAGATGCCAAAAGGTCTTTCTGACCATCCAAAAAAAGTTAGGAGACAAACCAAGCAGAAGGTCTTTGAGTGCCTAAAAAATCACCAATTCTGAAAGGGGTTTTCCTTTTGACTAACACCATCTGCAATGACAAAGGAAAGCAGCTAGGCGTTATTCCCAGTATGTCCAGTCTATATGGCCTTTTGTCACTGGGCCTGTTGTACTTCTTGTACAAATAGGAAAAAGCCCCGAAACAGAGCTCCGCAGCATTAAAAGCTGTTTAGGAAACTAGGCTAAACACTCAAGCTAGAATTTGCTTTAGGAAAATAATAGCCCAGAAAGCAGATACATTTGGTAATGACCAGTGTCTTGGACAAGATTCATCCAGTTTCCAGCATTGCTCTGGGTATTGGCTGTCTCTCAGAGCAGGCTTTAACTGGCATTTTCGCTGTACGTGAGCTCTCTGCATCTGTAAACACCGCGGGCCGTAGAGCAGCGCTCCTGTGACCAAAGGGCTGGGGTTACATCTGGAAACTCAGCAGCCCCCCCTAACCCTGAGCATACGGGCAGAGTGTGCCCCCCCAGAAGGGGACACCTACTTCTCAGCATCCTTGCTAAGAAAAAGCCCCTGAGCTGCTGCAGCTGGGTGATGATGGAGTCGAGCTGCTCATCTCTCAGAGCGACACGAGTCTGATCTCTCTCCTGGAGCTGCAGCTGAATGATGCTGCCTGATTTCTACCTTTTGCAGAAATTCTGAGGTCTTTCTGACAGAAAAAGGGCATCGATATGTGGGAACTCCTTCCCTTGCATAAACTGAATTTTTGAGATATTTTCCTTAAATCAGGGTGAGAAATCTGGTATCAGTTCTCATGCCTTCCCCTGAAACGCAGAGGCTTTCCCAAACCATGTGAGTTCATACTGGCTGTATAATAACTGCTGTGCCTTTACTCTGTGTCGTTTTGCATTAGTAACCACCACAGGTTTTGCTGTGAAGCCTCGTTGATCATTTGCATCTTACAGAAGCAACACGACTGGAGAGTAAAGGAATTTCACCACCGGGTCTGTGAGCAATTTGCATTCTGCAGCTATGGGGACAGTACTGCAGGAGAAGTTCTATCCTGAAATCCTTTCCTCGGGGCTCCCCACTGTTAATGGTACCTTTATCTACTTCAGCACCAAATATTGTATTGAACAGTGCCAGCTGATATTATGCTATATTTCCTTTCCAACTTCTCCTCCACTTTTAAAATCTCCCATTACATATTACTATTTTGAGTGTCTGGTGCCAAAATGTAAAAATTGTTCTTTTATCCTGCTCTGGATCTTCACAAATGCTCCAGACCATTGTTGAAAATACACCTTAAACTATTCATGGCTTTTTATAGAAGTTGTTATCCTGCGACATTGAAGCTATTACCTCCCTGCTGTCGTATCTTTGGAAAGGCCATCATTTTGCTAAGTAGGAGCAAGAATAATCTGTTCTACTCACCAGTCTTTTTCATCAGTGCGCGCGCTCAGGGCTTGTTAGCAGAGCACTGGCTGCCTCTCTGCAGGCTGTCCGCCTGCCGCAGTGGTTCCTTCCCCAGCCCTTTCCCCAAACCGCCGCGGGAGAGCCGTTAATTACAGCGGCCGGCGGTCCCGGCGGTCCTGTGATGAACTACTCTGCTGTGTGCAAGTCAGAGGCCGTGGCTGTTTCACTGGGGTTGCAGCAGCCTCGCCTGCAGCCGGGATGATGTGCAAACTGCTTTTCTCTCAAAAACGGGCTGTTGCATTTGCTTCCCTCCTGTTACACTGGCAGCCAAACCCCTGAAAGCAAACCAGACGGATCAGTGGGATTTCAGCAGCCGGCACGGAGGGTCGATAACGTCGGGGCAGCCCTACTCTAAGGGCCAGGCTTACCCCGGCATCCGCAGAGGCCACGCTACCGAGTTCCCGCGGGGATCTCGTGCAGCACAGGGGGACCTGGAGAAGCCCAGTGAGCAGTGAGGGAGGGTTTGGTCCTGCCACGTTTTGTCTGGCTGCGAGTGTAAGCGCTCAGCGGTCCCGCTGGATACAGCTGCATCCAGCCCTGATAAGGATGTCCTGAAATTCAGTTTCTCCACAATGACGATGACCCCATTTTTCTTTGAGCTAAGCCTGGTTCAAAAAGGCAGCCCTGGCCTGACCGAAGCCAGTGGAAGGTTTGCTTCTGAACTCATGGAGGCAGGATATTAACATCATCCTTCAGGCCACTGAGATATGCCTTCCAGCACGGCTGGTGGCCTCCACTGCGCTTCTGTTAATATGCCTTTTGCCCCGGTTTCATTTAAGGTTTGTTCCTCCCTGTGCAGAAAATGTTTCTGCCCAGTAATCCTATTTCATAATCCCCTCCGTGCCTGTTTGATTTATATGGCCTCGAATCTCCTGTGATCTGCTGCAAAGCAGCAGTCAGATGTCTGCCGGCGTGTCCAGCCCTATTCCCTGTTCTGTCAAGCTGCAAACATCTCAAAAACGTCCGTGTCCTTTCCTACCCTTTCCAGGCAGGGTTCAGACAGCGCTACACAATCTTACAGAGCACAGCCAAATTGCACTTGTGCCACAGAAAGGGTTCCCAGGGCTTACCACCGGGTTGGAAACCGTGAGTAAAACTGGCTCTGTGAAATCCGTAATGCACATCCCGTCGCCTTTAGGAGGAACGTGAGGACCCAACAGGAATCACTGCTACGTTTCTGCTGACATTTTCTCCACGTTGCCTCTGGAGCATGGTGCAGAAAGAGAGTTTTTAGTGTTTTATAAAAATGGCTATAGAAAATTAGGTTAGGGAATTTCCTCTTCCACACAAGATGGCCTATTCTCTGTGTGCTCTGTTTGCAAAGACACCACCGCAGCACTTTGGAGAACCCGGCCAGAAAGGACTGAATTGTTTTACAGTCACTAATTTTGCTGATTTGTGCCTCAACAGCACAGACAAGCTGTCGGAGCCATCCTTCCTCCACGGACTCTCTCTGGAGTGGGAAGAGCAGTGGCCGAGGAGCTGTACGCTGGCTCTTCCCAGCCTGGGGAAGGGGCCGCAAATCCAGCTCCTGAGACCGTTGCTGTGCTCCCCACTGCAGTGGAAGGACTCCTGCCTCATTTGAGTAATGAGTTAATTAGTGGTCCTGTGTTTAAAACTGCACCATTTCAGAGTCCATCAAAGTCTGTGAAACATTTGTCATGAGCTTCATGGAGATTAGGAGGAGGGATCATCTATATAGAAAAACAAGACAGGAGAAGGAAGACATTATTCCAGAACAGAGAAAACTAGTACAACCAGTAAGAATTCATATATATATATATAGATATTATTTATATTTTAAGAATTTAGATATGTATTGGGTCCCATTTTCTCTCCTAGCCCCACACAGCGCCATGTCAGGATGCAGCTCCATTAAGAGGATGCACTGGGCTTTTTGGACAAAGGCTGGAGTAGCCGGGAAGGGGCACAGTCACCTCCACCCTCTTGCGGGGCAGCCGATGCCGTCGGGAAACGTCTGGCAGGCAGGTGGAGGGCTCCGAGACTGTGCTCTGCAGCAGCTTCAGCAGCAGAAGAGAGGAGGAGCAACTCCGTTTGAAGGGACCTGGTAGGTGGTAGGGAGAGCACATCTCCCTTTTTTTCCCTGAGAAGTGAGTGGAAATAAATAATTCAGCAAACGACAAATTACAGAGAGCTAAATTTGTCACTATTCCTCGTAGGGCAGGCTTTTAAAAGAGACATACTTTCTGCTGGGACTGGATGAACACGTGCTGTCTAAATGCATGAAAACATACCAAGAGTCCAAGCAAATGTATTTTTTGTCCAAACAGGGTTTCTTCTCATGAAGATAACTGCGAGTGGGGTCAATAACTTGCTATGCTACTGTAGAGCCACGTGAAGTTATTGCATAAATGGGACTGGGTCCGTCGGTCTGGGCTCGCGCCTGGCCGCCGTGCACACGCCGCGCGGTGTGCGAGCAGCACGGCTTCACCGGGGCTTGTGGAGCCACCGATGACGGCTCGGGGAGGTGCTGGGTGTTGGTTACCTTTGGGGTCTCTTGCACCAGCGCCCACGTCAGCCTCCCTGCACCAGTGAGTGAGAGCGCGGGCTGCCAGTCTGTCTCGTTTCAAGCCACAACATGAAAATCTTAAGTTAATTTGTCTTTTCTAGCACATGTATATGTTTTCAGTGTAACAGAAGAACTTTGTGAACGCACCGTGACACCATTTTAAAAAAATCGCTCTTGTGCAGCTAAAAAACCAGCAAGGTCTGGGGTAGGATAGAATTTACCCGTGTTCCCAGGTATCATCCTGCTTCGGCATCTGATTATCACCTTTGCTATTGCTTTTTATGCCACGGCTATATACTATGCAAACTATCCAGGAAGTTTGTCATGAGAGCCAACGACCGCTGGCAAAAAGACGAGCGTATCTAAATGCTTTCTAGGGGCTTTCCTCTTTATTCAGCTCATTTACAGGCGGCCTTACAAACCCTGTCGTGCGGTCACAGCTGCAGCTGCACCTGCCGTAGGTGCAGCAGGAAGGAGCAGGATCCGTGGGGAGACCTCTTGGTCTTGTCCCGTGTGTGGGGCTTTGCGTGTCCCCCCCTTGGTGGCTGCGGGGCCACTTGGGGCAGCACCTGGCGCTGCAACCGGCTGCAGGGTAAGAGATGCGGGAGTGCGTCAGCCATTCCACCCCCTTGAGACGGGGTCGGTAACGGGGGGGTGATCTCAGGCAAAAACAGCTTCCGTTACCTTGAAAACCCTGATCTGCCAGTTTGAGGCATAATTCCTTGTTTGCAGAGATAATGTCAATGATTGGAATAATCATCGACCTGATCCAGCTGGAAAAGTAAACATTTTATTTTCATGGCTGGAGCTGTGTTTGCTGAGCAGTAGCACCTGTGACACGCTGGAGGATGAGCTCACACCCATGAAATATTTCTGTTCCCACTTCTATTGTCCTTTGCGACGGAAGCTCTCACCTTTGTTTTTACTATAAATCCCTTGTAGGAGAGAGATCATCCGCAGTTCTGACTCAGACCATTAAGAGCATATTGAGAAATAACTTAGGTTTCCCAGAAGGCTAATTTACGTCAGCAAGCAAAAAGATAATCACAGTCATAAATCTTTGCCCGTATCCGTATCTCCTCATTGCTTTAGAAATATCAGGACAATACTTTCTATACCTTAACCAAAAGCAGTAATTTGACTTGTTTTTCCTAACATCTGCAGTGCATGGTAGTTACGCTCTTTTATAGCAGCCTCATTTCAAGCATGCTGGAATTAAACATGGTCTGTAAATTATACACGACTTTTTAACATTCATGAATCCCATCATTTTACTTTATTGATCAGTTCTTTCCCATAACTGGCAACAACCCATGAGGAAATGAATGTTCTACATCAGGCAAATGGGAATTTTATTGATGTAATATTGGGAAAGCAATAGACATGCTTAGCAAGGTAAAATGTTAGTATACTTCACGTTTGTTTGAGCGGTATGGGTGTCCTCCTGCATGCACTTTACCTAGGGTCTTCATGGGAGTTAAAAAAGCAGCTCTATTTAATATTTATTGGGAAGCAAGGATATCCACCTAGCCCTCTATTGCCATTAATATTAATGAAGACAACCATATACCTTTGCCTTCTATTAATATTAATGGCAATGAACGCATATGTCTATGTAGGGATGCTGAAGTTTTCCATTACACCTTTTTTCTTAGGGCTGGCAGCCAAGCTTTCCTGCTCCCACTCTCCCGCTCCCCCCGTCTTCACTCCCCACCTACCCGGTAGGTTGCATGGCCAACTGCAACGCGAGGCTCCTCTGAGGACCCCCCGCGCCCGAGGCACAGCAGTCCCTGTCGCTTGAGCATAAACAAACCTACTGTGAATGATCTGGTTAAGAAAGGCCAAAACACAGCATTTGCCCTCGTGTCAGTTATAAAGCACAAGATACACCACAGCCGTACCTCCGCCGTCCTGCTGTTCAGATCATGGGAGAAGAGAAACCAATCCCTTCCCATCGAGGGCAGTCCCGGCCCTTAATAAGATAAAATCAGTTTCGCACAAAAACGGTTGCTGGTTGCACATGATGGCACCAAACCCCTTATTGCTCTTAACAGTGAGGGTGGCCAGCCTTGCCAGAGGGCCACCTAGCAGGCGTTTTTGGTGGTCCACCAGGGCTCCCAAAGAACAATCACGACAACAAAGTGGCTGCCCGCGTTGATCGTGACCGCCCATGACGCCATTCGCGTATCTGTGGAGGGACAGACTCATAGTTTGAGGGCACTTAAAGGAAATTTAATTCTCCACATGCACCTCCTAAATCATGTAAATGTGTGATTTGCATTCATTGCATTCTGCTTTGGGAAAACGCCTGATTCCGTTGTACGCTTTGATAAAAGTGATTAGTGCGAGAGAGTTGATTCTACGTCAGCTATTGGGGGTGTACAAAATGAGATCAATTCACTCATTTGATTTCCTGCTCATCAAGGAACTTTAAGCTTGTTGAGTGTTACCCACCAGGAAAAAGAAGAGATTTAGATTTATTCTAATAAAATCTTGTACCAAGGTGAAATTAACCTGCAGAGGAAAATGAATACTGCTCTAAAACATTATATTAATTTGAAGTGTGCATATAGCAAAAAGGCTCCTTGTTAAAGCATAACTTGCCTCTCACTCCTCATTTTTCTCCAGAGTGCACAGTAGAAGAAACAGAATGACCTTAGGGCTTTTTTGGGGGGATCAGCTTCAGAATAGTTGAAAAAAACTTATCTGTGGTCTCAGAAGGTCCTGAATGTCCTCACTTACACCTCACAAGAAGTACAAATCTCAGGAGTCTATGTTAAAAAAAAATAAAAAAGTTACTTGGGGAAAAAAACCCCCACATTCCCCACAAATAATCCTAAAAGGAAAGTACAGAGTGCATCTAGTAGCCACAATGGCAGAGAGTGGCTGTTACACATCAGATAGATGAAGCCTGGCTCCAAAGACCCTGGAAACCCACAATACAGCAGATTATACTCCTAGCAATAAAGGAAAATGGCAAAAAAGAGTGTAGTTTCTAACAGGTGCAAAAAGCCTTTGTAGTCTAAGATATCGTAGCAAATAAAGCCTATAATGCAGAAAGAGAGGAGGACTACAAAGAAAATAGAGCAGAAGTCCACTTTTGAAGTTTGCACACAGTTATTCGTAGTCTCCTTTGGCAACCTGCCACTGCGCCGCGGCTGTGTACAGCCCCGGGCACCAGATCTGCATCAGCAGCCTTGTTGTGAAAGTAGCGATCGCAAAAAGGGGGCTTTTTTGGGAGCCAAATCAAATATAGCTTTGGCTTACGAGAAAACGATTCTTGGTTACGCATCGCATCCGAAAACATACATCTTGATCTTTGGATTTTTGGGTAGCCAGAGAATGCAATGGCCATCTAAATGAATTACTGACCATCCTCTTGGATATGGGGAATTAAAACAGCTTATATTTTAAGAATACTCCTTTTTCAACAGGACCACCTGACATTACACAGCCTCAGCATCAGGGTGCCCTCCCCACGGCGTACGCTTTTTCCAATGTGTTTGATCTTCAGAATAACTTTGTGACTATGCAGAGCTCTCATAAATATTTAATTCAAATTATTCTGCAGACAAAAGCACCAGGGAAGAGTCAGAAAGTGAGTCACTGTTTCTTAATCAGAGATGAGTGACTAGGCAGCTCTGGCGTTGCAGTGGGAGAGGTTATTGGTGCTGATTAAATCATTGGAGGATGGATCCCATGCGAGCTTGGGGGCCATGTCCCAGCTGGAACAGGAGGCACACCGCGCCGTGCCGTGGCACCCAGCATCCGGCACATCCCTGCTGCAGTTCTGGAGCAAAATGCAGTTAGTCGTCTTCTTTGCACGCAAGGCTTTGCTGTTTTTAAAACTTTTTTTTTTCTCCACAGCAGCAACCCGAACCGCTCAGTTCTGGCATGGAAAAAGAGCAAGAGGATGTGTGGCTTCTTTCCAGTGTAGCATTTTCATTAGATAAATGCGTGTAGGTCAGAGCACTGCAGGTTTGAGCTGTCTTTATACTTCACATCTGAATCTGCAAGGCACATTGCCGTCGACACGCGAGCACTAGACTGCCTACTTTCCAGGCACTTGGTTTCCCAAGTGCAACCTACAGACTAAACCAGGCAGAGTGCTTATATCTGTTTAGGAAACAGAAATACATTTAATTTAAAAAATCTTGTGGGATAGAAAAAAGTATTTCTTGTACCATCAGCTAGAGCATTTGTGAGAAAACATGCACAACTTGTATACTCTAAACAAGCACAAATCCCTCTAGCAGTAACATAATGGTAAAAAACAGCAGGAGTAATTTATTTCAGCTTTCAAGAGCTTTATCCATGATATCATGGGTGGAAATAAGAAATAAAAAGTGATCACACATTAAAATAACTGATAGCTCATGAAGCACTTTGTGTGAGGTACAGCCATTCCTGTGTTCTTCTGGTACAATTTAATTGACTCCTGTTTATGCCCACGTTTTTCTGGAATGTGTTTTCATTGATTTGCTGGCCTATAGTAGATTTATCATATTTGGTTAATTGCAGGAAGGTTTTAAAATAATATCAAGACTTAGGTTTACCTTTTGAGCTTAACCAGTTAAGGAAGACCAGGAACACTAGCAGCTACAGAGGTCCTGCAGGAAAAATTGCTGAAATGACATTTTCATGAAATGAGACTTTCCAGCTGCAGCTGCTTTGAGGTGGGTTGTTCCCAGCCTGCCTGGAGAAAGACAGCTCACCCGGAGACCGGCTTGTGCTCATGGGCGTAAGAAGCCTGGCTTGTCCTGCTTTCTGTGGTTGTCCGTGTGCGCGCACTGACCTTTGTGTCCTGCAGGGCGGAGGGAGGCATGGGGCACCAGCCTGCAGCGACGGTGCAGCAGCTCCTCCACCCACACAGGCTGCAGTAATGTCTTTGCACGCACGATTTCCCCAAGGGTGGACACATCTGATGTAATTGTGGTCACCTGGATTGCTCCAGAGTTTCTGTAACGGCTGGAGTTTCCTCAGGACATGGGGCTTTAAGTCTCTTTGGATGTACATGGCATTGCTCTGCTACCACGGAGAAGTCACCAAAGCCTGCAGGAGGGCTCTCGTGCCATGCTATGCCATGCCACCCCATCCCGTGCCACCCCCCCTCACTCCATCCCATCACATTCCATCTCAGCCCATCCCACTTGATCCCATTCAGTCCCACAGGGGTGAAGGTTACAGACTCACAGAAAGTTAAGGGTTGGCAGGGCCCTCTGGAGATCATCTGGTGCAACCCCCTGCCAGAGCAGGGTCACCCAGAGCAGGGGGCACAGGATGGCGTCCAGGCGGGTTGGGAATGTCTCCAGAGTGGGAGACTCCCCCACCTCTCTGGGCAGCCTCTGCCAGGGCTCTGCCACCCTCAAAGGAAAGAAGTTCCTCCTCATGTTCAGATGGAACTTCCCATGTTCAAGTTTGTGCCTATCACCTTTCCTCCTGTCACTGGGCACCACTGGAGAAAGCCTGGCCCCCTCCTCCCGGTCCCCTCCCTTTCAGTATTTGTAGACATTGATGAGATCCCCCTCAGCCTGCTCTTCTGCAGACTAAAGAGACTCAACTCCCTCAGCCTTTCCTCGTAAGAAAGATGCTCCAGCCCCCTCATCATCTTTGTGGCCCTTCGCTGCACCCTACAGCCCAAGTTCACTTGGGCCAGCTGCAGAGGTGGCTAAGCTGTCTGTGAAACTGCTTGGAAAACACTGCACTTCCTGTACATTTTGAAGTAAGCAAGAAATCTTGGTTTTCGGCCTTAAAATATGGGTCTGAAAATGGCAGCAGGTCAGGGAGTGCTGCAGGACATCAGCCACTGCTGCAGGGAGAGCGAGCCATCCCTGGTCAACGATCTGTCTCATGAACCTTTCTTTAAACATTCTTCAAAATGGCTTTAAGATGGTTTTATCCATCTTTTCCCATAGTTTGTGAAAGGTTCCGCTCTGTAGCAAAATAAAGATTTTATTGAAAAAATCGTGATGCAAAAGGCAGCTGAAAAACGACTAATCATCATTACCTCAGTCTGCTTGACTTATCCTCATTACATGACACACTCATGCATATGAAGATTGTCTCTACTTTACATACTCCTGTATCAAATTCTGCCTTCAAGCAAAGATTTGAACAAGAGCCCAGGAAATAAATGAAACTATGGTCAGGTGTACCTTGCTAGAGTAACCATACATTTCTGTTTTCAGGTGAGCTACATTTTGAGTTGCAACTTGACCCTGGAAATTATGGCTGTTGGGTGACATTTATCATTATGAATTGCTTTCACAGGTCTTTCAAGCCTGCAGGATGATATCAATCCTCAGGGAAAGTGCTGAAGGGTAAATTAAAAATCAGTTCCCATTTTAATCTGAAATTAAAGGTATCTTCATTGTGCGGACTGCACACCGAATGAGCTTCTGCAACCTCATGTAAAATACCCTGTTGTTCCCATTTCTTGTTGGTCCTACTATCATTCCTCCTGCACCTGCACCAAAAGCCGGCCGCTGGCAGTGCCGAAGGTAGACCCATGTGCCGGAGGGTCCGCCATCCGCCGCTCGGTGCCGTGTGAGCGCTGAGCACAGGGATGCTCGTGGCTTCAGGAGGAGGGAGCAGGCGTCCCCTCACCCCAGAGGTGCCCAGCAGCAGGCTGCTCCGCCGCCGGCTCCTTCTTCCCCGCGGATGGAGTCAGCTGAGCCCGTGCCTGTCCTGGGGGAGCACCAGGAGGGAGCCGCAATGCAACAACTGCGCCCTGCCAGCCCCGAGAGCATCCCTGGGCGCTTCTCGTCACGCTGTGGCTGGCACTTCCACGGCACCTGCCAACTGCAAATCTGCCAGCACTTTATGGAGGAAAACCCTTACTTTTGGAGTACAAAGTCCCATTGACATGCGCTCACTCGTGTGCCTTCCTGGCGTTTATTAAAACCCAAACTGGGCCACTAAGGAGGAATCAGTGAAACAGGAAAAACCTTCAGAAATTAACTACCCATATCCCCTCCAAAACATATCAAAAAGTGTGATGCTATGGTCTATGACTCTATCTAATATTTTATGACCCTGTCATTAATACTTATGGCTAGTGTGTCTCCAGGCTACAGAACAACGCATGTGGTGCATAAAGAAAAGTGCAAACCCTTCAGTGTGGATTAATCCTTCACATGCAAATTAATCCTTCATTTGGCTTATATCTGCTAAAATCCTTATTTAGTTTGTTGCTGTGGTTTCACCAAGACTCGTTATACACTGCCAGGTAACCTTGCTATATACTGCCACGTAACCGTGATGAAATGGCCACAAAAATCAAAAGAACATTACTCATGTGAGATGCACTGAAAATGCAAACATTTCCTTTTCTTGTAACATGTCAGGAGGCCGAGGGGCCCGAGCAGCAAAGAAAGCACAACGGCCCGGGCTGTTTTACCAGCCAAGAGGAGGCAGATCCGTGTGAAACCTGTGGACGCTGCGCCACAGCAAGGGACGGTCGCCGACACCAACACCGGGCAGGCAGAGACTTTGCGTCCGGTTTGTAAAACTCCCGCTCGGCTCAGGGAAGCGCGAACCCCGAGAAGTTTGCTGGTTTTGACTGGTGACTTTGCTCCCACGTGGCCCGAAGGCTGCAAGGGACAGGGCACCCCGGTGACACCTCCCTGCCTCCCCGCCGCCTGTGGCCTCTGTCCGAGAGGGAAACGGCTTTTCTTGTCCCTCAGCAAAGACCGCTGTCCGCCTCTCTGTCCCACGCACATCCAGGTTTCCAAAGCTCTGCAAGATGCGAAGAAAGAAAGTGAGACATAAAGTCGAGATGCTGCTGTTGTATTCCCCGAGTCATGCCGAGGTGGGGGGAACAGGCGTTATAAATAGCTGCAGGCAGAGGAGAAGGCTGTTGTGCTCAAGGCCAGTTTTATGATGCTGAGGTGAAGCTGCTATGAGTCACTCCTATAACTTACATGGGCATGACACAGACTTTTGACATTCAATATTTTCTTTTTCACTTACCAAAAGTTATAATTGCCCCTTGAAAGCTTGGATCTGCTTTCCTTTCCTACCATTTAGTCCCTGTAGTTTGGCACTTGGCCATTTTTCCCATGCGTGTAGCCCATCTGGGCACTTTTCTGGCCCTTACTGCTCTCGTAGCTGAGTGCTCGCAGGATTTACAGGTTTTGTTCAGTCCGTATCTCATATTGTCCTTGGCAATTAGAGACCCAGGGAGTCAATGTACCAGGTCGCCGTCACACAGATGCTGTGAGGCACAGCCGGCAGCAGAGGGGGTGTATATTGTATTCTGGCTGCGGGATCAAGTTTGCGCTTAAGCTCAACTTCCTTTTTAACCCAGACTGCTTGGAAGGAACCATGATTTTTCAGAGATCTCAAAAACAGTGCGGAAGAGAAAAGCTGCGCTTTTTTCACCTGTAAAGCAGACCCCATCCTGTCCCTACAGTGTGCTAATTTTTCTAAGTGGAGTGTTGCATCTCAAAAGCAGCACTGCCTAATTTTATTATAATGGCCAAGTCAAACAAACCAAAGTGCAAGGGAGGAAACATTTTTTTCCTTCTTTTTCCTTTTTTCCCCCCAAAAACTCATCCTCCTTTTTATACAAACCCTTACAAAAAAGATACTTGCTAGGGTATTTTTGCTTTCTTTCTATGGGTGTACATGTATACCTGCACATGCATGCGTGCACACTCACAAACGTGCATTTTTATAGTGGCATGTAGCATCGTCCCTTGCAGATGTGTGGTGCAGAGGTGCCCTGGGGAGGAGGACAGGAGTCTGCTTTCTTTTCCACAGAAGTAGCAGAAAGAGGCAATGGAAGAGGACAGCAGTTTTTAACCGCACATGGAAATGCAGAATATTTCACTTAACCTCGTCAGGCTTGAAGACTAAGCTTTCCAAGAAGAAAATATCACTGGTCATGAGGCAGCGCTTGATTACCAACGAACGGCATGTAGGTAGTGTGTGCCTGGGCTGTACATTGCTTTAAAACAGTTGCTTGCCCCTCCATTTTCAAATGATTTTAGGAAGCGGCATTTTCCCTGGGAGAATCTCGCCCTGAGCGCCGGCCGACAAAGCTTCGTCTCCTTCTGCCTGAGAGCCCCAAGGGCTGCTGGGGCAGATGGAGGCAGGCGGGAGAGACGTTCCTTCCCAGTCCCGCACCATCCCTCAGCAGCCCCTGGGGGGCTCCGAAGGTACCCGGGTTTTATTTTCCCCTGGGAGTGGGGAGCGCTGTGGGGTTTCGGGAGAAGCCGTCGGGCGCAGGGCTGGGTGCTGTAGCTGCTCCGCAAAGACACCGGGCACGCTCCGCAGCACCAGCTGGTGCTTCCGCAGTCCGGGCAAGGACGGGCTGCACAAATGATGGAGAAGCAGATTTCAGGTGTGTCCTGGTGGGCAGAATCTGCCAGGTGGACAGCTTAGGGGATGGGCTTTGGCAGATCAGTTCAATCTTCTCTGCCTCTTTACCCATGAATGATGGATAAAAAAATCTACTTCTTTTGTGAAATGCCTTGTAATATCCATTACTAGTAATACCTGTTACTATAAAATGCTCTGTGAGAAGCGTGGTGTCCTGTTATCTGCGGTCCTTTTTTTTACCTAGGACAGTTGCAATAATTTTGCATTCCAAACAACACTCCCTGTTTTAAAGGACATTTAAAACTTCTTTTTCTCATTCTCTAGAAAATCATCCTTTTAAAATGGTTCTTTTCTTACAACGGGGTATTAGAGTGCTGTGTGCATCAAGAATACTATTGACATATTCAGCGGGATATTTTTAGCATAGTGGAAAAAAAGAAATCTTGAGAAAGGTCAGTTCTTTCACTGTGCTAATTAAATTGCTGTGGAAGGAGATTATATCACGATGGTGACCGGCGAGCTCGCAGAGCATCACACGGCAGCCTGCAGCCGCCCGCCGTTGTGAGAGGGCTGGTGCGAGCGCGGCTGGCAGAGCTGGACGAGCAGGTGGAGATGGCCCTGAGTCATTCAGCAGCAGGCTCCTTCCGCCGGTGCTTCCATTTCACAGAGCAAGGCAAGCAGACGGATCTCTTAAAAAGAGATCGTTCTCATCCTCTTTTTGTTACGTTTCCCGTCAGCTGCGTGCGGGTTGGTACAGCTGCCCCGCAGTGGCAGAGCGTGCGAGAAAGGGACGCGTGCCAGGTGATGCCACCGGCGACCCCGCGCTCACGGACCGCCTGCTGCCAGCCCCGCTTCTGAAGAGCGCTCGGGGCGCTCTGAACAAACGATGCGGGCGTAATTCGCCCCCCGGGCGTGGTGGTGCCGCGCAGCCTGTCTGGCAGAGCCGACCCAGCCCACGCCGGGCTCCCTGCCACAGCTGTCTCCAGTTTACCGGGTGGCAGCACCCCCAGCTTCCAAGTCATTCTTGACCTAACTTGTCGTCTTCCCTTCGCCACCCACCTTGCTGCCCGCAGCACCTTACCTGGCCAGAATGGCTGGGAACAGGCTCTGGTTTGGGATACGGGATTTCCATCTTCCCTGCCGCGGGGGCCCTGGCTGACGGCCGGCAGCTCCTCGGGAAGCGCCCACAGCCGCAGAGCGAAGCGAGCGGCTCCGCAGCCGGGGCTGGTGGGCTTGGTCATCCGTGGTCTGACTGTCCCGAACCGGTGGCGGTGCCAGGCTTTGCAGTCGTCTCTGCCGTCCTCCGCATCCCTGCACGTGTGCTGTCTCCTGCCAGAACTGCCTGCAGCTCTGCCCAGCCACCTTCCCACCCCTGCGCCCACCTGTGGCTTCTCCAGCATTGCTCCCGCAGCCCTGCCGTGGCCGCCTGCGCCAGCGTGGCTCTCCTCATGGTCCCTGGCCAGGCACCGAGCAGAGACTTGTTTTTCCAAACACGCCCCCTGAGCTCCTGCAGAGCCCTGTGGTAGTTTAGCAAAGACCTTTGTGGCTTATGACAGCTTTGGTTGGTGGCCAGTCAATGGCACGAGGGCTGTTCACCCCCCAGCCCCGTGACTGTCGCTCCCAACAAGTGTGAACTCCTCCCGCCGCTTCCATCGGCAGACGGCGCATGTCACCTGGGATGTGCCTGTTTGGTGGAGGCGTCCACCCTCCAGGGTGGAACTGTCACCGTCTTTCAAAGACACAGATTTTAGTCAGTATCTGTGCAAAGCATTTTAACTCTAAACTGAATTACTGCTTTAAATACAGCAATTGAGAAGATGAGGGGAGAAGGTACCCCCACGCATCATCTTAGGTGTCATCTGCTTCACGAATGTTCCCGGGGCGGGTGTGATGAGTCCACGAGCAAATGGGTCTGTAGAAAAAGATCAACAGAGTCAAACCCAAGTGCTACAGTGATGGAGCCAGCGAAGGGAGGTTATGGCTGGGGCTCCCAAAGGAATAGACCAGGACTTCATTTGGGAAGGTGAGATTTAGGACTGTTAATTACTTACGAAATCCTTGAACACATTATATTTAAATTCAAAGTAATTGTCCCAATCTGCTGTTGGTTTTCAGAGCTGCTGACTGTGCGTCTTCACCCTCCTGGACACAGGCAGGGAGGCAGATTCTGAAGGAAATGTCCGTGGGTGAGATTTTACCACAAAACCGGGCAGCATCGCTCCCAGTGTCACGCTGGCGGCCTCCGTCCCCTCTAGACACCCTCTCACAGACTTTCTGGGTGGGATGTGCAGAAGAATCGCAGCCCAGCATTTCTGAGAACGTTTCACAGCTGCAATAATTACATGGTGAAATGCAAACTAACAAGCTGCATCTACTCAGTATTAAGGATTAATGATCTGAGCTTTAGTCTCTGCTTCCCTACAGGGCAGCAAATTTCACCAAAATAAAGCTTCAATAAATGCAAAAACTGTCATACACAGCCTATGCAGAGTGTATGTATAGAAATAAGGTTCTTACTCTTCCTCCCCGTCGTCTGAGACTGGACTGGATGCTCTGTATTCCACTTGCCTGAGGCAAAATGAAGACTCGGACTTGGCATCACCCGCGATAAAAACCCCACTCTGCTCTCCCCAGGGGGGTTTATCCCCATTTCTGCGCTGCCTTCAGCATCTTTCTTCCATGTTTTTCATATGGGTGAGAAGATGCTTCCTGGATGCTGTGGGCCACACCACACAAAGGACTCGCATCCCAGCTCCTTCCTTTTGCATCCCCTCCGTGGTGCCACTTCTTACAGCAAAGACGTGGTGCTTGATGCGTCCGTGGCCCTGACCGGCTCCCTCTGCTGGGACCTTCCCCCCGAGCCATAACACACTGGGATGTCCCGTCTAATCGCTGCTCTGCCCTCGCTGGCACCCATCTCCCGTCCGCCCGCTGACGGTGGTCTGCGCTCGAGCTCCCTGGTGCCGGTCGGCGGGTGGCAGAAGGCAGTAAGTTTTAATGGCGGGCGCAGGCAGGGCGGGGGGTGGCCAGCCTGCTCCAATCCATCTCGTGTCACCTTCACATCCAGGTTTTGAGCCTTCTCCAAAGCTACACGGTGAAAAAGGGAAAAAGTGGTTTATCCGAGTGTGTGGAAGATGGAAGTATGAAAACACAGCTGCCGTCCCTGTGGAGCTTCTGACCGACCCACCCCCTCCACGCCGCACCTCCGGCAGGACATGTGCCTGTCGAGGCTGGTGCGGGTCGCCATCACCTTAAAACACAGCAGAAGGAGACTCAGCCCCTCGTTTGGCTTGATTTCGGTGTAAAGAGGCTTGCCACTTCAAAGCAAACCTCGGTCTCTGTCTGCGGTCACTTGTGTTGGACGCTGACCAGAGACAGGCACTCCTGCAAGCCTGTGAGCTATAAAACACCTCAAAACAGAGGACGGGCTCGAACCATAAATGCAACCAAGCATTTCAGCTAGGGTTTTGATGGCTATTTTTTGTGAAGGCTACTTGAAAACACTGCTGTCTCTTACCTTCCTTTACTAGCCACCACATGGAGTATTTTATTTGCATGACCATGGACCTGAACTGCAGTGATGGGGCGGTGGTGCAGGCATCCAGCCGGCCCAGCTTACCTGTGGGAAATGGCACACACACTCACACCTCCCTGACAGGTCCACGTGAGTCATCTGGACCCTCTTTGAACAAAAAAATAACAGGTGGGAGAAAGGAAAAAATGGTGTCCCTGAATGCAAAAAGACCTGGGCTGCCCATCTCATATAGGCAGGAGATGCCAGAGCTGCCTCGTTCTCCGGATTTTGGAGTCCTATTGAGCATCCCGAGCGAGAGGTGGATCCCTCCTCTCCTGGAGTGCAAACCCTCTTGTCAGGCTGGCTCCCCAGCTAGGATATCTGTATTCTGGAAATATGCTGGAGGTTTCTTATTATGCCGTTTCTACGGCTGTTTGTGTGAGTAAATCTTGTAGTCAGGCGATGCGTGAATAGTTTGGCACATATAATGTACTCAATGTATTCAGATGTGGTGTCCTGAATACTAAGCACTGTGCTCTCATCAATGAAAAGGGCTGATTTTAAATGTTGGGGTTTTTTCTTTTCCTTGGCAGTTGGGGTTATATGTAAATCTTGCACTTGCATGCGTGTCTCAAATAAACGGCTCTGTTTTTTTTAAAAAAGAAATAATCCTGCCAGACTTGCAATGAGACAACTGGCCGGGCTAGTCAGACTCCAAGGGGAGATACAGGAGGAAGAGAAATGGCAGCTCTGGACTGAAATGGATGTGCAATCTCCTGCCTAAAGGCTCTAAGAAGCGTGTTCTGTGTGACCGTCCCACCAGCTTTTGGGGCCAGAATATTCAAACTATTTTCAGCTCCTGGGAGACAGCCCTGAGCCTCCATCGCTCGCGCGCGACTCCGTTTGCCTCCGCCAGCGGCGCTGCCACCACCGTGCCAGCGCCCCGGTCTCCGCTCCTTCGCAGCGCTGCAAATCAGAGGCAAAACCTGCAGAACGAGCGGGGGGTTACAAACCTGTGCGAGCACCGAGCCCACGCACCCTTCATGAGAGCCTGGATCTTTACGTTAGCTTACTCTCCTTCTGATTTAATTCTGGGAGCATTCGCCTTGGATTTATGTGGTGGCACCAGCCGTGCTGACGGGCCAAGCCCACGGGCAAACCCTTTGCCCCCCAGATGTCCAAGGCGCGATCTCCTGGCGACGTCGGAAAGGCTCCGCTCCCACATCCGTGTCTGGTGACACTTCTGCTGCCCATCCCTGGGGAACAGCTAGAAGCGTGTTTGCATCCACACTGAGAAACGGAGGGTGTTTAGTATGCAGAAAGCTTTTTTTTTTTTTCGAATTAGCGCGCTGGAGAGCCGTGTAGCAGTGAGCCTCGACTATGCCGCAGCCGGTCAGCTGCAGGGCTGGCGTGCGGGTGGCTGTGGGTCGTGTGCTGGGTCTGCTGGAAGGAACCTTGCACGGAGAGTATCTCCCACCTTCGTCAGACCCTCGGAGCCAGGCTGCCGGCTGGGGAGACGGATGGAACAAGGCTCCATCCGTGACTGCAAGCCTCCGGCTCCTGCGGGGAGCAAGGAGGATGGGAATCAAACCCTGGGGCTGATTTCTAATTGGGAAGACAATGAGACATTTGAAACAAGACAGCTGCAATTAGGATGAGAGGCACTACACAGATCAAGAGAAATGCTTCTTCGGAGAACAAGCTGGTGCTTCTCTCAAGGGGAGTGTTTTGGGTGGGGGGGGAAGGTAGCCTGGGTGAAATGGACTGGCTGTGTCAGTTAGACAGAAAACTCAATACACAGATGGAAATCTTCTCCTCCTTTGAGCTCACAACTGATTTCTAATGGAATCGGGGCTCACTGAAAAAATTATTTATTTATTATTATTATTATTATTAATTGGGCACCTTGCTTAAACAAGATAAACAACCTGTTTTTTCTCTCTTAACTTCATG
The DNA here is from genome assembly GCA_013398295.1 of Chionis minor. Classification (NCBI taxonomy): domain Eukaryota; kingdom Metazoa; phylum Chordata; class Aves; order Charadriiformes; family Chionidae; genus Chionis; species Chionis minor. The sequence goes on along the minus strand of VZSF01003135.1, from coordinate 133,061 downwards.
TTGGGAACATCTTTAACTACTTTTATAATTCTCAAATATTCCTGGGGGAGCACAGGGCCACTGCAACCTTTGAGAAGGACGAGACAGTATTTACAAATCCAGCAGTGGAAGTTAATGGCGTGTCGGGCAGGGGGTCTCCCAGGCCAGCGGTCCCAACGGGGCTGCTCCAAGGCGCTGGAGGTGCTGGCGGTGACCCCACGTCACGTGAACGGTTGCCATCCCTGGTTTGCTTCCTTCACCCACACCTTTCCTCTCATGGAGCAGTCAAACAGCTTGGAAATGACAAGGGCTCAGAGGTGCTGCTCAGCCAGTGCTCACAGCTAGGAACAGGGGAGGAGGACAAGTGCTAACTATTTAACGTGGCAGATGACAACTGAGATGAGGGCTATTACCAAAATTTCTGGTAAATAAACTCTTCCGAAAATGAGTGACAGAGGCATCCTCCGCTAGCACAAAGCTCTTATCAGAAGTCTCTCATCAGTTTCCTTACTTCCTGCAGTGGTAATTTTAGTCTTCCCTATATAACACAGTCTGCAGGTTGCTGACATCTATAATTTTCTGATGCTGCTTCAGTTGTAACACAGCTTGGATGTGACCTGTTCATCCACAGGAAGCTGGAGATGAAATTTCAAGCATTTGAAGAATACTGCTTCAGCATATGCTGAATGCCAAGCAGCTGATATTTCCCTAAAAGTTACTTACAAGCAGCACTAATTATCTTATTTTTCTGAAATTTTATGAGTGGTGTCAATGCTTTAAAAAAAACCCAAGACAATCTGGAGAAGAAGGTTTTGCTGGAAATGTCGAGCGGGGCTCAGAGCTGTGGATGTTAAGGTCACAGTAAAAAGGGAGCACAGAAGCTGAATTCCTTCTGACAGCCTCCCTGGTGCAGCAATGCTGAGTATCGTGGAAAAGCAGAGGTTTCCATCTCTAAAAATAAATTCAGACAAGAGCATCACAAGAGCATCTTCGCAGCACGGTGCAGCAGCAGCTGTGGCACTTTCCATGATTTTCCCAAAGCTCCAACTGGAAGGATTCAGGCCACTGCCTTTCGTATATTGTTTAAATTGAAACCCTCAAAGCAAGCAGCCAACAAGTGTTTTGACATGAAAAACTTCCCTTCAGGGCTTCTGCTTTTTCAGATGCAATTTTTTATTCCTACTTGTGCCTTGTTCTGTAGCCCTTATTAATACAGCAGCACTGCATCCGCTTGTGGACAAGGAGCCGGAGAGCAGCCTTGGTTTTCATCTGTTTCAGATCAAAGGGAAGAGAAAAAGAAGATGTAACAGCGTCGCCTGGACAGAGCACAATGAGTCCTTAAAAAAAAAAGCCAGGATCAAGCTCCTCTTTCTGTCGGAGGAGCGCAGCAGACAGAGAATGGGCTGGCAATAGGCAGCTGCCCGCGGCGGAGACCCCGGGCCCAGCGCCCTCCTGGCCCCTGGTCGCACGCAGGGACCGTCCCCGTGGCAGCAGGGCACGCCGGGCTACCACAGGCAGGTGGGCGGCCACACGCTCCCGAAAACCTGCTGGCTGAAAATCCTTGCTCTTGTGTCCCCAGGGGATGGGCAAGGGGGTTTCTGGCCTCGTGGGCAGCACCTGGGGCCACCCGAGAAAAAAAGGGCAGGATTGCTGTCGACGTGTCACAGCCCTGAATTTTCCCATTTTCAGACGACTGCTTTCCTTTGTTCAAGCGACACACACATTTGGAGGGGTAAATCAAATCCAGTGTCTCTTTTTCCCTGAAACGATGCTGACATGATCACAGACAGAGACGGCACTCGACATATCTGCAATATTTTATCTCCTGCCCTCAATAAAGCTTAGAGGAGCTTTTTAAGGCATCATAGAAATTAGGATGCAGGTGCACTTTAACAATCCAGTCGACACTGGATTTATGTGCAGCAAACGACTCCCCACGTTCACACGGGCCCCGCGCCGCCGGCCGGGCAGAGCCTGCGGTTCCCGCGTGCGCCGGTTCCCTGCGGCACGGGCTGTTGCAGCCACCTCGGCCGCCGTGGTGGGCTTCGGACCTCTGGCTTGCTGTCCCCCGGCAGGGCGCTGTGGCAGTGCACTGTGCTCACAGCACCCCATCGGCCCCCTCCTCTGCCGCTTCGCCTGCGCAGAGAGCGGGGAGAGCCGACCGACGCTCCCTGCCCGCGTGAATCTCGGGCGTTCCCTTCAGATCCGTCTTACCAGGAGCTGAGCCGGGGCATTCGGCTGAGGCTGAAGGCGCCTTCCCCAGCGCCAGAGAGAGACCCCGCACGGTGGGGCTGGGGCAGGCAGCCCGCCCACCCACCGGCCCCGCCGCGGCGCCCACCACGGCGGTGGTGGGGCCAGCGAGGTCCCTCCATCACTCGCCGCCCTCGCAAGTAGCGCTCAGCATGAAGGCAGCGCCGCCGCCGCCGTTTGTGCTGGAGATGTGGTGTAATAAGAACAAAGTCAGGTTACACGTAAGCTTTCTGTACATCGTAACAATTTTTGTGTCTTTCTACAAATTAAATCATCGCTTAACACTTTCAGTTGGTACAAAAGCTTTTTTTTTTTTTTCTTTTTTCCCCCAAAGTAGCATTTACCACTGCTATATTGTGGACATATCCTCACTTTTACTTAGTATCAGCAAAGCGCACTGCAGAGAACGGGATTAAAAAGCTCTGAACAATGGTGACTGCTGTTTACCACTAAATCCATCTTCTCCTCCCTTTGGAGGGCCAAGATAACTTGCTCCAAGGGGAAAAAATAAGAATGTTCCAAGTAAGCTATTTCAGTGCTTGAAAACTGACTTCCAATGGATACGAGGAATGACAAGCACTCTGGATTTTTTGTGTTGACTCACTCTCAGGACAGAGCACCAGCCTGGCTCTTGCGGTGCTGAGATTTTGCCTGCCTGGCAGCGTGGTCCCTGGTAAGTCACTGCATCTCCCTGTTCCTCCCATTTTCCTCTGTATGAAAAAGAAATAACAATTCTGTTCCTCATTGTAAAGCGTAAGCTGATGAATCATGCTGTATTAGTGCTAGATCTGTTAACTTAACATTCTCCCAAAGGAAATTATGTGAGAGCGTCAGAGTACATATTAAAAAAAATACCAGGGTTTCTTCTCATTATTTTATTTGCCTCTGTAAAATCAGAACACGTCATTATTTTCTTCAGCTGACACAGATCTATGACTTTTGGCTTTCCTTCCAAACTAAGAGCTGACAAGCTGGTGTCAGAAACAGTGGTGGAACCTCAGGTCTGAATAGATTTGGGGCTTTTTGTTGTTTTTTTTCCTTCCAATGTGCACACCCGTGCTGAGACTTGTGCGTGGCAACTTCTTCTTTCAGCGCCTCAGCCCCCTTCCACCCTCAGCACAAGCCGAAGGGGAGGCAGGATGGAGACTGACAGCTGCTCCCACCCCTGCCTTCCCAAAGACCGTCACCTGCCCTGCATCTGCAGGGGACGGGCCGATGGACAGACAGCAGACAGACGGACAGACGGATGCTGTCAGGGCAGGGTACCAGCCTCTGGCACAGACAAACGAGAGCCAGAGCTGCCTGTCGGGAAACACGCACTACTCTGGGAACAGGATGGCTTTATGTGGAAGGAAGCAACCTGATAAAATATCAAGATCCTGATTTAAAATCTTTTAAATATCACCAGTAAAAGGAGGGGCGGGCAAAGGGAAGGGAAGGGAAGGAGCAGTGCACAGATGGAGGAGCAGCCACACAAGCACCCCAAAGTGCAGAAGGGGAACTGGACACCAGGAGGGCAGCAAGGCTGGGGAATTGCAGCAAGGACCATCTCTGACCGGCTACAGCAGCAGCTCGGAGACTCCCACAGAGCTAATTAGAAAAATACAGGTGTCTGACAGCCTGCTCGATTGCTTGAATGTCTCTGTCACTTCACCCTTCTGCTGGAGAAATCCAGGGCTGTTTCCTTCTCTTTTTCTCCCCCTTTTTTTAGCTCAGAGAAAGGTGCCTGCCCAGAAATGCCTGCTCAGGAGAATGGTTTTAGAGCTGTCTTCTCTCTCTTGTCTGCTTTTTGTTTTGCAATTTTCTCCAAGAACTCTTTATTCTGAGATGTGCAATCATAAAATGAATGGCACGGTCACTTTGAATTCAGCAGCATCTTTTAACCACCCCCTCTTGTCTCTGGAGTCAGTTGGGTAGGTGATACACGCACTGCGATAGTGCAAACAAACATCTGCACCAGTGGGTGTGCGCTTACTCACTCCAACATGCTCTTGAATCTAATTGGGAATTTCCAGGCATATATTGCTCACGCTCTTTCCAAAATAACTTCTGTAAGTATAAAGTGTATGACTTAATCATCCTTTTAATCCAGCAAAAGCTGTGCTATATCTGCTCAATCACGAGATATTTATTTCTGTCCTGGGTATTCAGGATGGAATATTTTTGTATTTTCTTTTTTTCACAAGTGCCAAGAGGAATTTCCAGCTTAAAGAAGTAAGACAGTTGATTTTCACACAGATTGGCAGTCAGCAGCGCGGAGAACATTCAGCAGAATGGTTGTCCTGGGCAGAGGGTAGACCGGGGCTGTTTCTTTTCGTCTGGGCTAGTCCAGAGCTTCACACGACATCGAAGCACCCAAGTACGACAGCGCCGCCGTCCCGCAGCTCAGGGTGTAGATGCACACGCCGGACAGTCAGGGCCGGTATCGCTCTGTCCTGTCTCCTCGGTGTGGCCAGAGGCACGGCCACGCAGGCTCCAGCCCAGGTGCTGGGATGCTGTTGACCCTTCTGGTCGTGCTGCTGGCCGTGCCGGGCCACGCACTTGGCCGTGCTGGTACGAATTTTGGCAGGTCGTTTAAGACGGATCTGCAGGGCGGAGAGCAGCGCAGAGACCCTGGGTAAGGACAACCCCGGCAGGTGCACGTGGCACAGCCGGTGACCCCTGCGCCTCCCTGCCCACAGCCACCGGCGGTCGGCACACAGCTTCTCAAGAGGGTTTCTGACACTGGGGGAATGTGCCCATTTGGTTCCTCTTCCCAAACGGTGCCCAGAGAGCAGCCAAATCTCCAGAGGGAGGTCAGCCATGCATCCTGAGCCCTCCCCGTCTCTTGCAGCTGTGAGACAGGACGCTGATCGTTCCCTGAGTCCTTCCCACTAAATAAAATGAAATTAAATGCAAGTAAAAGGTGATTTTTTTTTTTTCTTTACACATAGAGTAAGCTTTTAAGTGGTTCTTGCAAAAGTGAACATAAGGAATTTTTTACAATATAGCATTTCAGCAAAAGTTTCAGTTGCCGTGATTTCACTGGAAGGGAAAGCCATACAAATATTGGCAGATTAGTGGAAGGAACCTCTACTTAAAATTCAGCCTGTTTCACTCATTATTCAGAGGTGGTCATTTAACAGTGGAGGCTGTCTTGGCAGTTTCAGCAAAATGATACCTTTTAGTGAAATAGTAGAACTTTTTATGCGATACATTCTAGAAATACAAAATGCTAGTCACAAAGTCATGGTGGATTTTTATGGAAGAAAACCATTAGAAGAGAAGAGGTTACAAGAAAGAGAAACGTCTACAGCAATTCAAAGATGAGCTGGTATGGCTTGCCTTCTATATTGATTTTGCTTTCTGCTTAGCAACAGGATTTCATGCTGGTTATATAAAAATACAGAGAAACCTGCAAATATTATCTCACTGTTGCAAAAACACACAATAAATTTATTTAGGATAACTTGATCTAGAAATGTTGCTGGTATTAATCTTAGATGGAATTGTTATTAACTTGGAAGATTCGAAAAACAAAATACAAAACCCAAGTATTTGATCTGCAGGGAACTAACTGGAAGCACTTGCTCGTGTCTGAAAAGGTTTGTCTTTAATTTGATTAAATAAATCTTTATATGGAGTCCTGTTCAAATGTATCGAAGACAAGGAAGATAGGGAGGTGGAACACAGTTTAGAAAAGTGGGCTGTCCATAATGGCGTATTTCAGGGAAGAGGGTTTAGTAAACATTAGGTAGATTGTCAAGATAAAACAAGTATTTGTATTCATGTAGTTCCACACAACTTCCCAGCAATGTTATGGTAGCATACCTTTTGGCCTAGGTTATTCTGATTATAAAGAACACCCAATCTGACGTTTGTCGCAGGACTGCTGAAACATTTATTTGAGATGATTGGCCTGAAGATTCAAATACATTTGCTTTGATTTCACTAACCTTTTTTGTCTCCTTTCTAATGATACTCGACTGAGCGTTTTCCCCAGAAAGCACATTTTTGCCTGTGGCTAGACACCATCGTCCTGGAAGATGCTTTATGTTTTCTGCTGCCACTGGAATTAAGTTTGGCTTGTTGGGAGCTGAATTTTCTTTGCTTACACGATCAGCCTCATTTGCCCTGCCTGGTCATTTCTCCTGCCTCCCCTATGGCACTGTGCTCTGCCTGATTTGCCTTTTCCTGGAGGAGAGGCTGGAAGATTGCTCTTCCCTGGACCCAGCAGTGGTAGCTAGGGAAATCACAACATGCCTTTTGTAAGCAGGAGCAAGAAATTTCTGTGATTGTTTGGCACAAGAAGGGTGATTTGGGGAAGATTGCTTTTAAGACATACACCCTTCTTTTGTGGCTACCCCCAAATACAGGATGAGGATAAACCACGCTGTGACATTTGAAGCTGGCTTTTTTATAATTTGTAAAGGGAATAGTTCTTCAGATAGCTGGCAGTCACCTTGTGGCATTTAATATTAAAGACAAGTCACAGAGCTGGGCTCTGTTTACATGCTCGGTTCAGTCATCCCAATGCGTGTGCCCAGGGGTAGTTTTCCTGCCTGTTTAAAGAGCGCAGCGTCTCCCTCGGTGCCGCGCCAGCCCAGCTCCCCGCTCCTCCGATGGCGGCTGGTGCTGTGCTGCTGGCTGCGGTCGGCGTTCTCACGAGGCAGCGAGGGATGCTGAGACGGCGAAGGAGGGGAAGGGCTCCCATGTCTCCTCCTCGCTCCCGTCTTTAACAGCAAATGTTCAAAGTCCGGAATCTCAACATGTGCAACGCCCTTGTGATCGTTTATGTATGTTAATGGCGTATTGTAGTGGGCTGACCCTGGCCAGCAGGCAAGCATCCACCTTGCCTTTCCCTCGCTCGCCTTTCCTGGGGGATGTGGAGAAAGAAAATCAAAGGAAGGCGAAAAGATTTGTGGGTTGAGATAATGGAGTTTAGTAAGAAAAGCAAAAGCTGCACATGTAAGCAAAGCAAAATAAAGTATTCATTCACCACATCCCATCGCAGATGTCCGGCTGCTTCCTGGGAAGCAGAGCCTCATCTTGGTTAATGGCTACTTGTGAAGACAAATGCTGTAATCACAAACATTCCCCCTTCCTTCTCCTCTCCCTGAGTTTTTATTGCTGAGCATGACATCATATGGCCTGGGATATCCCTTTGGTCAGCTGGGATATCTCCATGTTCCCCCCCAGCCTCCGTCCCAGCCCCAGCCCCCTTGCTTTGGGGCAGGGTGGAAGGGAGAGAGAAAGCCTCGACGCCCTGTGAGCACCCCTCAGCAACAGCCAAAACACCAGCGTGTTACCAGCACGGGTTCAGCCCCGAAGACGAAGCACAGCACCGTACGGGCTGCCACGGGGAGAGCAGCCTCCGCCCCAGCCAGAGCCAGCACAGGCACCAAGGGGGACTGTGGTGGGGTGACCTTGGTTGAGTGCCAGACACCAGCCCAGCCGCTCTCTTGCGACCCGTCCTCAACGGGGCAGGGGAGAAACGAGATGGGAAAGCTCGTGGGTTGATATAAAGATGGTAACTTCACTCACTGTTTGCCATCATGGGCAAAATGGACGTGACTTGGTGAAAATTTAACATCGCCGTGCCCAGCGCTCCTTTGTGACTAGTGGGGCAGCGACTGTAGTTGGGGGCTGGGTCACTGCCTCACCCGTGGCATCCTCAGAGGAGGTCTGGGTCCCTGTCCCAGCCACGCTCCCCCGACGGCGCTGAGCGTGGCACGGCGGGCGCAGGGCAGACCCCAGCAGAGGGGCAGGACGTCTGGCTCTCCCTGCGGTCGGCAGGGCGCGGGCAGCGCCGTCAGTTTGGCACGAGACGCTCAATCGCAGCGTCGTGGGCTCAAGCCCACGCGGGCGGGAGGACCTCGTTTCCTCCTTACCTTTGCTTCGCAGCCATCCTACTCTATTTTCAATTAGCGATGCATTACTTCCAATTAGATTGAATTAATGAAATTGAATTAATTTTCCCCAAGTCCTATCTGTCTTGCCCACAACAGTAATCGGCAGGTGATGTCCCTGTCCTTACCGCGACCCCTGGGCCGTACCGGCTTATCTGTGCCTCCAGCCCTGCTGAGGAGGACGAGTGAGAGAGTGGCTGGGTGGGTGCCAGCCGCCGGCCAAGGTCAACCCACTACACATGGGAAGATATTTAATAACTTTTTTACCCTTAATACTCAATAGCCTTTTTATTTAGGGTGACATCTTTGTTTTGTTATTTTGGAATTCTCTTTCCTGAAGTGCAGAAGGTTTTCAAAGACCCCACTAAAAATCCTCCGCGGGAAAAACAATCATCAGTACAACAGATGCAGAACCTGGCACAGCACGATCCAGGCACCGTCAGTGGGCTGGGGATGTACCTGAGAAAAGAGGAACACGTTACTGAGCATCCTTCTGGGACCTGGAAAAGTCTCTGGTGAGCCGGCAGCGCGACCCCACGCAGCAGGAGGAGGAGGGCAGACGCACCAGTTCCTGGACAGTGTCAGACCGGGGGTGGGGAGGGGGCGCACAGCCATGCGAATCCGCCGTGGAAATCCTCTGATTTTACTACTGCATCTTTGAAGCATTTTCTACAACGCACACCCTACGCCCAAATACTGTACCTGCTTTGGGTACCTCGCTGCTTGGCAGCGGTGCCAGCGCCGCCGGCAGCAGGCAGGACGCGCGCGGAAGGGGTGCTCTGTGTTTAAACAGCCGCTTTGGTCAGGGGTGAGTGATTTCCTCCAAAATGCTGCTGCTTTATCATAGCTAAACCTCAGCTCAAAGAATATTTAAAAACTCTTTTCCCGACTGTCAGTGGTGCTCCCAGCAGCTCAAACACTCGCGCCCTTCAAGCTGGATTTTAATCATTTGATACGAATCAGCACTTGAGTTATTAGAGGAAGGTAGGCAGGTAGCCCTCGACAGCACCCGAAAGCACAGCGTGTGGCTGAGTGTCACTCAGCAGTGTGGGACGTGCAGCACCGGCACCCGAAATACCGCCCCGAGGAGCAGCGAGGCGCGGGCACAGCCTGGCCTGCCCACAGCCTGCTGCTGCTTCGGCTGCATTGGCCAGATCAACACGGGGACGTTTTCATTTCAGCGCAAGAACGTTTAGACTTAATCTTCCTCTTCGTTGACCTAATACAAGCCAAAGTTAAGTGTTTTAAGCTGAAACAGGGATGGGAGGCATTTTTGTGTGAGGAGATCAGCCTGATCTCAGACGTGTTTCACAGAGGCTAGGCGCATCTGCCGGCAAGGTGACCTCCAGCACCGCTGTGGCCTCAGGAGGGCAGTGGGGTACCATCCCACCCCCCCGGTGGAACACAGAGAAATGCCCCGGGAAGACGGAGGTGAAAGCCCCACGCTTCCAGTCGCTCCGTGTTCACCTCCCCTTGGGGTAACCACCCACAGGAACTTGGTAGGTGACGGGCACTGCTCTCCTCTGCAACTGGCTGACCATCTAACGTCAGCCATTACTTGCACTGGAAGGGCTGTCAAGCACTGGAACAGGCTGCCCAGGGCAGTGGTGGGATTGCCACCCCTGGGGGAACTTAAAGGATGGGCAGATGTGGTGCTGAGGGATGTGGCTTAGTGGGGAACTGGGCAGTGTTAGGTTTGTGGTTGGATGGCATGATCTACGAAGGGCTACAAAGATGATGAGGGGGCTGGAACGTCTTTCTTATGAGGAAAGGCTGAGGGAGTTGGGTCTCTTTAGTCTGGAGAAGAGAAGACTGAAGGGGATATTATCAATGCCTATAAATCTTTAAACGGCGGGTGTTGGGAGGAGGGGGTCTGTCTTTCTTCAGTGGTGCCCAGGGGCAGGACAAGAGGTGATGGGCACAAACTTGAACATGGGAAGTTCCATCTGAACATGAGGAGGAACTTCTTTCCTTGGAGGGTGGCAGAGCCCTGGCAGAGGCTGCCCAGAGAGGTGGGGGAGTCTCCCACTCTGGAGACATTCCCAACCCGCCTGGACGCCATCCTGTGCCCCCTGCTGTAGGTGGACCTGCTCTGGCAGGGGATTGGACCAGATGATCTCCAGAGGGCCCTGCCAGCCCCGGGGATTCTGTGATTCTGTGACGTGATTCTATTCTGTGCTATGATTCTCTTCCCTTGTATGTGTATGTTATGGGCCCTGCACTGACTTTGGTAGGAAGGACTGAAAATGTAGTTTCTCAGTTTTCTTCAGTGCGACTACCCTTTCCTCCTCACACAAGAAAACTTTCCTCAAGTTTTAACCTGAAAGCATCATTTATTGTCACTTTTTGTTACTTATTAATAAGTTCCAAAAAATAAGAAAGAGAGAAGGTATAGACTTTTTTGTTTGGTTTTGTGTTTGGGGTTTTTTTTTAATATATAGCTTTTTGTATAGCTCTGAGTAGGGTTTAATTTGTTTGCCCATGTATTTTTACTCTACTCACGTATTCACGCTCTCTGTTCTTTACGGCCTTTTCTCTTTTTATCACACTTGAAATGGAACATGAAGAGGAAGAACACTGTATGACAGCCATTTAAAAATAATTAATCAATGTACTTAGCCTTTTAAAAAGACCTCTACAAAACCACCCCCTTTAAATTAGACGTGTAACAAAAATAGTAATTTTGAATTCTCAGCAGTGTTTTCATCAATGCTAAATATTATTTATGCCGTTATTAAAAGACGTCAATGATTTATGATTTTATTGGTCCTCGCTTAGGGATTTATTGAAGAGCTTTCTGGTGGGGAAAGTAAAGTCCTTTATGGTAAGTGAAATACACTTTTAATTTAAAACTAAAAATTTTAATTCAAAATTACATTTTTAATAAAGTGTAACCCAAAGATGTAGAAATTAAAAATGTTGGGTTTTATATCTATGTAGCTGAAGGCGATAAAGCATTCCCCGAAAATATTTCCTTTCTTTGATCACCTCTGTTATCTGGATTATGAACAAACAGGACACGCGCTCGCAGCTGCGCCTCTCTCTATTGCCTGCAGTAAAACACTCTGGGTGGGGGGACTTTGTCTCCTCCAAATAATGACATTATTGCTGTTTTTCTGGGGGTTTCCGCCTCTCCGACAGTCCTGCCTATGCATTTTCCAGGGTTTTTGCTTGAATTAGCTTGAGCCGTAGAGCAAACAGAATTAGCCAGGTTGGTACAAATGGACGGTTGTTCACCAACTGCTTCCTGTCGGCCGGAGAGTGCGCGGCGGGTAATGCTGGGTGTCATTAGGCCGCTATTTAACCGCACGTATGGCTGGGAGGGCATGTTTGTGTTTCATTTATACAGATATGATTAGCTGTTGTCAGTGCTCGTCTGCCGTAAAACTGAAAATGTGTCATGCGCTATTACCCAAGCAAATGTAATGCCCCGAAAATAAACATGTCCCACTAGTTTGCAGGCAGTAATTGACGGAAAAACAGGTGTTTCCCATATTCTGTGTGATTGCCTACGCATATGGCTTCTTTTATACTATCCTTCAATTACTTTGTAGTGTCGGCTCCTGCAGAAAAAGAAAGTGTTACCGAAAAAGAGTGGGTTTCAAGAGTGTTCTTTGGTCCACAGCCAGATTAAATATAAGCAGCACAGCCCTTTTTAGTATTTAAGTAATTAAGCTACAGCAGCTACCACATCCACTTTAGCCATCAAACTGCGTTTCCAGCTACTCTCATTCTACTACGTGGCGCTCTGGCTTAGCAAATTAAAGGTACCTATAACACAAATTCCCGTTTGAGTGGTGTCGACATTCTCAAATTGGACCTTTAAAACAGTAAAATAGTACCGACACCTGCGCCACTGGTTGGTTGTCTACTTTACGACCTGAATTTCTGCCTTGCAAGAGCATTCGGCTCCCAGCGGCTGTGTAAGATCGACTCATCCTGCGGCGTCGGTAACGCGCAGGTTTTACGAGATGAGGGCGGCAGCGCCCGCGGGCACTCTCCGGAACGGCTCTTCTGCAACGCGCTGTGCCCCTGGGCGATGCTCCTGGAGGAGAAACGAAGGGAGGCGTGTCCTGGTTTGAGGCAAAACAGGACCAATTTTGTTCAGTAACTCTGCTTTCTAACTAGGCCTCTTCTAACTGCTGAAATTAACAGCATATTGTGCAGAAAACTGCTCTTTCTCAGAGTGATAAGACCCATGTTTATAGCTGATGCCAAGGCACGGTGTGCAGAGAGGCCCTTGCTTAGGCTTACTGCGATAACGACCAAGGGCAGACACCTGGTTATTTGCCCCGTTGGACGGCTTGAAGCAGAGAAGCATAGAGGGGTCCCATCTGTGGGGAGGAGCAGACAGCACAGGTGACCCAAAACTGACCAAACAGTGTATTCCATCCCATCTGCATCATGCTCGGTATAAAAGCTGAGGGATCAAAGGCTCAGCATTCCATTGTTNTAAAGTAGTTTAGTTCCTACTAAACTAGTCTCTCTTCTTCTCTCTCTCCTGCTCGGCAGGAGAGAGGGAACATCTGTCGCTCGGCTTGCTTGGGCCGATCCGGCCCAAACCCTCGACAAGGCGGAAGGTGACAGCACGGAGCAGGTCCTCGGCCGCAGGGACGCTGCGGAACTGGCAGGGAGCCCGGCCCCGGCGCTGCTCCCTGCGCGCTGCCGGCGGGACAGAGAGCGCCCCGAGTCGCCAGCGCTGGTGGTGGGCGCTGGCCGTGTCGCGGGTTGGGCTGGATCGGCCCAGGCGAGACTAGTTTAGTAAGAACTAAACTGCTTTAATGAAATATAAAGAAGAAAATAACAAGAAGAAAATAATGAAATATATACAAAACCGTATCAAGCTCCCAGGATGACAATCACGTCACCAGCAGGCACTGGGGAAGTCCCAGACTGGACTCAGCGACGGAAGGGAACTGGATCCAGGAACACACGGGTTGGGATCAAAGGCAGACGAATGGATGGAGTCCTCCTCGGACGCCGGCCATTGAAGAAGGAAAACCAGAGCCAGAGCCCAAGCAAGAGCAAGAGCCAGAGCAAGCGGGAGAGGGCTGAGCCTTTGATCCCTCAGCTTTCATCCTGAGCATGATGCAGCTGGGATGGAACACCCTGTCTGGTCAGTTTGGGGTCACCTGTCCTGTCCGCTCCTCCCCACAGATGGGACCCCTCTGCGCCTCTCTGCTTCCGACCCTCCAACGGGCAAATCCCAAAGTTGTCTGCCCTTGGTCCTTATCGCAGTAAGTATAAGCAGGAGCCTCTCTGCACACCGTGCCTCGGCATCAGCTATAAACATGGGTCTTATCACTCTGAGAAAGAGCAGTTTTCTGCACAACATGCTGCCAATTTCAGCAGTTAGAAGAGGCCTAGTTAGAAAGCAGAGTTACTGAACAAAATGGGTCCTGTCCTACCTCAAACCAGGACAGGCGGGAATACCGAGTCCAGGCTGGGGTTGGTCTTTGTTCCCCTGCCTTCCTCTCTTCGCCCCAACAAGCGTCTCCATCTCTGCACTGCTCCTTCCTCCAGAGCCAGGCTTGCCGGGGACACGTCTCTGCTCCAGCCCCCTGTGGTGGTGGAAGGTCCCTGGCACGGGGAGCTGGGCTCATCTTCCTCAGCCAATTCGGTGGTGGGGCGCGGGGACGCAGCGACGCGTTCAGACCCTCTCCCTCCTGCTCCGCAAACGTGCCTCTTCTGGCTTCCCACAGCGACGGCTTGTCGTTTGCCCATGAAGGATGACTGGTATTTTAACCTAATTCAGTTTACATGCTGAAAGAAAGGTCTATGGGTCGAGAAAAAATGCGTAGTTTCATTTTGCAAAATCAAACGGATTGACTTCATGAAGAGACATCAGAGATGAATTTGCTCTCTGGCTTTTGCCTTGTGACTGATTCAAAATGAAATGTCATTACACAATACCCTTCTTCATCAAAAATATTCTTTCAAAATAATAAGATGATAAAATGATGGCGTTGCCCGGAAACCTTTTGATTTTTTCTGCAGATAAACTTAATTCTTTTACCTGCCTTTGGCTTTCCTTATGCTCTGCTCCTGTTTATCTCTGCTCTTTCATTATTTGCCTCAGCCTGAAGGACGATCGCTCCTCTTCTACAAGGCGCACAAAGATGAAAGAATGAGGTTTTAGTTCTTTATAGCTTTCCTGGGGTGCTTTCATTTCAGTGTCAGCTTTCTCGCTTCACGAGTTGCAGGGTTCCATGCCTGCGCTTTCCCACCTTGTAATCAATATATTTTGCAGGATTGCGGCTGCTGGTCGGAGGCGCTGAGGCTTTTGAGCTCCCCAGCCTTCCCCCACGGCAGGCTTTGCCCGGCTGCAGGGTTCTGACCGACGGGACGGGTCTGTGGCCGGCGTGGACTTGGCGAAGCCAGGCAGGAGCCAGGAGCAGTTCCCATGCCAGCCTCAGCCCGGCTGCTGCTCTCGCACCCCCGTGTCCAGCACATCCCACAGCAGCCGGGAGCGGGTGTCCGGAGCGATGCCACGGCAGTTAAGCAGAGAGTTTGACTCAAAAACATGGGCTTGAGTCTTGAATAAGAATTGCTGGGTCTAAATGTGGTTGCCCAAGTAGTGAGCAATGAAACAGGGTGTTGCGTGGAAGTGCTTGGCTTTTCAAAACCAGTCTGTCTCCCTTTTTCATGGACATCTTTTGGAAGGATGAGAAACGCTGGTACAAAAACACAACTATGGCCTGAAACTTTTACATGCCTTTTGACAATATGGAAGAAAAAGCCAATTAGTTAAACTCCTTGTCATGAGAGAGCTGTAACATTGCCCTTGGCTACAAGGGGGTTAAGTTTTCACCCAGGGTGTGTAAGGGCATTTCCAATATTTTCTACATCCAGATATCCCAGAACAAGTTACCAAACATTGGAACAAACTTCTTCAAAATACCCCTGGGAGCCAAGTGTGCTAACAGGGTAGGCATCCAGAACGTAAACAGGTGAAGATATATATTTATAGTTGCTGAAGAACTACGAGATTTGCGAAGAGACTCCTGCCCTGTGGGTAGTTCACTTACACTGATTTTAAGTTAATTCTGAATTTCAGTTAGAGGAGTTTTCAGTTTTGAAGTTCAGTTTGAATTTTAAGTTCATTTACACTGCTGTAATACACTTTTCTGCATAAAAAAAGTATTTTAATAGGATTACTGCTGAGTTACACCCTTGTTAAGTCAAAATCAGGACTGAGGAGTTTCTTTCACGGCTCTCCTGCAACCAGCAGCCACAGCCCTTTGAGGGTTAGGGTTTTGTACTCAGCATGACACACCATATTGAGGGAGATCTTACCTATGGGCAGGGAAACATTTTGCACTTGGTCTACAAGAAGATGCTTCGGCTTGGGAAACGTAATGATTCCCACTCAGCCACCACACACAGAAAAAAAACCTCAAGAGCTGCTTTGCCAACAATTCTCCACCAGCTGCAAAGAGGTCCTTACCAGAATGCAGATCCCCTAGAAGCACCTCTGTCTTGAGCATCACGTTACACTGAAGTTATACACTAGAAAGAACATTTTTATAATTGGTCTTCTCTTTGTTTCTGGTTTTATACTCAGGCAGAACACCATTGGGTGCACTAGGGGCTAAATAAGCCTTTCACTGATCAACAACAAACCTAAATTGTTTATGGAGCATGAAACAATTATCTTTGACTCCACCTGATGCTGCTGAGCAAGCTGTTCCTTTTTATTGTGCTATTATTAGATGGGAATGCAGTGGGTCGGACAGCATCCTTCATTAATGGATGGGATAACCGAGTTTGTGCAGCACACAGCTTGCTCTCCAGCACAGCTCAGGGGTCTCTACACAGTCCCCGATATCCCCACAGGTAAACGTATGCGAATGAAGTAATCATTTAGAAAAGAGTACTGAGATTTCCGAAACGGTCTAAGGGATGCAGATGTTTGAACCACTGCTTAAGACGTGGGAATACAAGTTGTCACCATACAGACACATGGCTCTCATTTAATTTCTGTACGCAGGCGATGCTTCTGCACAGTTGCTCAATACAAACCCTAAAACTTGAGCCAAGCTGGAGCCTCAGTGATGAGAAATGAGAGGTAAAAAGCCCTCTGTGTTTTGAGCAGAACAGTAGTGGTAAAACTGACAGGGGAAAAACCCACGCGGACCCAGCAATCACTTGGCGAGACAAGCACATTTAAAGAAAGCCTCAGAAACACACTGCTAAAAATGGAACAGAGGGATCTTAAAGGCATCTGCCCAGGAAAGTGGAGAAAATACATTTTTGGCAGTGAACACTGAGAAAATCATGCAGCGAATACAATAAATTAAAATGAACAGAAAACACATGTCCTTGCCACTGGCTTGACTTTGACAAACCCTTCCTTGTCACTGCAGAAAGTGAGTGTGGGTGAATACCAGGACAGTGCTAGAGTGTCATTTTATTGGTATTCTATCCTCTATGGATATTTATTGATGTTCCATTGGCATTTCTGGTACACTTGTTATGTACTCATCCTTCTTCCCCTCCCTTGATCCATTCAGATTCCTGTTATTTTGGGCTTCTGTACACGTCACGGCCGATACTTCAGCTGCCGTGGTTACAATCCCCCCATCCCCTCGGGAACACGCAGGCCCTCAGGAGGCTGCCAGGACCGTTCCCATCCTGGCGCAGCGATGTCCGAGGCTGAGATTTCAGACACTAAAACGCTGGCCTTCTGCAGTATTTTCTCGTTCTGTATTTATGCTTTCCATTATCTTCCCATTTCAGAAGCCACCAAAGAAAGAGTAGAGCAGGTGTTTGTGTCGCCCCGAAACAGGCACAAGGAAAGCAGTATTAAATCACGGCTCCGATACCGAAAAGCAACTTCCTAAATTTTCTAGTGTAAAAGTTGGAAGAATCAAGCAGTGAAGAATAGGTAACTGTAAGCTGCAGCTGTTAAAAGGTTTGGTTTCAGAGGCAGAAGGGAGCGCGTTTAGGCAACATTGGGGAGTTTTTGGTGGCGTTTTCTGAGATGTAAGGAAAGACAACGAAATGGTAGTAGGAAAGCTAAACAGAACAGCGAGCTGGGGAAACGCAAATTGAAAATATGTGAGTAAGTCGGGACTTAACAAATCGCAGCATTGGCTGAGAAAGTGCAACGTGCAGACCGCTGGATGCGATTTGTTAAAAAAAAAAAGAAATCTGAGCATTTAAAATAATTTGAACGGAGTATGCGCCCTTCGGGGCGCAGGCGTTCGCGGCGCGGCCGGACGGGGCGGCGGTGCCGGGGAGCGCAGCGGACCCCGCGGACGCGGTGCGCATCAGCCCCGCGCTGCGCGCGCCGGCTTCACTGAAAAACACTGAATCCAAAAGGGAAGAAAAAAAAAAAAAAAGGAAAAAAAAAAAGGAAA
>VZSF01003135.1:74856-114285 GCA_013398295.1 Chionis minor | reverse complement strand
CGGGGCGGCTCCTGCCCCAGACCGGAGAGCCCGGAGCCGCCTTTCCCGCTGCTTTCGGCGCTGCTCGGGGCAGGGCGGTTCGGTCGCGCCGCGGTGGTGCTGGTATTTGTTTGCGGTGGCGAGATCTCTGCCGGCGGTTACAGCGCGCCTCTGTCTTACAGATCGGATCACTCAAAAATCACTACCTGTTCCGACATAAAAGCCATCCGAGGCGGTCTCGAAGAAGTGCCATTCATATCACTAAAAGACTTTCTGATGACGAGCGGGTGAGTGTTGCATTTACTCCTTTTCGTGCCCTCTGTTTATTCTGTCTCCTTATTGCCAGCTTCGCCATGGGGTCGCAGGCAGGCTTTCCTTGTGTTGCAATGCTGATATATTCAGCCGTCCGTACTCGTGCTGAATAATGCTTTATTATTCTGTCATTAACAGGCAGAATCTGACCCCCTCGCACCATATTTATTTTGCAAGTGCTTTCCAAATTAAGATTTAAGATACGCAGCATTGCAGAGGCTCGGAATTTCAGGTGTTGATGTGTCACTGATGAAGATGCGGGTGAGGAACCTCCGGGCTCCATTCAAAGTAAAAATCCATAGATGCAGCGAGTTTAATCAGGCCGTGTCTGTGCAATTGCCATGGGAATGTGGTTTGATTAAAAGCGACTGAATATTAAAAAAAAAAAAAAAAAAAAAAGTAGGGGAAGAGGGCTGAGGTTTCGTGGGGTTCGCTTCTCCGGTGACAGGTTAAAACCCCTTCTCGGAGGATCCACCACATGTTCCCGACGTGCAGTCTTTCATTGCGCTGGGGTCCCGCTGCAGTTGGGGAGCAGGCACGCGGGAGAGCCGGGGCTCTGAGCTGGGATCTGCTGGAGAGTCAGACTCCCCGTTTATTTGACTTTATGCTTATGCTTTTAAGCATACCCGTTTACAAACGGAGAAAACCAGGTGGGTGGTGAATTTAAGGAACAGACCAGAATGCTGTCAGCCCCTCTTAAGAACGACTTCTGGAAAATCTCAGAACAAGAAGATTTTAATTTCAAATTAGCGTTATTGCAGCAATCACTGTAAAAACACGAGCAGTCCAAAACATGAAGTAGCCTAGCTGGGAAACCCAGCAGTTTATCATACAAGGACAAATCACTTGAGAACGAGTAATTGGTTATCTGGAGATTTTAGATGCAAATGTCATCGAGGAGGAAATATTCTCTGCGTAGCTAGAAGAATTAGAGGAGGAGGTGAGACAAGGGTGTTTGTTTTGCCTATCCTGTTTCAAGACTGTACACTCCCATCTATCTCCTTGCAAATGTTGGTTTAACGGTTAAAAGTTTCTAGGTGAAATTGTTCTAAACCGGGGATGTTCAAAACGGCAGCTTTAGTGTAAATCGGTGTTCTAATTTATACCCGTACCAATGACCGAAAGTTCAATGCCATCACGGTACAGCGTTCAGGAACTGAGTTTTGGTTGCAGTTCCTCCCTTTTTTGGGCTTACTACGTCGAGTGCATCTCTCGCACAGGGAACCATGACCGTGTTTAATACGCCAAATTCTAAGGTCGTTAGCAGAATGGAAGCAATTGTGTGACACGCGCTACTGCCAAACATTATTGCAGGCTTGCATACTTAGATCCAAAACCAGAGCTTCGAAGTGCTGCAGGTGATTCGCTAAATTTACTGCAATTTCCCTTTTATTTACCATCTAGTATGCAAATTAACTATGTGAATGAATGAGATGTAATTATGTCATTATGTAAGCGTATAAACACAAAGCAATCATGTAATGCTGTGTAGTTATACATGGACCTTTGCTCCAAAAAGCTACTCTCGTTCAGCAACAGCCAGTTTGAAAAGATTTAAATTTGGTCTTTAAAAAGAGAGAGGGAAGGGAATCCTGCTTTTGTTTGTGTAACGCCTTCATGAATTTTACGGTATGTTAAGTGTGAAAGCTGGGGTAAAACTTGGCTGTAATCTGAGCGTTTATCTGCTTCCTGTAGATGTCCCAGAGTTTGTTGTAAAACAGATAAAGGCTGCGAGTATATTGAAAGGATATAATTATCTTGCTCCCTAACTTCTTCCAGTATTTGCAGTGGTTTCCAAACCTACTTTCTTGCAAGAGACCCGAATCGAGGTTATTTTCACTGCTTTACGTATCAGTGATTGGAGATTTGGCACAGGGCCTCCAGCTTTTGTCGGAGATGGATGGTTGGAACCTCACCCAGCGGCCGAGTGACAAACGTTTGGCTTGTTTGTCTGACATATGTGCTTGGTAGTTTCGGCTCATTTCCCTCAGTGCGGTTGTCCACTTCGGAAAAAAATAACAAGCGTGGAAGTTGCCAATTGTTAATTACTGTTGGGGGATGAAGAGGCCAAGCTTTGCTGTGGGCAGGGAAGAGAGATAAAGGTAGTTGCTTTACCCTGTGTGCAAGTATGGATGGCCCTGGATATCGATAGGGCAGTTTAAAATACTTACAGTATATTCATCTTCTGTGAGCAGCGTTAGAGAGCTTTCAGTAAACATACCGGGTGTAGCCATCATTTTTAAGCGTTTATGTTCTTGTAGTGAACTTTCATAAGTGTCTCACTCGAAAATCGTATTTTGGTCAAATCGGTACTTTTCTATCATCATAATTCCTGAGTCACTCTTACTGTTGTTTCATATGTGGTGATAGGTGTAAAGACCATAAAGCCACTGAGTCACAGTAGAGAAAAACATTGAAATCTATTCAGATGCTCAAAGCAAAAGGTTAGATCCAGAGCATCCTCCTCTTGAGGCTTACAGCCGTGTCTTGGCAGTCTGTTGAAGCTGAGTTTGCCTGGCGCGTCTGGAAACGGGGATGAAAAGCACCAACTTGATCTGTGTCAGAGTGACCGTCTGGGTGCTAGCAATGAATAGCGTTTTGTTCCCGTTTCCAAAAGCAGCACAGAGCACAGAGAGGCATCAGAATCGGGATTTGACTTGAGCTGGGTTTAGCAGTGCATTCAAGGGAGCGAAGTGCGATGCACTTTTAAAATCCAACCTGGTGACTTGGAGGTGGCTGTGGCTGCGCACGAATGCTGCGCGCTCATTGTGTCGACGCAGAACACGCCAAAGCGTTTTGGCTTTCAGTTGCCTCAAGTGGAATTATGCCAGCGAGGAAGCTAGTCCAATATTCATAGCTTACTAATTGATCACACTTCAAAACACCACTGGGAAGGAGACTTGAAGGTCCAGCTGGGCTATGAGCAGCAGTGTCGTTATGATTGCTAGACTAAAGCTGGGGATAATCTTTCTCCTTTTAACTCCCAGTAGAAATAGATAGGCATTAAAATGTAGCTGGGAGAAAGAAGCAGGCTGTGGTTTTGCTTGCCTCGGTAACCAGCACTGCTTAGATACCCTTCCAACCATACTGCACATTTGATAGGGAAGCCTGCATTGCATGGCACTCACAGGAGTCCTGCTGTTTAGCTTGTACTTAATGATTTTCTGTGAATTGGTTCTGTAGTATCGTGATTTCACCAAGTCCTCTTCCCCAAAGTACGCAGTACTGAAGTATAAATAATCCTCCTCTCTATGTCAAAGATGCCTTATTTTGCTTTGGGCGTTAAAATTTTGCTTTGTGAGGAAACCTCTTGCCCTCTAGGCTAAGGATGTCCTAACCTATAGAGGCTTACTTGTCACATTTGTACGAATAACTGTAGGTGTCATGGGCAGAGCAGCAATACGAAAAAAAGCGAACTAAGCGTGCCGCTGTGAGAGACTCAGCAGAAAATCTTTTCAATGATCCCATGTGGAATCAGCAGTGGTATCTGGTAAGTATTTGTTTCATTGTGGGACTGGGGATGGTGAATTTCATTTGTGCTGTCAGCTGTGTTGCTTCCCTCGTGTCAGAGCGATTGCATGGAAGGGAGTAAATGAAGAGTCCCTCTCATTAGCATATGCTACAAAAATGAGAGATCTCTGATAGTATTTCCAGGCAACCTTCTATTTTCTTTAAAGTGTCGTTTGTGCAAAGATTCTAAAAGCCAGTTCAGGCTGCGGCTTGGGGTGGGAATTGCTATTAGAAAGCAGTGTAACAGTTAAAAGCTACCTTTATGATAGTTTTAAAATACTTGCTGTTGGCATGTAAGAAGTCCCTCATCATGTCTGAAGCTGGCCATGTATTTCTTTATTCAAATTGGTCGTGCAGCGTGCGTACTCTAGATGAAAACAAAAGCATGTGCGTGCGTGTGACAAGCACCGTCAGACCCTTGGACTAGGATTTTAGTAAAGAAGTCTCGACAGCTGACGTGTTCAAAACCTCAAGGAAAAGAAATTTCATGAGCTCTGTAGTTTCTGTCTTCATGCAACAACTCAGAAATACAGTTGATTTTTTAAGTTGTATATGGTTTCTGTCAAGAGTCACTGTTTCCACTATGCATCTAGCTGTACCTTCAGTCTAGGGTTCATCGCTTTCACTCGGAATAGGAATGGGATTGAAGGTGAGTATAACAAATCACAAAGAAAGGTCAAGCGCAAATGTGGCCCGAGAGGCTAGAAATACCTTCGTCTTCTTCAGTTCTGCTTGGAGAAAACAGACCCAACTGTAGGCTGTTTGCATATTGCTTTGTCCTCTCTTTCCTTTGTTTGCGCTAGGAAAAGTAAATTATAAACTGCACAGCATAAAATATTTCAATGAAGATTCCTGTAGACTTCTTTTCAACATAAAGAATGCTTATGTTTAAGAATTTAGTTTTTCTGTGAAGCTGAGTATCTGTTTGCTTGTTAGCCTGTTTCCAATAGGAAGCAGGAAATTTCTGAGGTGTCTGTATTGGACAAATACAGAAACACACAGAGTTCAAAAAAGCAGTTTTGTGAAAAAACCAATGTCTCGCTTTCCAGCAGACACGGTTCCTTTTTCCACCTTTCCGTGCTTTTCACTTATTTGCTGTCTAGTTTTTCCATACGAGAAACAGAAACATGATACTCACCCTTGTTTGTAGCGCACATTGAATTTTTTCTGATTAAATGCTAAACGTGTTAAATATTTTCTTCCAAAATATGTTCCTTGCCTTACAGTAAATAACTTATTATTACCTTATTATTAAGATTTGATGGCAACAGTTTTTAGCTTTATTCAGTGTACCTTCACACATCACCAGAAAAAATGATTATTTGATGGATTCTAGAGAACAAAACTTGAAACCTCAGATAATTCCCTGAACAGCAGCAGTCAGAAAAGAAAACATAAAATGAAAGAAAGGTCATTCCCATAACGAATTTCTTTTTCTAAGCCTCATATTGTATGCAACATTCCTTTGGAAACAAAGAAATGAAAAACCTGCGATCAACTGATATAATTATGCACAGCAAAACAGAAGAAAATGCTTTATTAACGTCTGTGTTTTCATGGGGATTGTAAGCAAGCTGTCTAAATTAGGTGCATACTCTGCACGTTTAATATTAGAGAGTAAAAATGACCCATTTAGGAGGTACTTGTCAAAGAACTTGCTGTGGAAGAGAAGGCTATAGATGATTCATGCTTCCAGTTGATTTACCACAGGAACGGTAATGAGGGTAGTAAACAGAAAGTTGTGATTCAGCACAGTTGTTCCTAACCAAATGGCTACCTTAATTGTTTTATCCATTAATTATTTTGCTTTGGCTAACTTGAACGTCAAAGGAGAAAACAAATCGGGAGAAAATGCAGCTCATTGTACTGTGGGTACTGTCTTGGCTTCTCTTCAAGTGAAAAGAACAAACATTAACAGGTCTGATTATTAACTCAGCGTTCCAAGGTTCATTGGTACATCACTACTGTTCCCATGTGTCTGCTGCCTGCCTCCAATAAATGCAAGATGCTCTTTTCTCAGAGATGGTCCTCAGGGATCTTCAAGTAATGGGGGAAATCTTTCAGTGCTACGAGTATTTGAAGAGATTAATTTTTGTTTAATCTTTGCAAAATTTGAACAAAATATAGAAGTTCAGCCCGGGATGATTTAGAGCACCTTTGAAATACAGCTTTGGATACGTGTAGTATAAATGGATAAAAACGTTGACATGTTTTGTTACTTTCTGTCCCCCAGCAAGATACAAGAGTAACTCCATCCCTGCCCAAACTGGATCTCCATGTTATTCCTGTATGGCAAAAAGGGATTACAGGCAAGGGTGTTGTCATCACAGTGCTAGATGATGGCTTGGAGTGGAATCACACTGACATCTACACTAACTACGTAAGTTTGAGCATTAGAATGCCATGGAATAAATTAATCAATTGTAAATTTTCTATGCGCACACTCTTCTCTAGCTTGCTGTCTGTTCTGTAAGTCAGCTTCTACAATACTTCTAGAGGCTGAAATATTTGCCGTAGGCATAATTTGGAACCTGGTGTCTGTCACAGGAATCTGAATGTTACTTAGCAGGTTTGGGGTTTTTTTTTCCCCCACTCAGTGGACTTAATTCCCAGGGATGTTTGTATATAGTGGTTTAATGCTGAATTATTAAAGCTCTGTGAAAAATTTATGGAATTGTTAATGCCCATCAGATTCTACCAACTTGATTGCTGTCAACATGAACCACACCGAAAAAATAAATACAGACTCTGGAACCCATTGTCTTACCCGTTTTAAAATGCATTTTCTAGTCGTCTGAATTAATTTGGTGTTTTTGGTTTTTTTTAATTTTTTTTTTAAATGTAGGATCCACAGGCAAGTTACGACTTCAACGACAATGATCATGATCCCTTTCCTAGATATGACCCAACAAACGAAAACAAGTGAGTAGCCTCCCAGTTGTCTGAAAAGAACAAAGCAGTACGTTACTAATTTGCGTGCTAGAACATGCAAGTGCAGAAATACCTATGTTTGTCCCCTGTGACAATTACACAATAAAAGGAAACATTTGTGCAAGCGAATCATGGGGTGGTTGAGGTTGGAAGGGACCCCTGAGGGTTGCCTGCTCCGAGCGAGCCCCTGCTCAAGCAGGGACACCTACAGCCAGTTGCCCGGGACCACATTCAGGGGCTTTTGAATGTTTCCAAGGAGGGGGATGCCACAGCCTCCGTGGGCACCCTGTGCCAGCGCTCGGCCACCTTGACAGCAAAAAAAGTGCTCCCTGATTTTCGGAAGGAACCTTCTGCCCTTCAGCGTGCACAAAGATGTGCACGTAACATTGACGCGAACACTGGAAACTAAGAAAATTAAATTCCCAGATGAAGAGCTTCGTAATTGTAATCTCCCTATAATGTTCTCAATGTCTCGATATCTTTGTATATGTAAGGTACAGGAACGACCTGTTCATGTCACCCTGTGTGTTCCTGGAAGGATAACCCCTCCTCCCAAGCAGATTTTTACTTCAGTTCTCTGCTTGGCACTGGCAATTTTAAAAGAATGTCCGCTGTGAAGGGCTCTGGAAGAGACTGTGTCTTAGAGGAACCTACCAAGAAACCCATCCCTTCAGGTCAGCTTTTATAGCTGAGGATGCTGTTTCCCAGTTTTGGCAGTACTGTTTGGACCGACGGAATAACTTCTAGCTCAGCGCAGGCAGTCACAGGTGAAGTCGTGCTTCTGGCCGCCTCTCGTACGGGTATGTCCCACGGTCGGACGCTGGAGGAGGTTTCAGTTACTCCTGGGACCACCTTTCTGTCTCTTCCGAGGCATATGGAAGCTTTATTTAGATCAGGTTTGGCCTAAATGTCCTGAAGGTAATAATAACCTAGGAAGTTTCAAAAGGCTCGAACAGAAGACAAGTGGCCAGTTCACTTGGCGGAGTTCTCTCTGATGCCCTCTCTAGAGCTACCTCTCTGATACTCCTGGTGGGTTTGTCACACCTAGGCATAGCCATGGTGGTTCAGGGAGGGATTTCATCCGTCAGAAGGAGAAGAGAGTGGACCTATTTAAAAGCTGGTACACAGGAGTCAATTTCTTAAACCAGTTAGGATGCCACTACTCAATGAAGATACAGTAAGAAGCGGATGTACTGGTTCCCTATTGTCTATCAGACAATACAATAGCATCCACAGGATAAATCAGTGTATGAGGAAAAAAACCCCCAATCAATCAAAGGATAAATGGCCCATGAATAAGACATTTGAAAAGTGACATTTCCACTTTGTCACAGTGTTATTTAAGAGCAAGAAGCCATTATGCTCTTGTTCCGATGACATTGTCTCTTAAATCTACCTGTATTACCTCTAATCTTTATTAATAAGTAAATGTAATTCAGCCCAGAAGCATTCAAACACTTCATTGAATAACAATCTGTAGTATTAAATAACGCAGCTCTTCTACAATTACACTTACATGAAGGTTTTTTGTATTGTGGAATAAGAATCACCTATGGCAAAAAATTGCATAGAAAATAGTCGGTTACGAGAAAAATGTAGCAATGATGAGGATACTTTAAAGGCTAACTTTCTGAAATCCTAAATAAATGCATTTGTTAAAAAAAGAGTATCTAAATGTGCAATTAAAACAGACTTGTATCGTATTTCTGTCTGAAGAAGTTTAGCAGCTTCTTAGCCCTGTAATTTTATGCTGCTTGCGCACTGTACTAAAATACTGGTATCTAATAGGTCTGCAGTCTTCAGTGTCACTCACATTAGGTATTTTCCATCTCGTCACAATGATCCTTTGATCATTAAGTACGTAAAATTATGTTGATTGAAGCCTGAGAGAAACAGGTATTTTTGTATCATGTAGACACAACTCAAAAGCTATTCAGTGGCTGCATTGCATTCATTTAAAGGAGGACTTCCACCAAATCAAGAAGGTCGTTGATGAGTCTTTGTGTACATTACACTAAGATGTTACGGAATGTTGTTTTTCTTACTGTATTTATTCAGGCATGGGACACGGTGTGCAGGAGAAATTGCCATGCAAGCCAACAACAGAAAATGTGGAGTTGGAGTAGCCTACAATTCCAAAGTTGGAGGTAAGACACCAAAGATAATTAGAAGTCTAATATGAATGGAAACCAGACAGATCCTATGAAGTGCTGAGTGTTTCCAGCTACCATTACTCTGAAATACGAATATTGGTCCTTCTCAGAAAACACCAGTCGTGCAGTATTGGGCTACAAAGTGCTGCCTGGCCATGGTGCGGAGTGTCCCGTCTGTGTGACAGCATTTCTTGAGTGTCAGTGTACTCTCTGGTTGTCAGTTGAATATAGGTCAGATGTGTAACAGCAGCAACAGCAATATAGGTGGTGGTGGTAATGATGTTAATACTAATAATCACAACAACCTATATTGTACCCAGAGTTAAGACTGTGTCTTTTAACGCATGGTGGACTCCCCTCTTATAATTGGTTGTTTTGGAAGGAGGTGGTGTGGGGGAAAGAGAGGGATTGAGTAGGGTGAAAGTAAGAATATACAAATTTATACCCACCTTTGCTTGCAGTGTGTTATTTCCATCTACCCAATTACATTTGAAAGGTCATGTCAGTCAAGATATTCAAACTGCTTTGTTTTTTGTTTCAACAGCTTACTTCTCTATTATCATCGTAAGTTAATTTTGAAAATAAGTAGAGTCTTGCTTGCCTGTCAATCATTATTGCCATTTTGTTTTTGAAGCCGTGACTAAAAGTTTAATCCATGAGAGGCTTATGAAATAGTCATGATCAAAGTATCAGTTGCAAATGGTTATTTAGCTCAGAGGAAGATACTTGTACCATCCTAGTTTTTCCATTACTCCTTTTTTACCTTTTAAACAAAGGAATGATGAGTAGCAATTGACACCCATAACTGCTGTTTCCACCATTTCAGTCTTATGTTTGTAGGTTCCCATTTACTCTGCTGAGCTGTCACAGATGTCAGCTTCGCAGTCTGCCTTTGCCATAATGCATTATGCTGTCATGCTCTGTTTAAATAAAATATCTCACTCATAAGTCGGAGACGCCAAATTTTCAAAGCAGGGCAAAATGGATGAAGCTGCAGAGATGTCTGAACTCCCGCTGTGCCCGTATTTTAAGGCGCTTGCGTCTACAGAGAAGATTCTTCCACAGTTATTTGCATACGCTCTCTGTTCATTTGCAAATGCAAACTACAGGTCTGTGTGGGGCGATTTGTCTGGAAAAGGAAAATAACAGAAGGGAAAGAAGTCCAGCAATCCAAATTACCAAGAAAGCTGCTTATACCTGGAGGGGGGGAAGGAGAAAGAATAGAAAAGTTGAAAGAAATTGTGAGCTGTTATGTGTGACCAGCCTGGCTAAGATAGAGACGTAGCAAAAATATGTTCAAAGAGCAATGGAAGATAGGAGAATTCTTCAAAAGCTTCAGATAAATTTGCAGTGGCTAAACATTTGTAAGGTTTTTCTGCTGTTCCAAGCTATACAGCAATTCATTTCTTCACGGGCTTTTTTTCTCCTTTTTTTTTTTTTTTAAATCCATGAAATGATGCATTACACACTTCTATTTGACATTAGTTCAGGATGACTTCTGTTAGTGGCTGTTTGCTTGTAGCCTTTGCCATACTGGATAAATCCCGTGGTCCACAGCCGCTGCCTTCTCTCCGATTGTCAGCAATAGCAGCTTTAGGGAGAGAAGCCCTGACATTCGGAATTCCGAGTTCTTTAACCTTCAGCATCAGAGGTTGATGTAAGTTTGCCTTGAGGGGTGGAACAAAACATTCCGTTCAGATTTTTTCAAATGTTTTCCGTGAAAATGCTGACCTGAATAATTCTGAGCATTTCTCACTGGTCGCATCGGTGCCTGGCCCTGTTCCGAAACCTTGGTTAGTCTTTTCGTACTCCGGGGTCGTGAATCCCATGGGCTTTTCTCTGCACTGTGTGAAGGAGAGTGCTTCTTGCTGCCCGTTTTTGGAGGGACGCCTTTACCTGTCTGTTAGCAGCCGCCTCTTGTTCTGCATGGAGCTGGGAACCGTGTGTGCATCCCTCCCCTCTGGAGTAAAGCAGTGAATATATTCACGCATTCCTAACCATAGCACTGCGCTACGATATTTCTCTGGTGCTGCCATGGAAATCAAATGATCAAGAAGCTCCATTTTACAAAGGACTGGGCTGAGAGTTCCCGCACAGTGATGTGTTGCTAAAAATAGCCTTCTGCCAGGCAGATACATGTATGTGTATGGAATTACCGTGGGCTTTGGGCTTTGGTTTTGTGGCAGTGATGATGGGAGCAAGCATGTACAAGAGTAAGAAGGAGTTTATGCAAAAGGACATAATTGGAGTCTACTTAGGGAAATGTCACTGCAGTCATCAAGTCCCTCAGCTGACTAAAACAAGCAGGATTTTTGGAGATCACACAGACAAGACGGCATGGTTTGGTTTTTTTTTCCCCCTTGAACTGTTTTCATCAGTGTTCTTGTTTTCTTCCTTGTTGCGTTATTTATCCGCAGAGTTGCCTTTGTCTTTTTTCTGTGGGAAATGTCTGTACAGTACTCCCGGTGTTCCCAGTGTCTCGTTGTGTGTTGCAAGCCCGCACAGGGCGCGGAGCTCGCCGTCATTTCCACACAGGCAGGTCTTTGCTCACAGCGCACTGGTGTGAGAGAATCTCACAATTCTGAGCCAACTGAAAAAATGAGTGTTCAAAACATTACAAGTTTAAACCTATCCAGGGTAAGTGGTGTGTTTAGTACCCGAGGCACAGGATACACCTTGATTCTCTTCCCAGCTTTGAGACTGATAGTGGAGTAGCAGTGGTTGAGCGGATTAACTCCTTTGTCTGTTTTTGGCACTAATTAATATGAAATACTAAAGCCCAGCTTTATCTCAGAGGTATTACGAGTCTTAGAGACCATCCATTTGGGAAAAGAATTATGCTTACAGTCTTTTTGTTTCCTGCTTGATAGTATAAAAAAAGAACAAGGCACAGAGCTGCAAGAGCAAGGTTGGTGTGGTGTTTTTTGGGTTTTTTTTGGTTTTTGGTTTTTTTTTTTTTTAATAGTGACCACATTTTGCCTGCTGTGCTTTGGAAAAATCCGCTTTTTGTGGAAAATACTAGAAAATGAGTACTCATAATTCACCAAATGCCAGTAATGGTGCAGCTGCTGTAGTACTAACTTGCCAAGTTCAAGACAACCCAGACGTTTTTATTGCTTGAAAACACAGGCTGAATCCTGACTGCTGTGGCTCTTATATTGCTGCTGTTGCTGGGAGAGCCGTGCCACGGTGGGAATTTTGCCAGACTTCTGCTATTTCTGTCCTCCTCCAGCACTGGACGTTGGTAGCAATCCTACTGCAGAGCTTGAGATCCAGCGCAGATGAACCACTGTCTGCCACTGAATTTTAAGTACCGCTGAGATCAGGCTTGCTCTGAAGAAGATTAGATCGTGTTGTTCCTAATCAAATGTTAACGGCTAGATACCTCCAGCATCCCTGGGTTGCTCACAGTAGAAAAACGTGGAAGTAAAACAACAGTGAGAATTTTTTGTGGTGAAGATTGAAGAGCTAGTAAAATAGCAGCGTCACAAAGACAGCAAAACCTTACTGACACTGAGGACAAAGTGTTTTAGTCAGAAAATTCAGAACTATATCTTTGAACTGAAACTCTTGGGGCTCCTAAAGGTAGAAGTAATGTTGATAAAACCTATTTACTCTTACTGACATGCTGGCAGTTCGAGAAGTCTGTTACAGATTTAACAGAGAGGAAGAAAGATTCAAGAAAGAGCTCAATGCAGTAAGAAAAAGCAGGAATAGTAAGCAAAACATCACCTTCTTGTCTCTCTGCAGAAAGAAAGAATTAAATAAGAGGCAACCAAGATTTATTTAAGAGTTGGGGTTTTTTTAATGTTTGTAGAGAGCGCTGAGCTCTGCAGATAAAGGGTAAGTGAACAATTCGCATCGACGTGAACTGTCCGGAGTATCGTTTACGTGAAAAGCAGTAGGCCATGGTTGCAATGGTTACGGATTAATTTTCCTGGAAAACTTTATAAACAGTTAACAAAGACAAAAAAGAAGGAACAGAAAGTAAATCCAGTCTGCTTGTTTTTTTCTGTTAAGGTATACGTATGCTGGATGGCATAGTCACCGATGCTATTGAAGCCAGTTCAATCGGTTTCAATCCCGAACACGTGGATATTTACAGTGCAAGCTGGGGCCCTAATGATGATGGTAAAACTGTGGAGGGACCGGGGAGACTGGCACAGAAGGCTTTTGAGTATGGGATAAAACAGGTATGATACTTCAGAGAAAGACACAACAAAGTGTGGCAGAGAACAGAGCTTTAACGTGGTTGGTATCAGGGAAGAAATGGAAATGGTTTGTGCTCTCTCTGCTCGAACGTGTTTGAAAAGGAGGTGGTAGATTTTAATAGTACAGGTCAGAGAAATTACTGGCCAGAACAGGACTTTTAAAAAAAGCACCATTAGAGCTTTCTAAGCTGATTGTAAGCTGCCGTTCTCTGCAGATAAGCTTTCTTTTTCCATGCTTACTTTTGTTGCCTTTGTCTCGCCCTGCCCCCACCCTTCTCTGCTGCTTGTTTTGCACTGAACAGTAATTGGATTTCTGCACTGAAAGCCTATAAAATTTAATACAAAATTTCTGCTTTGTGAATATTTTGCTGTGTGAAATAGTGATGTCTTTTAGCACCCTGTGGATGGGCTTGTATTATGTTAATTGCATTAGTTTATAAACTGGTGCATATCATGATCCAATTAAAATGAGGATAGTAAAAATGCATGATGAAGAGTATTGGAAGCAGTATTTTTACAATTCTTTTTTATGTTAGCCTCTTTAGATCTGGTTGGATGATAAGTAGGGTGCAAACTGAGAGCTACTGGCAATGTATTGATAAACCACTCTTGCTTTTGCCAGTGAGGTGAAAAGGTATCTAAAGATGTGCAGGTACTAACATAGCGAGGAGGACTGAATCAGAGACAGGAGAGGAGACAAATGGGGGGAAACCTGAAGGACAGAAGCAAAGAGAAAGAGGCTTTTGGAAAAAGGGCAGTTAACGCGAGCAGACAGAAGGAGAGAAGAAGAAAGAAGAGACTTAACAGCTAACAGACATACTCTTGAGGAAGGAATGGAGACTGAGAGGAGAGAACTGGTGATAAACGGAGATCTAAGTCCATAGGCAGGCAGCAAGAGAAGAGGGAGAATTAAAAGGCAATAATTAGGGAACCGATATTCAGTGGTCTTACTTTGAAAAAGAAGGTTATTTGGCGAAGAATGTATCCTTTTTTACCACTTGTTTTATTTCTCAAGGGGAGCAAATTTACCCAGTAATTTGCCAGGCCTCCCTTTGCAAGGATCTGGGTGGTCTCCATTCTGCCTAAAGTCAGCCAGGGCATCCCCGATGCCTTCGTGGCTGGCCTGGCAAATCACTTAAGCACACGCTCAGCCTTCAGTGTCTGAGAGGCATTAGTGGCACTCTAAGTCAAATCAGTGCAAGTGTTTACATATACCAGTGCTTTTCTGGACTGCAGCCTTTTTTCTCAGAGGGAGATACTACCTCATTTTCTGTAATTGACTTGGCTTGTCCTTCCCATTTTAGCAGTTGTATGACAAAGAGTACAGCTTACTTTTCTGTATTTTTAATGGTTTAATTGCTGCAAATGTCTTAACACTTGCATG
This sequence comes from Chionis minor, assembly GCA_013398295.1. Taxonomy (NCBI): domain Eukaryota; kingdom Metazoa; phylum Chordata; class Aves; order Charadriiformes; family Chionidae; genus Chionis; species Chionis minor. The sequence goes on along the minus strand of VZSF01003135.1, from coordinate 99,805 downwards.
AATAACTTCAAATCTCATCTGAGTGGGATGATAAAAATCTGCATTTCAACTGCTGTTTCCAGTGAACGTAGATATATTAATAATGAACAGCATACGAACTTTCGCTCTTCACACAAAATGGATTTTTTTCCCCTCTGAAGGACTAGCACAGCTTAGGACTGGGTGGGGTGATACGTGTTGCCTGCGTGAGAGCTGTGATGGTTTACGTGCCGTCAGCATTGTCGGCTGCTGCTCCCCCACACACACCGGAGGTCGGCAGGGAATGGCAGCAGGGAATGGACGTGGTCCTGTCTGGGGACTGGTGGTGCTGGCCCACAGGGCTGTAAGAGAAGAGAGGGTTTTCAGCCAGATGTGCTTGCTGGGTCACTGTCTTTCAGCAAGTGAACGGTAGCCGTGAAAGCCTTCCTTACAAAAAATAAATTGGTGGAGAAGTCCTATCATGTGCGTCGTTCATACTGCTTACCCATACCTCTGTGACTACGGGAGAGGCAAGTGAAATAAACCCTCATAAACTTGCCGTTTCTTAAAAATAAAAGGGTATTTTTCCTAGAAATGTTCAGGACCAAAACAGCAGCATGTGGGAAGAATTACCTGTTGAGCACAAACTCTGTTTTTCATGTAAAGCCCTATTCTGAGGAAAGTTGCTGTCCCTGGAACACTAAACCTAGGATGGTCAAATGAAGGGATACCCTGCCGGGGGTGAAGCAGGGTACCTCAAGGAGCTGGTTTCTTCTGTCTCTGTCTTCTACAGTACTTACAGCAAGTTGTCCTTCTCTACCTGAAAATGTTTGATCTATTAGGGTTTTTGGGGGGAGGAGTTGCCAGGACTGCATTACAGAGGCTGAGGTCTCTGTGATAACCCCTCGTTTCCCTGTTCTCCAGGGCCGAAGTGGGAAAGGCTCCATTTTCGTGTGGGCTTCTGGGAACGGAGGCCGTCAGGGTGACAACTGTGACTGCGATGGCTACACTGACAGCATCTACACCATCTCCATTAGCAGCGCTTCTCAGCAGGGCCTGTCTCCCTGGTATGCAGAGAAGTGCTCTTCCACCCTGGCCACAGCCTACAGCAGTGGGGACTATACGGACCAAAGAATTGTAGGTTGCTTTTACCAGATTCAGAACAAACACAGAAATGTGTTGCATATGCAAATAACAAGGGAGCGCTCTTAAATGCTTGGCTGCAAGTGCCTGCTTTGTGTTATGTGTTACGTGCTTAGTGCTTTTGCCTTGAAACACCGCGGGATTGGTAATCCAAAAGGTGATTGTATTCCTGGAACACCTTCTACTGTAAAGCAGTGGCTGCACGAAACGGTCGTGTCGGTGCCGCAACACCAGCACGCTGAATTTGTCTGGTGTTTGTGCGTGACAGAGGTTTCTGCCGGGAGTTGGGTAGGGTCCCGTTCTCCAGGAGGGGCAGGTGAAGAGAGCTTGAGAGTCACAGGGTAGAGAACCTGTGAAGTTAGCGTGCCGTATGAGTCAGCGCCTCTGATACACCCTGCCATTAGCTTCTGTAGGATTGTCAGCCCCCGAGTTCCCACTTAGGACCGCAACAGTAGTGCTTCCGAACCTGTAAAAGGTACTCGGCCAGCAGGCAGAGCAGTCTGTGTGCCCTCGTTTACTGTGCAAGAAATAACTTGTACTGAAGAAAATTGCTGTGATAATGCTGAAGTACCTATCATTTCTGCTCAGCCCTGGTGGATGTGGATTTTACAATGAACGGCGTTGATGGGGATTAAAACAATGTCATTCCAAGTTAGCCAGGAGATCGGTCCTTCCTGAGTGGCTCCTCCTCATAGCCGAGATGTAGATACACGGGCAGATGAGTTTGGTACTTAATTTCCAAATAAAGCACGTGTTTCATTGCAAATTATAGTTCTTCTGCTGAAGAGGGAGCAGAACACCAACACTAATCCTATGAGTAATTTTCTAGCAAGCAGTAATTTTAAATGTTCTAGGCCCAACACAATGATCTGTTTTTATGATTCACCAGTAAGTCTGAAACACTTATTGTGAAACCTTAGAATAAAGTAAGATATTCAGTGTGGGAGTATTTTGTTCCAACACAAAGCGTTTTGATACAAAAATTATAGTTGAAGTAAAAAGAGTGGATTGAAATATGAACAGATTTAAACATCTATCACTTTTTTCTGCTGGTGAGGAATGTATTAATTCCCACCAAGTAAAGGATACATGGTTGTATTTGTGAGCGTAGATGTGACTGTATTTACAACTGTTTACTCATGCAATCTGATGGGGTTTTTTGTTTTTTCTGTCAGACAAGCGCTGATCTTCACAATGAGTGTACAGAGACTCACACTGGGACCTCGGCATCTGCGCCGCTGGCGGCAGGAATTTTTGCTCTAGCGCTGGAAGCAAAGTAAGATGTCACACAGTTATCTTTGGAAGTTCTCTCTCTCAGCCACCCCACTATCTTCCCTAAAATAGTGTCTGTTTAAAACTGCACCATCTCATGCTGCAGCTCCACTTTTTGTCAGTTAGACTTGCTCAGCCTGATGACAAAAGTAAGCAACTACTTGTCTCAACACCTTCCTAGCAAAGCAGAACCAATGTAAGTAAAACATGACGACCGAGGGATTTTAGTCCATTTTGTGCATTGGCAACAATTGTTTACTGAGTTCTGGTCAATTGCACTTAAAAGAATTGAGGCTGCACACGTATCAGGAGAAGACAATTTGAAGACAATAGGTTGCAGGAGTTCAGATGAAGTCTTGAGTCAATTTACAGAACCTTTTCTGCCAATGATGAGACATAAAATGGAAGGTAACCAAGCCTGACTGTCAGAGCAGGCAGGTTCAGATCCTGTAGAGCTGGTAGTCAGAGTGTATGACTTAGAGAGGGCAAAAAAGAACATGACAGGACAATGGCTTTTTCACAGAGAACACTCCAAGGCTTTAGGACGTAGGCTTAGGAGTTGAATGGTGTCGGTTCAGCTCCGTGTTCTATTGCATACTGCTTTGATGACATAAGCCACGATACTTAAGGCCATATTTTAAAGGGCAGAGTTAATCACAGATAGAATCGAATACCCAGTGAATTTTCAAAGTCCAGGTACCATAAAGACTGGTGGTAAACACTAGTTTTGCTAGGTAACTTTAAATGCCTGAATAATTTTGAAGAAGTGGACTCTGATCTTGCTGGGTACCTGTTCTTCGTTTATGCAGAAATCTTGTCTACCTGGAGAAGTATTGTGCGGATAAGCCTGTGACGTGCTCTGTGTTTTAACATAATGGGATGCTGTGTGCATTCAAAGCATGTTCTGGTGCAGGCTAGTAACTGAGAGAAAAATGATAGATGGCCTTCTAACAATTAACCAGGAGCATTTTCTCAACAGCCCAAATCTAACATGGAGGGATATGCAGCACTTGGTAGTGTGGACCTCGGAATATGATCCACTGGCCGGAAATCCAGGATGGAAAAAGAATGGAGCGGGACTGATGGTCAACAGCCGATTTGGGTTTGGACTACTTAATGCCAACGCGTTGGTAGATTTAGCTGATCCCAGAAGATGGAAAGGCGTACCAGAGAAGAGAGAGTGTATTGTTAAAGACAAAAGCTTTGAACCAAGGTAAGAATTTGCGTTAGCGGTAGCTAAACTTATGTCTGTCTTAGCAGAGCCTGAAGGATAGTATTCTGCACAGATTGCTCTGAACCAGACTCAGAGATTTCTTTTGATTCATTTGTTTTTGCTTTACCGTATTCCTCCGGGGCAGGCAAGAAGCATTGGTTTGCTTGCTTTTTTTAGCGTAAGACTGATGGAAATTACTAGCATGAGGCCTTAACACAGAATAAGATGATTATGTCTGCTTGTGCAGCCGGTGGATGGATGGATGGTGCTGCGAGGCTGAACCCACTCAGATAAGATACGAATGTTTAGACTGCTATCAGAAGATGAACAAAAAGACAGCAAAGTCTCCCAGGGATTTTTTTTTTTTTTAATTTGTAATTGATCTTAGTAATTCTTCGCCTGTGACATGCATAGTATATGTTGAAACCAAGGTGATATATTGAACTTTAGGGACATCCGTAGCGTGTCTCGTACGACACACAAGTATCTCAAAGGCTCACTGAAAAGACTTAGCGGCCATGTTCACATGCTCCCAGCGTAGTGAGCCTAAACTGAGCTCAACAGACAGGTACATTATAATTAGTTGCTAAGCTGGTTAATCAATAAGGATATGTAAACCATTTTTGTCTCCGCTTGTTCATTTATGGATTTGTTGTCTAGAAAAAATACGGCTGTTTCACAGATCGAAATTACCGTGTGTGAGTGCACCAAAAATCTTTCTGTAGAAACATATTACAGTGTTTTGGAGTGTCACTGCTTGGTAACCTTATTATTTATGCGATTTTACTATCAATTTGCTTTTATGGGCTCTCTCCTTTCCACAGAGTGCTGATCCAGTACTGCTGTATGTAATTTTGCTGTTTATGTATTTTTATTGCAGTCCTTTATGTTCCATTATAAAAACAAAGATCCCAAGATTCTGAGTTTAGAACTATTTATGTGGAGATTTAGGGACCCCGTTCTCATTAGAAGTAATGGAAATTGTGCAGAGGAAGCTATGCACAGTAACTCTCTGTACAGAGACTGTACAGAAGATGTAGTGTTTTTTTTTTTTTTCTTGAGATGGCATTGAATGCAAAGGGTTAAAACTGCTGCGCCTGCTGCAGTATTTTAATTCCATGATAACAGCTCTTTTGGGTATTTGAATGAGGGAACTGAGTATAATTCTGATACAGTCCTGTGATGTAGCTGACAGCAAAGACTTTTTTTGTAGTCTCTGTGGGACAGCAAAGCATTGACAGAAACCTTGAATATCACACCTGCTTGCTTCCAGGGTGTGTTGCACAAGTCTGTCTTATGCCGTGCCTATCTCTTGGTCCACTTTCGTATTATCTGTGCTTCCAGAACTTCCCATGGTTTTTACGTGAGCACTCAAAAAAATAATGAGTGTAGAGTTTGTCTTTACTTCTTCCTTTCTTATCATTCTGAAATGTGTTGTGTGTCATTTGCATTTCACATAATGATCCTGAATCGAAAGTTTCTGTGGGTAATCAAAGAACTCCTGTAATTTTTCCAGATTATTAAGAGCAAATGAGGAAGTCATCATTGAAATTCCTACAAAAGCCTGTGAGGGTCAAGAAAACTCCATTGCATCTCTGGAGCATGTGCAGCTTGAGGCGACGATTGAGTATTCCCGTAGAGGCGATCTTCATGTCACTCTGGTGTCTCCATCAGGTACAGGAGGCAGAGACATGCTTTGATTGTGTTGCTGTAGTGTGTAGCATTTATTTCAGTAAAAACCACCTCTGTGTTAAGCTTGGTGGCTTAAAAAGAGCTCAATACATTGTTAGACAAAGCTAGTCACGCCCAAGAGGTGAGTGTGAGGACAAAGCATTCTGGGGACTAGAGGACTGGTTCTCTGGGACCCCTTCCCAGCCTTCACGTGCGCTGAGTTATTTTTGTGAGAAGAGGCTTGAAAGTCATACTTGAGAAAATGAAAGTACCATTTCTCATATGTTTTTGTTCTGGCAACCGGACCTATAAAACCTGAGAGTTTGTGGTAGACAACAAATTATATTTCAGTAGTGCTTATCAATCTTACCGTGATTTTACAAACTAATGGAGACAGGGGATCTGACCGCCAAGATTGCATATAACTGTGTCTCCCCATTGGTGTATTTAAAAACACAGTGTCTCTGTTAGGCACTTTAGTACAACTATACTAAATGTGCTAGAATATGGCAAGCTATCTTGACAATGCCTGAAATAACACCATAAGGAGGGGGGGTGGGGGGAAAAAAGAGAATGAGTGTAAACAACTTTGTAGAGAGTAAGCGACTTGCAGAGAGAAGATATGCCAGATCAACTGATACTATTAAAAAAAACAGACAAGCTTTCCGGTATGAATTTAAACATCATGCCAATCTAATCTACTGATATTAATGGTTAATATAGTAATTCACAGGTAATAAACCACTAGAGCCTTGTTCATACCATTATTGCAGGACCTCACTTGAGAGCATGGTTAAGATACTGTACATAAAGTGTATTTCCAAACCCTGCCTTGTCTGGGATTCCTTTTAAGCCTAACCTGAGTTCTTCCTTTTCTGAGTTTACCTTTTGTCTTATGGGAGCAGTGTTGCTGTAAGGTGTTTTACCCTTGGTGGTACTTTCAAATTTAATTCCATCTCAGCTAAGTTTTAGTTTTGGAGTAAATATGTGGGCTGTCTCTAGGTACGTCGTGGAGATGACAGCAACGGTAGCGCTCATTCCATTTTAGTAGAGGTATCTCCCGCCCAGGACACTCTTCTACTGCTGATATGTAGGAAGCCTGGCTTCATCTTAGAAAAATACTCCTTTTTGAAAGAATGAAGACAGTAATATGTTCTTCATCTTTGTATGTGTTTCTGTGGGTTTAGCCAAGGTAGCAATATTCAAGTGCTGCTGCCTCCACTGTTGTGTCGTGTTGCTGTCATGATTAAACTGTTCTCCTCTCTTAGTTCTTGCTGTTTTCCCACTTTCCTGCAGAACAGTACTACCAGATATATGTCATTCCTTTTCTATATTTATGGTGTTACCTTTAAATATATTTATAGCTTGTAATCAGGCTCCCTGGGGCTTCTCTGCTCCTTGTTATGTAAATGTAGCTCCTTTGCTCTCTCCTTATATGCAAACAAGCACAATGAGTTTCCTACTGTGCAGTAGAATCTCTTCTGCTGCAGAAATACTTTGCAAACTGCAGCATTTTTGTAATAATAATGACAATGCAAATGCTTTTCACCTTGTTGGAGTTCCAGGCTGTAAAAATTTACATCCACTCACAAAAAANAAAAAAAAAAAAAAAAAAAAAAAGTACAGTGATGAATTCAGGATATGGCTTTGGTTTCACAGTACTGTGTGAGCTGATTTGCCTTCAAATCTTCCATCTCAGAAGCTTCCTGAATGTTCATCAGTGGAAAATACTGGATGTGTGTGACCTCTGTTTCTTACGCTTCTTTATGTGCATCTGCTACATTTTGTGTTAGAAATTGAGCACTACACAAGATGTACCTTTTTAGTGTGACCTAATATGATGGTTCTTATGGTCTTAAATACTGCTGTGAAAATAATTAAAGTAACCACTGGTCAGAAATAGCACATTTCCTGTTCCACAAGCCACTGTTAAATAGTGTATTTTCCAGGCTACCTGCGCGGTTGGTAGTGTTCAGACGTAGAAGCGGGCACGTATGAAGAGTGACTAATGTTGATCTTGCATTAACACAGGGACCAGCACTGTCCTACTGGCTGAGAGAGAGAGAGATAAATCTCCCAATGGGTTTAAAAACTGGGACTTCATGTCTGTTCACACATGGGGAGAGAATCCAACAGGCACCTGGGTTTTAAAAATCACTGATGTGGTAAGTATGTTAACTAGCTATGTTTGGAAGCTAGTTAACAGATAAAATGATCACTAACTACTACCAAGTATGTTGAACGGTGAGTCTTCTCATTAAGCAAGCTACAACAAGAGTTTGTTTATGCTAAATATCCATCTCGATTAAAGAAAAAGGGTAGGGTCAGATTTTCTTGTTCTTTACACAAATGAAAAGGACCATCCTCATTTCGCTGACATGTACCTGTCAAAAAAATTTCATGCCTATGTTTTTCTCACGTTACATGTCAGTGAAAGAAATCACTTAGTATAGTTTTCTGATTCACAGAGTGAAATATGTAATCGAATTAACGTACAATTAACTGCAAATCAGGTTTTTCTGCAGAAAAGAACACAGGATAGATCTAGTTTTCTCTTGGTGCACATGCATAATTTCCACTAACTCAAAACCTTTTGAATTAATGAATTCCTCGTCACCTCAGAGAGCTGTTCTGATGTATACTTTTCCCTAACTTCTTTCTTAGAGTAATTACTTCTGAACAATGTTTAAGGATTAAAGCCGAGGAATCTACAGATATGAAATAAATAAGTTTACTAAAACCTCCTGGGGATATGGATTACAGCAGCAAGACGCCAGAATAAAGCAGCATGATAGGCAACTGAAAAATCATTCTCTTTCAAACCGAGAATGATCAGGCACACTCATCTCTGGAGAATTTCATTGAAGTTGTCTGTTAACAAGCTTGTCATTAGGGGTCAGATCCTGCCAGAAACTGGATGCTTCCTATCAGACACTGAGGCTCCAACCCTTATTGGCCTGAAATTGTAAACAGGAGGATAATGCCAAGTACTAAGCAGATGGACAAGGCAGTAGAAGTAAATATTATTATCAACAGTATAGTGTTAATACTGCAGGCTTATAGATAACCCCATGGTTACAGATACCCCGCTCTTTATAATTAATGTAATGCATTTTTGGGAACAAAGCAGCTGAGAAGAGCATTTTGTTTGTAATTATCTCTTATTTTCCATTTTCAAGTGAGAGGTTCCTGAAATTTAAAATAAACCAAGGTTTATTCAAGAGGTAATGCACTCTTTCCTTAGCTTGTAGGGTTTTCTGATTCCTGAAATAAGTTTTCACACTGATGACTCTAACTGATTCCCCTGCAGTGTTACTCATCATTTAGTTGTCATTTAATTTGTGTGTGTAAACTTTGATGTAGACTTCTATTAGAAAAAAATAGTTTCAGCAGCTATCTTCAGTCACTAAACGACTGAGGAAAACTTCTGGAGGACACTTTGGTACAATAAAGTTTTAGTGTTCTCTGTACTTGTCTATTCCACTTTCTACTATTTAAATACTGCCTCCACAACTAATGGATGAAGCATTTGTTGCTCACTTCCACAAACTGTTTCAGATTGCAGTCGTACACCACTGCGGAATGTTATTCCAAATTACTGTTTCAATGGTAACTTTTGTGAGGTAATTGCCAAGGAATGGCTTAGTGAACAAATACTAGTAACACAAAACACTACTTCAGTAATTTTTGGCATTCTGAGTTATGACAAAATTCTGTTGATGCTTACATGATTAATTAATAATTACTTTGTATCAAAATGTGAATATTTGATGTAGTTAATTAAATACCACTTTCTGATATATCCTCTCTCTAATATATCAGTCTTTGGGTGCTTATAAATCATTGTATAAATTTAGATATTGAAAACCTTATGATCTACTTGAGTCACTTCTGTCTACTTTATGGTCAAGTGTCCTGTTTCCTCTTATGTCTTGGGAACCTATGCTAATGCCATGCCTGTCTTTTAGTCCAAAAGAATACAAAATGAAGGAAGGATTGTAAATTGGAAGTTGATTTTGCATGGCACTGCCACCCAGCCTGAACATATGAAGCAGCCACGTGTATACACATCCTACAATGCTGTGCAAAATGACAGAAGAGGAGTGGAGAAGATGACAGACTTTGTAGAGGTGGTGTTACGTTAATTTTTTTCCTTACGTATTTTTCAATTTAGAAGAAAATTATATTTTTTCCTGGTAAGATGGCACATACTTGTTCTGTATTCGTTTCGTCTAGGCCCTGAGTACTTTTGAGTTGTGTATTGTAATTTTGACCATGTCAACAAGTGATATTTTTATTAGCCTCTGTTTTCATATGCTAACGTCTAAGGGTTTTGGAATATGATATTGCAACTAAAGCAGTGAACTTCGTAGCTAATGCAGTTGAGTGGTACAAGGAGGGATGAAGACACCTCTGGCAGACACACTAAATTTATGTAATTCTAGTGAAAGTGTCGCATCCAAAAGGAGCTTTGCCTGCTGGAGTACTTCCAGGGAGTTTGGAAGGAAGGTAGTAACAAAAGACAAGACAGAAGTCAGGGACTGACTGATGCTTAAGGTCTGGTTAAGTGGATCTGTTGCTGCTATCTCCTTTGTCACCCCTTCTTTACCTTTCAGGCAGAGTGCTCTAGGCACACTGCAGGCTTCTGAGAGTGACGGTGGGTTTCTGGATGCACAGGATGGTACTAGTGTATGTTTTCACAGTGCTTCATTATGGTTCTTCAGAATTCTTTATTAATCACATCAATTTGTCTCCCCGTTAAGTAATTGGGATGTCTTAGAATCATAGAATGTTTAGAGTTGGAAGGGACCTTAAAGCCCACCCAGTGCCACCCCCTGCCCTGGGCAGGGACACCTCCCACCACACCAGGCTGCTCCCAGCCCCGTCCAACCTGGCCTTGAACCTCCAGGGATGGGGCAGCCACAGCTGCTCTGGGCAACCCCGGCCAGGGGCTCCCCACCCTCACAGCCAGGAATTCCTTCCCAATATCCCATCTCAATCTCCCCTCTCCCAGTGTAAAACCATCCCCCCTCGTCCCGTGGCTCCACTCCCTGATCCCGAGTCCCTGCCCAGCTTTCCTGGAGCCCCTTTCAGACACTGGCAGGGGCTGGAAGGTCTCCCCGGAGCCTTCTCTTCTCCCGGCTGAACCCCGCCAGCTCTCCCAGCCTGTCCTCCCAGCAGAGGGGCTCCAGCCCTCCCGGCATCTCTGGGGCCTCCTCCGGCCCCGCTCCAGCAGCTCCGTGTCCTCCTGCTGTTGGGACCCCTGGAACTGGACCCAGGATTGCAGGGGGGGTCTCCCCCCTCCCGAGCGGAGCAGAGGGGCAGAATCCCCCCCTCGCCCCCTGCCCCCGCTGTGGGGATGCAGCCCAGGGGCGGGGGGGTTCTGGGTGCCAGCGCTCGGTGCCTGCTCGCGGTGAGCTCCTCATCCACCAACACCCCCAAGTCCCTCTCCTGGGGGCTGCTCCAGCCATTCCCCGCCCAGCCGGGATTTGTGCCTGGGATTGCCCCAGCCTGGGGGCAGGACGCTGCTCTTGGCCCTGTTGAACTCCATGAGGCTGTCACAGTCCCACCTCTCCAGGTCCCTCTGGATGCCATTCCCTCCCTCCAGTGTGTCACCACTCCACACAGCTCGGTGTCATCAGCAAATGTGCTGAGGGTGCGCTGGGTCCCACAGTCCATGTTGCCGGTGAAGATGTTAGACAGTCCCAGACCCAGTACTGACCCTTGAGGACCACCAGTCATTACTGCTCGCCACTTGGACATCAAGCTGTTGACCATGACTCTTTGAGTGCAGCCACCCAGCCAATTCCTTATCCATCGAGTCGTCCGTCCTTTAAACCCATGTCCCTCCATTTTAGAGACAAGGATTTTGTGTAGGACAGTGTCAGATGCTTTGCACAAGTCCAGGTAGTCCGTAAAGTATGGAGAGATGAACCTTCCTCAGCCAGGTTATGAAGGAGAAGACAGAGAGATATGATTATGGTTGTTAAATACATTAAATAAACGTCCACAGTTGTGGCAGCCATGTGCAAGAAAACAAATGGGAAGAAAGTAAAGGTGGATTCAGGAGGTACTGTAGGAGATTGGTGGACAGTGAAAACCAGAAGAAGCTAAACCGCGTGTTGAGTTAGAAAGACAATCCTAGTGTAAATGACAAAGCTGTGCAGCCACACACTAGTGTGTCAGCATGGGAGGCGTAATGGACACTGCTGAAACGATATCACACCTCTCACCGACTTCTCCGTACAGCTACATCTGGCATTGGTCTTCCAAAGCTTCCAAGGTGCATGTCACGGCCACCCGATAGCCCTACTTCACTGCCTTTTGTCAGGTGGGAGGCCCTACAGAGGAGGTTGTGTGGCAGCACTGATTCAGTCCTTTTCACAAGGGTGTGTGGCACAGAGCTGCCGTCGCCGCTGCGGATGCTGCCCTCAGTGAGACTGCTGAGGAGCTGTCTGCCACGGGACGGCCAGAAACACCTCTTGGGAGTGGGACAAATCCTGCTGTATGTTGTTGATATGTTGTATCCTGCCACCGTGGAATCTGAGTTTGTAACTTCCTACGTTGTGGGGAGATTTGATATTTGATAACCTGTTTTGGCGCATAACAGTCTAGTTCTTTTCTAGATGCTAGTGGCTCCTAAATGAAAAAATAGCATCTTCCCACACATAGACGGAAATCACTAATCACAGCGTGCCTTAATCTGGGAGGTTTTTCATTGACACCTAACCTTTTTTATGCTAATCTGTATTCTAGGACCATACCACACAGGAGAACCTGAGCGAAAATCCCAAAGTCACAGAAGATGCCAGTAGTAGCAGTGACAAAGCAGAAGATAAAATCCCATCAGAGGCTATGCTACATTTACTGCAAAGTGCTTTTAGCAGACAGATGGCTCAGAAGCGGCTGCCAAAGAAGACTGCAAGTGAGAAGTCAAATATTCCATATGAACACTTCTATCAAGCCCTCGAAAAGTTAAACAAGCCCTCCCAGTTAAGAGACTCAGAAGAAAGTCTGTACAGTGACTACGTGGATCTTTTTTACAATGCCAAACCATACAAGCATAGAGATGATAGACTGCTGCAAGCCTTGGTCGATATTATAAATGAAGGAAACTAAATTGCAGGGTATGGCACTGAGTTGGAAATATTCACTCTTCCCACCCCACCTGTAGTTTTTTTTCAGAAGTCTGTTGTATGTTCTAGTTGTGTGATTGCTGCTTTGATTGCTTCATATTTAATACAAATATCAAGGAAGGGAGAAAACGGGTTTGGGAGGATAAGGCAGTAAACTGATGCTTTTTAGTAATAGCTTTTTTCAAAGCCTTTCTTCATTATCATCAGAGTAGATTTGCCCCCTCAGGCATGAAAGGCAATAGTAGTCTCCTGAAAACCCTAATGCTCTATTTTAAACAATTTTCATCTTCCTTGTTCTTCCACCCTATTCACTTAGCATGCAGTGGGATTTAATACCTGAATTACCAAGCAGTTTTGAACTGAACTGCTAAAGCTATGGGGAAATACTCTCATCCCTGGGTTTGTAACGAATATTGCAGTCATTCTTATAATTGGCATTTATTCCAGATTTAGCACTTGCAGCCAGTACTCCTTCCGATACAGTTTTTTTGTTCCTTCTCCACACAACAGTGCTCCCTTACCCTTCTGTTCTCCCATAGAGGAGCAGCTGGGAGGCTGCAGATGGATGGGAGCATCAGTGAACACTGATGAAGTTATTAGTGGTTTAGACTGCAGACAGGCATTCGCTAACATAAAAGAGCCCCAAATGAGGCATCCCAGCCTGCAGGATGGTGGTGTCACCGCCTCGCTACCTACCTAAGTGCAGTGCCTGAGCTGTGAGCCTGGTCTTCCTGGGCTGTGTGCCGTTAGGGAAGGCAGAGGCTCCTGCAGAGAGCGCTTCGGAGCACCCGGCTCCTCTTCACGCTGGCTCTGAATTAGCTGGTGGAACACTGACCTGTTTGTGTCGGCTGCCTGGGCTTTGGGGGGCCAACTTCCTACCGGTGGGGCCTCAGATAAATTTCTGAACTTAAATAATACAAATGCCTTCTGAATGCCTGCGTCTGCAGTGGTCGGGGCGACAAAGCTGAGATCCCTCTGTCCTTTCCTTGAGCTGTGACCAAAGTGGAACAGAAAGGATAAATGTGCCAGCACAGTCCACTTAAAGACTGGACCTTGCAGTGTCTCTGTGGTAGATGGTAGTGTTTCCCAGATATCTAGGAAGTTGAGGCAAAATGGATGGGGAGAAGTGGGAGATTAAAAAAACGCCCTGCGAAGGGACGCAGAAATGGAGGGAAAGAGCATGTGGAATGTGGAGAAGGGAGGGAACAGATGGAAGGAGAAGGGGGGAAAGGAGGAAAGAGAGGTGGCTGTCAAAGCAGCAAGGGCAGGCAGCTCCCTCACATTAGCAGTGTACTAGACAAACAGCTTTCTACGCATACCTCTCTGAAGTCAGAGTCAAGATTGACATATTATTTTGCTTTTGATAACTTAAAAAAAGCAATGCAGTGTTGGATGCTCAGAAATTGAAGGGGATCTAGAACAAGAAAATGAAGATTCCCAGGGGATAATTACCTCATTGCATTGCTAAAGATAATTCAAACAAGTGCCGACTGGTTTCTACTTTTCTTTCTCTCTTATCTACTATTGAAATGTGTTTTCCAGTCATTCTAGAAATACGTGATTCTCCTGCACAGTCTATTCCTTAAAAGGATGCAAGTTTTTGTAAGACAGGAATTTAGCATTTTGCTCATAATTCATTGGTTTGGATAGAGATTTTTCAAACTTAAACACTAAAGTCTGTAATTTAAAGGTAAATCTATTTACTGTAACAGTACTTAAGTCATTTGCTATAGAAAAAGGAACTGCTCTAAAGACAACTTTGAAAATTGTTTTACCAAACTTAAGATCGTTCATTCTGCATGATGGTTTCCTGCCTATCTTGGGCTTAGTCGACTTTTTTGCCAGCTTTAGATAGAGTTAGCTTGGTTGTTTTGAGGAATTCTTCTTTCTTTCTAGTCCATCCTGCAAAGATAACTCCACTATTGAATGTCTCTTTTACTGAATCGCTCCCTCTCTACTAAGAAATTTGGTTAGAATGAGAAGTCGTTAAGAAAATCCCCACAAGTGGTCCAAATCAGAAAGCTTTCTTGTGCTGTCTCTTCAACACAGGACCTTTCTGACAGTACAGAACTACTGAACAAGCAGAACATAAAAATCTCTAATTCCTGCTATTGCAGAGTGAGAACACCAATTTATTTCCACGACTGTTTAATTTTCAGAACTGGAAGCTAATCTCTGTGATAAATATTCCCATCTGGTGAGGTGGGACCGCTTACCGCCCTGCGCAGTGAAGCTCAGAGGCTGGTTCCCTCAGATAATAGCGATTTTAGCCAGTGCTCATTCAGGTATGTTACCGTGAGGAAAGTACTAGCAACATTCAGTCAGCCCTTGAAAGAAGTTTTCAGATTAAATGGGTGGAAAACATAGAACCCTCCTTTGTTTTGAGATCAGTTCCCATGTTGTAGCCAAAGTTTCATCAGAGGACAAGTTTAAAATATCTCTCTTGAATGTTTCCAACCCAGAGTAGATTGTACAGGAGTAAATTATTTTTATTGTTAGTCTTTCCTTGGTGCCTGTGTGGGTTTTGTGAAAAATGTAAAAGGAAAAAAAAAAGTTTTCTCTCAGAATTTTAAATTATATTTTCGTTACAGGTATTTATAATATAGCAAAGATTTTATTGAACAGACAGAATTTTAAAAGGCATAATAAATTATATTGAAGAACCAGATTTTTCTTGGGAAAGAGACAATTTCATCCAATAAAGGTATTTTTTAAAAGGCATGTTCCAACAGCAACTGCAACATGTATGTGATGTGATGTTAAAATTTGTCTACTAGTAGCATAATACAGTGTGTTAGCAGAGCTCAGTGTGTGGTCTTAACATTTGTAAAGAAAACAGTAAGATAAAGTCAAGCTGTTGACTTAAAAGAACGGGGAAATACAGTTAAGAATTAAAAATAATGGCTTGAGGAAATAACCAGGGGTTGGGTGGAGGAAGCGTGTAGTTAACTGAGAACGGGAGCCTCGAGAGGATTTCTTCCCCAGGAACGCTGGAGCACTTCCCTGTCACAGCCGCGGCCGCAGCAAGATTTGCTGTGGGCATCAGTGGCAAGCAGCAGCACTGCCTGTAATTCAGACCCGGTGGCTCAGAATTACAGAATTTTGCTGGCTTCACGTACAGATGAGTGTGTGAGAAGCACTGTAATGAAATAATACAGCGGAATGAGCCAGGGGTCATATTAAATATGCAGGTCTTTGCTTCCTTGCATCGAAGCAGCAGCAGTTACAACATCTGCTGTTTCCCCCTCCCTACTGCTGGCATCTCGAGCCGGTAAAAACCCAAGCCCTCGTGTGCCCTTAACGCGCGGGAAATGGTTGTGGAGAACTGACTTTCAGGGGTCCGTACTGAGAGCGGGCTCCGAGGGCACCACGTAGCCACGCGCCCGGTTTGGGGTGTCCCTGGGCTGCGGTGACCGGAGCCGGTGCCCGCTGCCGGGCAGAACGACGCGTCTCCCTGCGAAACCCCCTTCTCCCGCGCCGGGCTGGGAGGTGCCGAGGTGCGCGAGTCCGCTTCCCAGAGCTCTGCCCTCTTGGGCGCTGGTGGATCCCGCTCGCGCCCAGAGTTAGTTTGCTTCTCGAGTCCCAACTAACCGCTGCTCAGTTAACAAAACCTGCTTCGTCAAATGCTGTGGGGATAATTAAAACATCTTCTGTGCTTTCAGTAAGCTGCATTTCCATAGCAGAAATGCTCTTGGTAAACATGCACAGGAAATATATTTCTGAAGCAGTATAAAAAAAGAAATCTAAGTCCACATTCAAGCAGTATTAACTAGCTTCCACACTAAACAATGGATTTTCTCTCAAATTGGCTTGCTTTTTAAACATCAGGCTGCGCTTGAGCTTTCTAGACTTGGCTCTTCTGAGTTACCCAAGCCAAGTTTCCGATCGGCCATATCTTGTAGCTCCAAGCTTGGAAATTCAGTTTTCAAAAGAAGTGTCCTCTTTCTTACCTCTCCCAAAGTCACTTCAATCTGAAAAAAAAATCACAAGCAGTAAAAATAAAATTATTTTAAGAGAGAGAAGAGGACTGTGCAAATACAATACTGGAATTATCTTGGTATGAGAAATTGGGAGCGGATGTAGTGCGTTTATGAAAAGAGCACGTTGATGGAAGGGGAAACACCTGAGTGTTGCTTGTGAGCTCCTGGGTGGGATGACGGGGCGGAGGTGGCAGCCGCGCTTATCCCCACGTGTGCTCCACGAGGAGCAGCGCTGTCCCCCCCGCAACAGCAAACCAGCCTCTGCCACTGCAATGTTCTAAACAGTGCAAACCTACGGAAAGCTGGGTCCCGAATTAGTTCAGCTCTGAGAATAATTGCAGTTTAAAAATTGCAGGAAAAAAGCCCAGTCATTATTATGCAACACCACTTTTGTGTTTATGCAGCTACAGAATATACGCACAGCCTAAAGCCTTTCTGTTTAACCAAGTCTTTCCTTTCGGGAAGGCCATTTCCAGAGCTGCTGGGAGCCATGCCATTCACGACAGCATTTTAGAAAAGGGGGACAAGTATAGAAATGGGTATTTTGCTCTAAAGCAGTTACTCAGCCAGCTGATATTTCTGTCTGCAGACTGAAAAGGCTCAAACTCCAACCCTACTAGGCACTAGCAGAGATCATTTCAGTAACCATTTTTTTAATTTAATAACACAAGTACTCATTAAAAATATTGCTTCTCTTATTGCAATTTATGGGGATAATGTAACCAGAAAGAACAAGAAATTTTGCTTCCAGCAACACAGTAAATGCCCAGTGAAAAAAATAGGTCAAATATGTTCCAAGTTCCACTAAGATACCACAGAAAAATAAATAGATAATATGTGAATATGGGTAGTTATCAGGAAAATATATCTTAATGGTTATATCATTTCAGCTATTTGACTGCCTCCAATCAAACGTAGCTGAGCATATATCTCTCTCTTTCTGATGTCATATTCTTTTCCTAAAACAAATGAATTGGCTGCTGTTACACATACCATTTTGTTTGACTATGCCCACCTTATCAGTCGGTGTTTCAAATCGCACACATGCAGCATAACACGGTGCCATATATTCTGATAAGGAAATGCACTCGGAACCAAGGACGTGCAGCTTTGCACATGCTGGTGCATGGAGTGCTCATGTGAAACGGAGCTGTAAAGGCGAGGGGAAGAGGGGAGCCATATGCCAGCTCCATTAGAGCGGGCGCCTCGGAACAGCGACGGAGCGAGGCAGAGCATCGCAAACATCCGGGCAGCCGAGGCAGCGCTCGGAGCCGCGGCTCCACGGGGAGCTCCGTCACCTTTGCGCTCATTCGCACTTTGTGAGGGACATACAAAGAAACGGGGATTTAGAAAAAGCTTGGAGCTGCTTCTCTTTTACACCGTACTTCAGCTGCCCTGCTTCAGGGTGATGCACCGTGCCTGAATGAAACTTCTCTGTAAATACCCATAGATGTTAGTTAACAGCACTGCTCAGCCAGGGGGTTACATCAGGCTGCCCGAAGTCAATGCAAATTCATTGCTTATACGTTTACATGAAAACAACTTCTGTGTGTATGTATTGACCCCGTGTGCGCTCTCTTCGGTGGCAGAAGAGAGCAGCTCTTAGCAGGAACAGCAAGAAGGAAGAAGCTGCAGCACGAGTTTGCTGGAACAGAGTTTAAAGCCGAATTCCAGCTCAGATTTTGCAGCACAGCAGTATCGGGGTGGTTTTGGCATAGGTTTATGTTTGGACTCGATGATCTTGAAGGTCTCTTCCAACCCAAGTGATTCCATGGTTCTATGATAACGCAATTTGTTTTAGAGGGATCATTGGAGGGATTATCATTTGATAATCCTTGAACAGCTGGGGTGCACTTTGCCAAATAATTTTGTATTTCTGCAGCAACACTAATGGAAAAAAAACCCCTACTGTTATTATGCAAAAAATAGCCGTGACTCTGTAGGAAGCTTTGGACAGTTTAGACAGTGAAGCAAAGCTGGCTTTGCAAGACAACGGGTAGGAAATGTATCGGGCACTGTAAATGCTGGATCTTGGGTCTCTTGTGAAAGCACTGCAGCCAAAATTCCTTCACAGCTGTGAGTGTTGAATTTGAAATTCTTTAGGGAAGAGTATTCGTAGTACTCCGAATGTTTCTTTAGATTTCCTTTAAAACTAATGGAAGCCATCTCCTTTAGAACACCAGTAGGATTCAGAGGCTGTTCCTAGGGAGGAGACTGTCTCACGGGTAGATGGCAGCTCTCCGCCGAATCACACGCCGAATCCAGGCGCTGAGTTCCTGCTCTGCAGCCCGGCAGCGCCAGTGTTGTCCTCATCCCTCTGCCCTCTTGCCCCAGCCTGGCGCCGAGCCGTGCCGGGCACGCCGGGGTGCCGCTGCGCCCTGCTTTCGGAGCGCCAGGCTGCGCTGGCCGGCGTCCCCGGGTCGCTACAGAACCTTTACACGGATTTGCCATTGCCCTCCAGGATTGCTGCCCGTAAAGACCCGTACGTGAGCCTCCAGGCCGGAGGAAAATCAGCCCGGAAAACAGCGCACGTTCTTCAGTTTAGCAGCTCACTTAAGCACATGCTGCAAGCCTCGGCAGGCTCAACCTCAGCTGCTTGTTAAATCGCTCTCCTGTCCCGTTCAAGCAGGGATGGGAATCAAGCACCCGACCGAGGGCTTGGCTGGGTCCCACAGGATTCCTCCCCAGGGCACCTCTGCATGGAGCAAGGGGGCGTGATGCTAAAGTTCTGCTTAGTTACGGCAAACGTCTGCTTGCAATGCTATATGAAGTGCCGTGAGTCACGCCTGGATTTCTACGCAGTGTGCGACTGCGTCCCCGAGTCGCTCACGTCGCAGTGTGCCGCGTCTCGCCCTGGCGTGGTGAATCGCTTTCCCACTGGGAAGCGCAAACAAGCCCTTCTTTATCAGGGGAACAACGCTCGCAAGGCCCCAGGCAAGCCCTGTATGTTCGGAGACCCGACTTCCATGCAGGTTAACTTCATGTTCCTACTAAACATTTCAGATGTTCAGACATTTCAAGCTGTGCGACCTTAGTCTTGTTAGCAAGTTCGGAGAATGCTACCCATTTAAGAAGAGGCTAGACCATAGAATATCAGAATAATTAGTTTAGTTACATGTGACGGTGCTGTACAAATGCACTGAGATTGAAAACCATTCTGAAGACAGATGTGCTGTTACTTACTTTGACATAAATTTTTTATAACTCCACTGTCCTTATAGGCTCACTCCAAATGTTCTCACATACCTGAGAAATGAAACTAGCTGAATATAACTGGAGTCAAGCGTTATTCCATAGCTGTGGAAAGGAAGACAAAAGAAAGAGATGACAGACTGGAAATGGACCCAGACAAGAAAGAGTGAATTTTGTGCTTTTCCATTCTCTTTATTCAGGCGGTTCTCAGTTGCGTTACCCTGGCTTCAAAGGACAAGTTTTAAGGATTTTTCTTCTGCTCATGCTGATGAGTCAGATACGGTTTGTTTTGTAACAAAATTCCTTGCTTTCTTCATCTCTCATGCCTCCCTTTCTTACCAGAATTCTAATTATAAAAACGAAAGCCCAGCGTTTCCAGATATTCAAGGTTCATCAGCTCTGCAGTTTGTGTTAATCAGCTCAGTTCCTTGGCGTTGCCCCTGTAATTTTACACTGGGAGTCTAAGCCATTATCTGTTTTTAGGAACATTCACCAGCATGTGCTTACCGTTAGGGACGCTGAGCGTTTACTTCTCTCAGCAAAGCTGATGGCCGTTGTGTCAGCTCAGCGTGTTGCACTGCTCGAGAACCCCGCACACGCCTGTCTGAAGCGTGACCACCACAAATTTCTCTCGCAGGGTGCGCTGGCGGAGGAGCCTGTCATTGCTGAAACTTCAACAGGGAACAGGATGAAGTAGCCGGGGCCCAACTCCCCTTGACGTGCAGAAAATAGACTCCACAACCTGTAAGGTTGTAAAGTCGGGATGTTTATTCAGCGCTGGGCAGCACAGGGGGTCACCCCAATCGTGCCGCCGGGCAGCAGTTTGTTCTTCAACTTTATACAAGTGAGTAATACATACTTATGAGGTTTGGCAATATGCCTATACATATTCATGACCTGTCCCACTTTGTATTAAAATTAGCGCCCGGAAGTCATTTCCATAAGTATCTTCCGACTGCGCTTGCGCAATACCCCCTGGTGTTGGTCATTGAGGGTTGTGAAGATGAAGGCTGATGGTTCCTCTTCGTCACCGCGAGAAATCCTTGTTCTGGCGCAGGCTCAGTTGTCCGGCGGCTTTTGTTCCAACCGCAGGGTCGGCTTTAGCCGGCCTTCAAGGCAACTCCCTGTACCAGGGAGTAACGTTGTAAGGGGCCAGCTGTCACTGACGTAGCGGATCCTGTCTCACCAAGATAAGGTATCATGCGAGGTCTTCTTGCTTCAGTGATTTTACGCACTAGAAACACTACTCATACATTTAGCTCAGCAAACTTCAAATAACAAAACCACCCCCTCCCTTCACCCTCACCTTTCGATGGCATCTGAGAACCTAAATCCCTTAGGATTTTTTCAAACCCCAGCCGAGATTGCACCTCTCTGGAGCAAATCACCCCTGCCTGCATGGCCAAGCGTGGCCAGCGCACCATGCACTAAACTGAGCGTAATCAGCTCCCGTTAGCACAAAGCTGAGGCTCAGCCTGCAAATGTCTTCCATTTGCCTGCATCCGCAGCGTGCGGAGTCATGCAATTAGCTTCTTTGTGTGGGTGGAAGCAACGGTGGAAGAGGAAGGGGTTTAGTTTACTGCACTGCACCTTGCACGTAAAAAAGGCTGATGTGTAGCTCACCCTGTCTCCTTGCAGGGCCCCATCAGCTCGTCCTTTCCCGAGTCACGAACGGAGCAGATCGGCTCACGCGCTTCGTTGTCAGCCGGCAGCGCTGCTGTCGCTCAGTCTGCTCACAGAACCGAACCACAAAAAACAGTAAACAACCTCATAGGCTTTGTACATTTCAAAAAGAGCAATCTCCTTGCTTCAGGCAGACATCCCCCGTGCCCTCAACCCCCAGTGAAGGGTTGAAAGTGATTTTCCACTAGAGGCTACCTGCGTGGAACTGATCGCACGCCGTACAAGAGTACAAGAACTTAGCAAAAATGCGTCATTTTCACTAACCAGGGAAAGCTTGAATAACCTGTGAAACCCAGAGAAATTCTTGCAGTGTTGACACAATCAGGCTGGTATTTCACCTGGGTCCAGCCCGGCGCAGCCTAAAGTCTTCTGGCAAAATGCCCAAATTAAAAGCCATTTCTCTCAGCTGATCCCTGCCTGTCTCCAATCGTAAAACAGATGAGATTTCATCTGTGCTGCGCTGTGTTTTCTGGTATGGCTTGTCCAGGTGCACTTACCATGAGTGAAACAGTGATGCTGCCAGTATAGCTTATGTTGAGTCTACAAACAGAATAAATTGTACCAAAAAAAGCACTTGTTTTACTGGTACATGTTTTCACCAAGACATTCTCGCAGTCCAGGCATTTCTCTTCACTTTGACGTTTAAATAGAAGCATTGTGTTTTGGATCTCAGTGCATTTTTGGTGCAGTGAAATTAATGACAAAACCCAGTATCTCATGCATTTAATTGCGGTTACTGTCAATAGGATCTGGAAGCTTCACAGGTCCTGCAACATGTGGGAATTCATTGGTTCCCTTGCAGGTACCAAAGCAGACTCCAGAGTGTAACCAACCTGAAATAAAGGCATCCTCAGGACCAGAAAGCTGTAAATTAGCCAAGATTTAGTGAGATGTGAAGCAGAACTACCCAGGATAAAGGTAATGGTCATTTTCCTCTAGAATTATTGGTAACATGCACGTTCAAGCAGCATGTATCTCTGTATAAAATGATATAAACCTCGCAAAGATAAGCGTCGCTAAGTCCTCTCTTGGGTAGCATTAGTTTTCCTTCGGTGACGATGTTTCACGCTCCTTGGCACACAGCAGCTGGAGAGGGGAGTGCCGCAGCTCCCTTGTTCCGCCAGCTGTCCCAGGTTTTAATTTTTTCCAGCCTGCAGATGGCTGGGAGAAAGATGAGCACCGGAAAAGTAAGGCAGGAGAGACAAGATCACCTTTTGTTTACCCTGGAAGAGGGGAAGGCTGAGTCATCTTCAGACACATCCCATGGTTCGTAGCTTGCGGTGCCATCTGTGTGTCTGCTGCTCAAAAACCTCCCGATCCGGGGTTATTCCTGGTGTGCCCGACCTGCTGACAGACAGGTTGCCCAGATGCCCCACAGCCAGATTAAAATGTTACTGATGATATTTTTAGGTTTCGGTAATACGTGAGTCCACAGCAATGCTGTTCTCTGCGTAATAACGCTCTGCCTTCATCAGGACAGAGCTGTGCCGGTGAGACAGCTCGTGGACGGGCTGTGGGGACGTTCCCGCTCCCAGCGGGTTGGAGTGGGAGCAGAAAGCAGCCAGGCGACGGGCGCAGGCGGGATATGGGTGTCACGCCACAGCGGGATGCTTTGGGGGCGGCTTCTCTGGGCACACAGCTCCTGGCCGTCCCGAAACGAGAGCTCCTGGTCTCGGCCCCGTTACCCCACAGCTGCTCCTTACAGTTTGCAGGGGCGAAGGTGGTGCCTGTGATGGTGGCCCTCGCGTTGGGCGCTCCTCTCATGGTCCTTCACGTGCAAATAAAATGTTTTTGTTTTCCGAGGAATCACAGCCAGCCTCGGGGGTGTTCTTGGCAAGAGTGACTTGCTTTCCTCTCCTGGGAGCGGGAAGCCAGCCAGCTTTCCAGGGAGCTGCCAGCTTCCAGAGCTCCGGCTCCCTGGATGCTGCTCAGCACCTCCCTCGCCGCAGCTCTGCTCTCTGCCCGGGACAGGCAGAGAAACCCGTATCCCACCAGCGTCCAGGCACAGAAGGATCCCCACTGCCTTTGCTGCTCCTCCGCTGGGGCCGGGTCCACCGTGCAGAGTCGGCGGCTCTGGGTGGGCAGCCCCCTCCGCAGGCAGGTCTGCTCAGCCCCGTCCTGCCCCCCGCAGAACATCTGGAAGAGCACATGTGGGGACAGCTGAAGGCTTCTGACGACCTGTAGGAGCCACCTCTGGCCAAGGCTGTGCAGCACCTGCTGCGGGCAAAGGGATTCCAGCCTGTCCCACAGAGGGACCAAACAGGGGCAGAAGGAGCTGGAAGGGTGGTGGTCCACCAGGGCAGTGGCTTTGCCTGCGGCTGGGTGACCGTGAGGACCTGCCTCGCACAGGGTCCTAGACCTGGTGCCAAAGCTGGAGAAGCCCCAGGAGTCTCCCTGCAACTGTCACGACACAGGCGATAGTCTGGAGCACAGGGAAAGGCGCGTCACCGCAGGCAGCGAGCTCCCGCTCCCTCTGGGAAGCAGGGGGCAGTTTGGGGCAGGCAGTGGGGGGAGCAGCGGGAGGCTGTGGGTCTGCTCAGCTTCACGGGCTTCTGCGGCGGCAGCTGCCTGCCGAGGGGCTCAGCCCCGTCCAGCCCGGGAGAGCATCAGGCTCCCAGCTTCCCGGCTGGTCCCAGTGGGAGCCGAGCCTTGGGAGAGGAGACTGCCAAATGTGTGTTTCTGACATTACAAATGGCCAACAGCACCAGAGGATTTCTCCTTGCCTGTATTATGTGGAGGAATTTACTTGGTGGCACCTAATTTTCCCTGTGAACTGGAGTGGATTACTTCTTACGGGCTTCAATTTCCATTCTGTGTGGCTCCATTGAGATAAAAAAATACCCTATGGGATTTCTGCCTTCTTTTCCGAGTTTTTAAGAATTTTAAAGGTCTTGTTGCAGCTGCCTGGATGTGGGGGGTACCTGGAGAGACTCTCCCTTCTTGCTGCTCTGCTGAAATTCAGAGCAGGGTGAGCGGAGGCGGGTCCCGGAGATGAATTTGTGATACGCTGGAAAGATCTGACAGCGCTGTCAGACAGACATAACTGAATTTGCCCAAGAATTTTTTTCAAGTTTTTAATAAGGGGGTAGGGCTAATGAAATGGGAAAACAGCACCTTTTCAAGCAGGTATTGATGTTGCATGACTGCCATCTTGCTAACTGAGTAAGAAGTTTTCACCTTCATTAGAATTTAATCAGATTGCCTTTATAATCTCAGATGTAGGAGCTTTCATACATACTATAGAAACATATACTATGGCCCCAATATGTGGAAAGAGCTGCATCTTCCTTGCCTGACAGGCCAAGCTGTGTTTCAGCGCGCTGAGCTGCATTCCGCCTTCCCGCGCCTCCTCAGATGCGGCGGTGGCCGTGCCACCCCATCCTTCCCCAGCCGTGGCTTTGCCGGGATGTGATGCAGCAGCCACGCTGCAGCACGCCCAGGCTTCCCCCGCAGATCGGGCTGCCCGGCTCCCAGGCCACCACTTTTACTGCTCTTTTCTGAAGACTGGTGGTGGCCAAGACGTGCGGGATGGAGCAGCTGAGCATGAGGGTGTTCTCCCAGACGTGGAGGCACCTGAGCTCCCCACTGGGCAACGTCAGCCCTACACGACTCCAATGTTTGCCGCAGCCCCTTCCCCACACAGCCCGGCAGGCGCTCTCCTCTCCTCTCCTCTCCTCTCCTCTCCTCTCCTCTCCTCTCCT
>VZSF01003135.1:0-74840 GCA_013398295.1 Chionis minor | reverse complement strand
GATCTCTCTCCTCTCCTCTCCTCTCCTCTCCTCTCCTGCAGGAATTGCTTCCCATATTACCACTTCCTCGGTTTCCTCTTACTGAGATGACGTTTCCTCTGCCTGTGATTTCCTCAGGTTTCTCTTTATTAAATTTGTTTTCCACCCGTGTGCTTTGTGCCTTTTGTTGTTTTCTGCCCATGATTCTGGTGTTTGTTGCTCTGCATTAATTTGCAGCTCTCACCAGCACTAACTAATCCTCCCAAGTATCAAATCTCATTACACGCTGCTTGTTTCTACTTCTGGATCATTAATGAGGATGTTAAATAGAATGAGCCCTGACACCTATCCCTTTGCCATCATACTAAACAAACCCTCCCCAGTTTGCTATATTGTCACTTATCATTTATTTTATGGTTTTTCAGCCAAGTTTAAAATGACAGTGTTCCTTCCGAGCCCGATTTACATTAATTTCTCAGAAGGAAATTTCATTAGTCTGTCAACTATTTCACCGCAGTCCAAATCTGGTTGTTTTTTGCTCTTCTTCAACCTTGCCCTCTAGTGCTTATTTGGTGATACTTTCAAAATAAGAAAATCAATAATATTGTCAGGCAACACTTGTTTCTCTCTGCTCAGGGGTTCTGGACCATCTAAATTACTGGCAGTACAAATCACTGTGCATAATCTGTGTTTCACTTCTGTGCTAAGGTTCATCTCGTCTCTCTAGCGATGAAGATCATCTGTTAGGATAATCTGGCACAGCGTATTGTTTCTTAAGCAGAACCTGCCACAGAGGTAATATTTTCTCAGAAGCACAGGAGTAGAGGACAACGTGGATTTGGGGTGGCTGTTCATTCTGCAGCACGTTCAGCTGCAAACCCTTACACAGGCTCCTTGCCATTCCAGGTAATGGTGCAAAAATACCTGGGGCGGGAACGGAGGAAGGGTAGAAACATGTCTCTGGGTGAGCAGCTAAATGCAGGAAGGTTTTGTCTGCCCACGGGGACATCCCAGTGCTCACGGCTCGGGTTCATGAAGTGTTTGCTGGTGCTACTGGTGTTGTGTGTCGCCTTATGCATTGCAGCTCGCTGTAACCAGCCCCTTCCTTTCTCATCCTTTGGCTGCGGCTAATCAGAGGGGAATGACCATGTTCTCAGCAAGGCACGAGTCTTCCTCTTCCTGCTGCAGGGGGAGACCAGCCCTCCCAGGAGTAGGTGTCTCCATCAGAGCAGCACCTGGGCTGGGGCAATCCCAGGCACAAATCCCGGCTGGGCGGGGAATGGCTGGAGCAGCCCCCAGGAGAGGGACTTGGGGGTGTTGGTGGATGAGGAGCTCACCGCGAGCCAGCACCGAGCGCTGGCACCCAGAACCCCCCCTGGGCTGCATCCCCACAGCGGGGGCAGGGGGCGAGGGGGGGATTCTGCCCCTCTGCTCCGCTCAGGGAGACCCCACCTGGAATCCTGGGTCCGGCTCCGGGGGTCCCAACAGCAGGAGGACACGGAGCTGCTGGAGCGGGGCCGGAGGAGGCCCCAGAGATGCCGGGAGGGCTGGAGCCCCTCTGCTGGGAGGACAGGCTGGGAGAGCTGGGGGGGTTCAGCCGGGAGAAGAGAAGGCTCCGGGGAGACCTTCCAGCCCCTGCCAGTGTCTGAAAGGGGCTCCAGGAAAGCTGGGGAGGGACTCGGGATCCGGGAGTGGAGCCACGGGACGAGGGGGGATGGTTTTACACTGGGAGAGGGGAGATTGAGATGGGATATTGGGAAGGAATTCCTGGCTGTGAGGGTGGGGAGCCCCTGGCCGGGGTTGCCCAGAGCAGCTGTGGCTGCCCCATCCCTGGAGGTTCAAGGCCAGGTTGGACGGGGCTTGGAGCAACCTGGTGTGGTGGGAGGTGTCCCTGCCCAGGGCAGGGGGTGGCACTGGGTGGGCTTTAATGTCCCTTCCAACCTGAACCACTCTATAATTCTCTAATTCTATGGTCTATTTGTGGGTACAAGTGTATGCAGTATTTCAGTGGTACCACACATACAGTTTTAACACTGAACCCAGAATCAGTGCATTTTTGGTGGTAGCTGTCCCCACTGAACTACGCAGAGCTCTTTCCATTGGGCTGTTTTTTGTGCTCTGGCAGGCGCTATTAATGACATGTTTTTTAGAGTGGAAAGTGAATTGAATAATGATTTTTTTCTGTTCTGGCGTGTAAAAATTTGACGTCTTTTTCACACTCAGGAAAAAAAACCCAAAACCAAAAACATGTTTAGGTCTTATTTTCCTAGTAAGCAAGGAGACTGTGTATAATTAAAACGCTGCCAGGTGCCCTCCTATTTAGCATGCTTGCAAACCATGCAGAGTGCTCAGGCTGCCTTGAAACACACCGAGCTTGTTAAAACATAAAAATTGTACAAAATAATTGGACAATTACCGGTATTGAGAATATCCTTCATTTTACCACCGGAAAATTACACCCTTTACTGAGAAGGTAATTTTGATAAAATCAACACTTTGGGATAAGAATTTATTAAGCAAATGAGGGTTGATTACCACTACTTGATAAAAGCTTGAAATAGTCAATGATAAAGTACTAATAACATGAAAACCTCTTGCTCTTTTTATTTACTGAGTCATCTTATCTATTGATGTAATAATTACAGCGTACAAGTTCAATAGTAGTCTCGATTTTGCTGTCAGTTAAATAGAGGAAAATACCAATATTACTGTGAAGAATTGCAAAATTATTTCTTAATTTTTATATCGCCTTGTGACCTTTGGAAAGATTTGCTCTTTAGCATTGCACATTTTCCTTCAGCTCTTCGATACCATATGTTTTGTTTCTAATTAAAGCATGACCTTGCAATGAGGATGGCTGCCTTCTTGTCATTAGGTGCATGACATGTTCCTCCTGACTTCCTTAGGTGCATAAATACCGTGATTCATTTAATCCTTCCATATTTCTCTAAGGCCAACAAGTCTCCTCACAGCTGAAACATTTTTCCCTGTGCCTTGGGCTTTGGTACCCCATTCCTAAGGGACCTCCCTCCACGTAACCATAAAATTGATGCACAACTTGCAGCTTTTTTTTTTTTTAACCTCACTCTGTTAGAAAGTGTAAAAGTGAATTACATTTGAATCAACATCATAATTCCATATTTATTTGCAACTGTTTTGTTGTGTTTGTGTCAAACTTTCAAATGCTTTAACACATCAGACCAGGAGTTGAACCAAAATGTTATTTGCACGAGAGAGAAGAAAATGTTGGGTGGTTAATGGGGTATGAAGGAACTACTGTGTGTATACATCATTTTTTTCCATGCATATATTAGCATACTTTTATTCTTCTATAAAAACTTCTGTTTTACTGACTCATGCGGCAGGTATGAAGATGGGACTAATAACCTTTATGTCTCTGCCTTGTTACCTGTTCTTGCTAAACAGGTGATCTCTTCAACTACTGTTAGATTACCTTCTCAAAATTTCATTTTGGCATAGCAAAAATGGGTTCGTAAGTAAGGAGAATTAGAAGTCTATGGAAGTTTTCTATACATCAAATTAGGTAAAAAATGTTGCTATTAAGCACAACTGCAAACAACGAGCAACAAAGCAAACAGAAAATTGATAGCTGCTCTTGCATACAAAATGCACAAGATTTCGTTTCCATAGCAAGACCCAGTTATTGAGAATTTGAAAGTTCATAGTTCTGTTTGCGGCAGCTCACCCTTACGCCGGAGCTCAGCAGGGAGATGCTCCGACTATCGCACTGAAAACAGCCCTCGAAAAAAACGTGCCAGAAGAAAACATCTTCTTCCGGAGGGCTGCACCGCTCTGAGGTCTGCAGGAAACATAAAGGTTTGTTTTGTTCTTGGCTAGCTTGCTGGCAGGAGGAGAAATCCTCATGAAAACAGGGTAGCTCTAAATTGGACAAATTAGGGCTGGATCCTAGGAGTCTGCAGTGGCTAGCTCTCCATCAGCCGGCTCCCGAGGCAACAAACACCCATCAAATTAGAGACAGGAGGAGAATCAGGGAAGAGAGGTCGGACACCTTGGGGTCGTTACGCCGAGCAGAAAGTCGTGGAGGGGGTTTAGCCTTAGGTCCTGCTGCCGGGGAGCAAACCCACCTGATCCTGGCCTGGAGGGGGGTGCCCGATGCGCCCAGAAACTCTGGGACTCGGCAAGGAGAAGTTCCCAGCCCAGAGCACAAATGCTCCTTGCAGGACACGGGACAACTCAAAGGGATAAGCGAACAATCCCCGAAGTGCTGACACCTCCCTGCTCCGTATTTGCACTCCAAGCCAGGAACTGCTGTTTCCTGCGCGTTTTTTATGTCACCTGAGCAAAAGTTTGGGGGTGGGAAGGGCTACACCAGCGCCAGCTCCCGCGCAGAGACCAGCCCTGTCCCAAAACTGCCGCTCACCGAGACGTGGCCGAGAGCCACGGCGAGGGCCAGGTTTGTCCTTCAGAGGCAGAGCAGTCCATCGCTCTCTCCAGAGGCAGACAGGGAGCAAGGGGCTGTGGTGCTGCCGGTTCCCGGGACAAGGGCTGTCACCGGTGGGATGAGGTCCTTCACCCAACCCCGACCTGCTGTCAATGACGGGGACTCAGCAGGTCCCCATGCCTTGAAAACAGGGACACAGACCTGAAAAATCCCATTTTTAAGACTGTGTTAGAACACGTAGAAATAAATAAGCGCATTTAAGGCACATGCTCCTCGAGTAAAAGACGCAAACAGCCCTTAGGGTGGCCCAGCTCTCCAGCAGTGAGGGGTCAAGCCAGTGCTGCCCTTCTCCTTGCACTCTGGGGCTGCAACACCCAAAATTGAACTAAAAAACAACAACAAAGGCAAATCCTCTGAGGTGGCATGGCTTCAGCTGTTAGAAAGATGTCCCCATTCAACCCACCGACCTCTCGTCACTCCGTCCACTCTGAGAGCCTTGCCTGGGGAGGGGGCAGCCTCATCCCACTCCTGTATGGGTGAGATGCCTGAACTCCTCCTGCCGAGTGCATCCATCCAGGCTCTGGCAGGACCTGGGTGCACCAAAACCCAATGCAAAAACTTCAGCAATGAGTTGGGTCCCTGAGGACCAGCTTGGCCACAGGTTTCAGCAGGATCTACCGAGGAGCCAGTTTTCATTCCCTGGAGAGAAACCAACCCTGAGACCATCTGGGATAGGGCATGAGATACACCAAAGGTCTACCATGGGTGGTGACGGGGGTCAGGGTGGAATGGCAGCCGGCGAGGCAGTCTTGACCCCGCGGCAGGACTTGGGGTGAGAGCTGAAGAGCAGAGGTCATTAGGTAGGGTGAGGAGCCAGGTTATGAGAAGCAGCGTGTCTTGTCCAGAGGGCAAAATGTGCCTTCCTGCAGAGGCTGAAATAAATTTTCATGTTTTTCAGCAGTTGAAAATGGAAGTGAATTAGCACCGTAATTGGTGAGCCCTGACGGGGACGTTACCCTGCCAGTGTTACGGCACTGCTGTCCTTTGGTGAGTCACTGCGCCCATAACGGCAGGTCACAGCCCGGTGACAGAAACGCAGCCTCTGCTCCAGCTGAGGGAGTCACACACCAAAAAAGTGGTAGGAGAATCACAGAATGGTGGGATGGCTGGGTTTGGCGGAGACTTCTGGAGACCATCCCGTCCAGCCCCCTGCCAGGGCACGGTCACCCAGAGCAGGCTGCACGGGATGGCGTCCAGGCGGGTTGGGAATGTCTCCAGAGGAGACTCTGCAGCTTCTATCTCTCATCACCTCCATCCCAACGGCAGCAGAGGAATTTAGGCACATCCGATGGGGCATCCACCGGTGCACGAGGCTGTTGCAAGAAGCAGGGGTCTTGCATCTGCTGTGCCCCCGGGGACAGCAGGTCCCTGCCAGCGCCCCAGGGCACCGGGTGGCACTCAGCGTCCCTGGATCCGCAGCACGCAGGGACCTTCCAACCGCCTGGTCTTGGCAGGGGTGTGCGAGGGGCGTTGGAGCTGGGCAGGATGGAGGTTACCCACCAGACGCCAAACTCTCTTATTTTGTTTGATATTAGTTATAGGTGTCGGGAAAAGCGATATGCTAAGGGTTGAGGACTCTGGCTTGCCTCAGGTGACATCAGCTCTGCTACTCTCGGCCTTATGAGAAAAACAAGATAAAATCTCCTGAACAAACTGTCCCTGGTAAAGGTGGGTAAGATTACCCTAATCACTCATTTTGTTTCCAGTCCTCTAAAGTTACCATGACCTGTTTGTGCCAGGGCTGCAGGAAAGACATTTACATTCCTGCCACAATTACAGAAATTGGCTTGGTGAAACTACTTAAAAATTTTCAGTGAAATGCTTGAAATTCTTGAACGCGGTTCTGCCTTTGTCAATTACCATTAAATGTTATTATCTACCATCTGAATTTACCAATAATCTCTGCCTTCTGCAGCTTTCAGGGTGAAAGTGAAGCTGACCTAACACTGTTTATTCACAACTATGCCCCCTTTTCTAAGAAGACGCTTGGTTTTGTTTCGTGTCTAAGAGGTCCTGTGATTGAACAAGAGCGCAAAATGGTGTTAGGTGAAGTCAGAGAAACAGATGGCGAAGAAAACTCTGAAGGCTACTTTTGAAATAAGCTCCCATTTAATACGAAAATGGGTTGCTGGGGACAATCTCTGCTGTCCTGTGGGAGGGAAGCGGAGATGGAGCATGAGGTGGAAGATGCGTTGTCCTCAGCGGGGCCATGGTAGCGTTCGGAGATCCACCTGCTGGATGTCGCCACTCCGGGATGCTGAGGTCCGGCAAAACCCTGTGGTGGCCGGGGCTGAACCGGGCTGTCAGGGACGCGGGCACGCTTGTTAGCGATCTGTTGACCATAATTTTTTAATGCTGATAAATGCAGCAGGGGTGCTATTAATGTCCACGTTGGAGTTACTGGTAGACCTGCCTCTGCGTCCTGGAGGTTTGTCTGTTACTCCTTCCTGCTCTGTCATGAAACAGCTGGGCCCACAGGGTTTGCTTTGCCTGATAAAACCCATGAATGTGCAAGTGTTTGTCACCTTTAACTGTGGTGCTGCCCTGATCCTTCAAGAGGCACGTTCGGCTGCCTACGACCTTGTGAAGGTGTGCAGCGTCCGCATGTCAGCTTCAAAACACACTCCAGCATGTACGTCCCAGTGTTGTAAGGTATGCCAGTGGAATCTATAGCACTTGCTTTGGTGAGAACAAGGATAAAGACATTGGAAAGTTTAAAAAAGTCTCTACCAGGTACGTGCCTCTGTACCGGTGGGGGAAGAAGTCATCAGCAGATGAGTGGAGGCTGCAGTGAAGAGTCTGAAGTGCATCTCCTGCTGTACGTCGCAGGAAGCAGTGCCAGCCCTGGCACAGCCTGTCCCTATCCTGGTCCGCAGGCAGCGCAGGCAGCGCAGGCAGCGCAGGCAGCTCTGGCTCCTGGGCAGACTCGCCTCTGCGAATGGCTGCGGAGCCTCATGTCGCTGGGGCTCCTCAAGGCGAGGGGACAACACTTGCAGAGAGAGCACACTCACGTGCTGTGTTTGCACCAGGAAATGTGGTGAGCATGGCAGCAGAAGTCTGTAGAAAGAAATGTTTTGATGAAAAGAGATGCAAATAGCTGAGCTCATATTCAAGACAGAAGGACAAAAGTAGCAGTGAGAAATGAGGACTTGAGAGCTTTACGGTCACAGTGATGAAAACTTGTGCTGGAGAAAAAAATAAAATAATAATAATTAAAAAATTATATATATAATTAAATCCTCTGGACAAAGCATATCTTGTGGTGAGTACCCATTGTTAAAGCACAGTCAAGTTAAAATGGTTGTAGATGGTTGTAGTTCTTTTATGGAATCTTTAAACAGATCCATACTAAACTACTTAGAGAAAAAAGCATCATCCTTCTACAACACTGACAGAGATGTGAAAGGTGAAAGTTTTAAATGAAAAACAATGGATTAATGGCAAATGCGTAGGAAAGATCTCACTGGCAGTGCCTGGCTGCTGTTCCCTGGGTGTCAGGACCTCCAGACCACGGCATTGGCAGAAGGTGCTGGAGTCAAGTTCACACTCCAAGTCCCACGTGCTCCCTGAAAGCAGAGCTCTTGCTCTGCCGTGTCGTACAGATGAGTGTGGCTACAGACCATGGGCTAAGTAAAGCCCTTCTTGAACAGTCACCTGGACCCTTTCCAAGATGCTCTTTACAGTTCTGACACAGCAGAACTGATATGCAAAATCCTCTGTGGAGGGCGAAATTCTTAACAGCTACTTCCCCAGCCGCAGAAGGTGGCGGGCGCGCTGGCTGACCTTGCAGGGAGAGGACAGGACAGGCCACCCGCCGCTGCCTGTCAGGTTTTGGTGGCTGGATGCGCTCCCTGCTTCAACTCCACCGAGCCAGCCCGGCAGTGAAAGTACCTGCGCCTCTCGGATGGATTTGGCAGAGACCATCGGCTCTGCTCGACAGAACACGCTGCCGACACACAAGGTCCAAAGGAACTGGCGCGGCACCACAACGTGACTGATGTGCACAAGTCCCAGACACTTTTCCACTAGGAAACTTCCATCACACACCCGGCGCGGTCAGTGAGGGGCGAGTGCCAGGCATAAACGCTTCATCTGAACTAAACACCTCTTTCAGCCCAAATGCTCTAGAGGGCACCATGCTCCTAGAGTACCTCGACGTTTGTCCCCATTTCTGCAGCGGGCTATTTGCCTGCCAAACGTTGTCATTTAGAAATGCACTTCTCCATTCAGGATGTCCAGGGAGATTCCCCACTGCTGAGAAAGCGTCAGTCCCTCCTCCTGAAAGACTTCATCTCCCTGTCGGCATCTAAAAGGCGGGTAGAACAGAAAAAGCTATATTTGCAGTTACAACTTTTAAACACTAAAACAGTTTTTTGCATCTGTGTAGTTGCGTGCTAATGAAGCAAGAACCACCAGCTGCAGGAGCTGATCGTTGGGGTGGACGCTTCCCATCTCCATGCGGGCGGGCTGTGCCCTCCCACCCCTCGCCCTCTCACCAAACACACGCCCAGCGGTCGGGAGAAGAGGAGAAGGCTCTTGAGCCGGGTTTAGGCAGGGCCAGCTCCAACAAAAGCTGCAGCTGGAATCCGCTGGAGGCATCTTGGGAACCATCCCACTTCAGTTTTGTTTTCTTTATACACAAGTAGCCAGGCCCTCAATTCAAACTACCAGCAGTTAATTCTATAATATCCTTAAACAAGAGACTTCTGCATGACCAAGGTTTATCCAGGTTTGATGGAGAATGGGAAGCTGGCTGTGTCTCTTTGGCAGACCCCCCTCTGTTCACACCCCACCAGCGCTGCCTCCTACTTCTTGCTGGGGAGAAGTGCTACCAACAGAGCTTCAAATGAAGTCTTCACACGGTGTCTCTGTTGTCAGTCCCGGTCCTGACCTCGGCACAGAAAAACACACAAATAATTTAATGAAAAGTAGTCTGTGTTGTTTCTCGGTGGTGCAGATGTGAGTTTTGCCCTCTCTGGCTGGCAGAAGGCAATGGGGAGGTGAAGCGCTGGGATTTTGTTTCTGAATCTCCAAGGAGATGGGAGTCCCGGCAGCAAAGCAAGTTTCCAGCTGCCACCAGGTTTATTAGACAAGTGTCTGAAGTCAATTGATTGCTCTGAAAGTTTGTTTGGGATGGAATTATGGGTTAAAAAAGGAACACGTTATGAAAATGGCTCTGATTATTATTACAGTCCCCACGATTTTCTGTCATTTGGCCCGTAATTGAACTACTGACTTGTAAGAACAGACATTGCTAATTGATTCACTAATGGCAGGTGCTTTGTTCGTGATAGCTGTGTTCTGACACAAAGCTGTTTTGCTTGGCTTCAGTGGAATCCAGAGAATTTATCTTGTCTGAATTTTTCCTCAAGTTCCCCCCATTTATTCCCTGAAGAGCCTATTTCTTCTGGCAACATCTGTAAAAACCAATAATTAGCTGGAAGCTTATTTTAACAGGTTAGACATAGTGACAGGTAAAAGGAGTGGCAGGTGAAACTCTCTGGGTCTTATGAGTTGGTACGCTTCCCACGTGAGACCTTCTTAGGACAGGAACAGGAACAGAGCTTTGGATGGAGGTGTTAGCACTCAGAAAATCCTGGTGAACTTCCAAGCTTTGTAGACAACAGATGCAAGCTGATAATCTCTTTTTGTCCTGCACTAGCGGGAACTGAAAAGCTGGTTAGGGAGAATGGCAGTGTTTAGAAGGCAAGCAGCAGCGAGGAGAAATGAAAGAGATCCCAGAAGAGTCAGTGCATCTCTGCAACATGCCATAGCAAGACGTGTATTTGTGATCGTAATTTATTTGTGATATGTCCTTTTATAAGAAGCAGTTCCTGAAGGGGCGCCGTAGGAAGCAAACAACCCTCCACCAACCCTGTTCCTGTTGGCGTGCTACAGCCGCTACAGAACAGCCCGTCCCGCAGGGACCTCGCACTGGCCGTAGGGGCCGGAGGGAGCTCCTGGGCAGACGTCAGCCCTGAGCCGGGCGGAGCGGCGCCCACGCCGCGGGCGTCCTTCCTCTCTCTCCAGCGACGGCCCCGGCAGCCCTCGGCCGGGGACTGCGGCGCGCAGGAGGTTCGGGTGAGCTGCCACGACACACACGGTTGCCCAAACAGCATCACTAGCAACTGCAGTCCAAATAAACACTTGCTAAACTTAGGCCTTCAAAGAAGGATTTCTTACAAAGGTGGGAAACAAAGGCTGGCAGGGTTGTCCACAGCCTGGCAGGGAGCCCGTCCCAGCAGGAGGACGGACACCCGGCTGCCCGTCCCTGCTCTGGCCCCGGGACGAACTCCTCTCCCCGGCGATGCGCTGGCCGCCCTGCAAAGGTTTATTGGCCTCAGTCCTACCAAAGCATGGGCAGCGCCAAGGGAAATAATGCAGGAAAACTGTTTTGGGCCATCACATAGCTCCATGGCTGGCAGAGGCATTCAGTTGGCTCAGCCTGGTCAGTGGGGTACCATCAGCTTTGTGTGAGAGGTGGTTTTATTACTCCTAATTAAGTGACAGCTGGACATTTGCTGGCGCTTGTTGGCTGTCTGAACAAGCTGAGGTCTAGACACAAAGCCAAGGGAAACACATAACTGAGGCAAACACAAGTTCAGCCATGTATCCCCAAAGTAAGGGTTTCGCCTCAAAGCTTATCACTTAAAATTTGAACGGTTCCTCAAAATACAGCGGAGCCTTAGCCCATCATCCTGTTGTCTTTAAAACCCATTTGCTGGGACAAATCCGTATCATTTGCTGGACAGAATAAAGGTTTAACAGTGACTTTGGCATTTTCTTGGAAGAGCAGAACAGAAGCTAGGGCAACGACCGGTAACTATAAATTTTCCAGACTGGGAGAGAACACGAAATATGGAATGCTGGGTCAGCCGTGCCCCCGGGGCAGGCAGTGCTGTGCAGACAGCGCTGGGGAGATGCTGCCCGCAGCCCCCGAGCAGCCACAGAGGAGAGTTTAGGGGTTATGGTGGAGGTGCCGCAGCCCGGCGATGTGAAGGGATGATGTTCTAGTCATGGATCAAGGAATGACAAAAACCAGCAGAGAAGCGTTTTTTCTCCTGCAGGTGACATGCGTCAGATTCAGCAGCTGCCAGATTTGCATGCGGACACAAAAGTCGCCGAAAACGTTTTGTGGACGGGTGGAAGTGGGTGATGGATGCGGTGGGAGTCAGCTGGGCTGCGGCGGGGTGAGAGCTCCCCGCCAGCCTGCAGAGGACGGCGGTGATGCGCCCCCGGCAGCGCCTCCCCGAGCCCATGAAGCACCCTCCAAACCACCGGCACCAGCAGGGACAACCGCGGCGGCGACCGGCAAAGCGTGGCGGTGCAGGGGATCACCTCTTTGGGCAGCTGCAGGAAGGCGGGGGTCTCTGCCCGCATCCCCAGCACGCACCCACAGCTCGCACAGATGCGGGACAAAGCTGTAGAGGATGAGATAATTTGTTTGCCCAGTAGAGTAGAAGCAGCCAGTAGAGTAGAGTGCCCGAGTACTGCTCAGCGCATGAATGGCATGTCAAGGAAAACATTACAAGGTGACTTGATTGTAATGAAAAAGTACTGATGGGGAGGAAAATAGACATCCTGAAGGATTTGTTAATGTCATGCGCAGGAACAGAACATGAAGCTGTATGTCATACATGGACAAAGAGTGAGGCAAAGAATCACTGAAGTAAAACGCCCAGAAAAAGGGATATTCCCCTAAAGCCCTCGAATAAAGATGGGATCACTTTTTTGGAACATGGGCAACTCACTAGAAATGTAATTACCTCCCTCAGCAGAAGAGTAACTGGATGGGATGGATCAGCCTGGAAGTTAGACTAGATATCCTCGGTCTCCTTTGGCTTTGAGTTGTAGGAATGCATTAATTCAGCATTAATCCAAACAAAGTCAGAAACCCCAAGAAAGGAAAACCTAACCCTGGCAAGATAGAACTCAAGAAGTTAACCTGCAGTTTGGCTTTTGTTTTCCCGTTCTCTGGCAAACAACACACAGAAGTGCTAAGCCTGTTCCACTGGAAAGTCACCCCGCAGGTCAGGTAATAGGCAGGTACATGAAGAGCTTTTTGGGGGTGTCGTGGGTTTGGGCTGGATTGGCTCAAGCAAGTCGAGCGACAGATGTTCTCTCTCTCCTGCTCAGCAGGAGAGAGAGAAGAAGAGAGACTAGTTTAGTAGGAACTAAACTACTTTAATGAAATATAAAGAATAAAATAACAAAAAAGAAAATAATGAAATATATACAAAACCGTATCAAGCTCCCAGGATGACAATCACGTCACCAGCAGGCACTGGGGAAGTCCCAGACTGGACTCAGCGACGGAAGGGAACTGGATCCAGGAACACACGGGTCAGGATCAACGGCAGACGAACCGATGGAGTCCTCCTCGGATGCNCCCTCCAACGGGCAAATCCCAAAGTTGTCTGCCCTTGGTCCTTATCGCAGTAAGTATAAGCAGGAGCCTCTCTGCACACCGTGCCTTGGCATCAGCTATAAACATGGGTCTTATCACTCTGAGAAAGAGCAGTTTTCTGCACAATATGCTGTTAATTTCAGCAGTTAGAAGAGGCCTAGTTAGAAAACAGAGTTACTGAACCAAATTGGTCCTGTTTTACCTCAAACCAGGACAGGGGGGTTGCGATCTTGCTCATATCTGTACAGGAATGCAGAGAAGGCTGGTACTAAAAGTTGCAGGTGCTGAAGCATCCAACAGGAGCCAAAGCTTATGGATGGACACAGACTGATCACGTATGTCGCAATTGCAACACAACGTTCAGCTCCCTTAGCCAGCTCCAAGTACAGAAATGTAGATGTTTCGAAGTTCCTACTGGGTACACGAAAGAGGCAGCCAAGCAGAAAAGTCTTTGGGAGCTGCAGTTACTATAGAAGATGTATCTAATGGTATTTTATAACATTCTGGAGAATTCATGCAAAAAAGAGACATTATACAGACAATTCTCTACAGACAGTGCAAATTTCCAGTGGAGCTCTTGCTTCCTTTTGACATTGAAGTCAATCATGCAAGGGATACAAATATGCAGGATACCCAACCTTGCTAGTTCTGGTGCTCACGAAACTACTCTTTTTCTTTAAATGAAGCAACTTCATGGACAATGCAATGTATCTTGTGTTTAGGGATAGCTCACAGCAAAATCTTTATCCCCTAAGAAAAAATAATTTGAGCTGAGCCTTTCCACTGAGTTTTTAATTAGGGATTTAAACCAGGTGGGTCTGTGTGAAGGTTCTGCTTGGGTAGATCCATCCAGTTCCATGAGCAGTTCCCTACCGTTGCCTGTGAGCAGAAGTTTCTTCCTAACACAACGCTGCCCAACATGAGACTTGGCTCCACAAGTACTCACAGTACATCCACATCTTGAAGCACGTGAGAAAAATTAGTAACCAGGGTGCAGAACCGATGTAGATTCATACGGGTTTGGTAAAGACAGTGGGTTATACCCCGGGTCCAGGCTGAGAGGGCTGCCCGGGCACTGACAGTGTCCGAGAGTTGGTTTCTGAGGGGTTTGTGGACAAGGAACCCTCCTACATGCCAGGGTCTGAAGTGAACATTTCCAGGAGCTTCAGGCTATATTTTCAAAAGTGAATTAGGCACTTTTTGGCAATCCAGCCTGTCATCTCTACCTGTTTATTTCCATGCTCAGTCTCAGTTTCTACCTCCTCCTTAGTACCAGCTGTCACTCCTTTGACTCTGAATTCAGTTGTATACAGCTGATTCTGACTTTCTCCTATTTCAAAGAAGCATGTCCACCGCCACTGCCTCTCACAGAGTCATTAACCAATTTGGGAAGCACTTTCCTCATTTTACACCTTGCAGACCTGAGGCCTGGTTCATCCGGAGTGTGGTCAGGTGAGTGTTTCACGGCATGGATCTGGGCCGTTCACTCCAACGCTCGTGCCTGATGCCTGAGACCATCCTCTCCCCCTTGTCATCAGCCCGAGTGCCTGCTGTTCACGGGAACATCAGTGCAGTGCAAAGCCTATGCCTTTTCTTTGAAACTGTCCCCTTTTGACCATATGTAACAGCAGAAAGCCTCTTTTGCTGTATTTGGGCTCTTGTATTGGAATTACGCTGGCTTTTGTGTGTGCCTTCCTCAGAGAAGTCATCTTGTGGTCCAAAAGCTTTCCAAAAGGCCACCTCTTCCAGCCAACGCTCTGCAAGCTTTGGTGGTGGTGTTTATGGATTTATCCACACTATGGTTGCCTGTAAAGGTAATGGAACACAACTAGAAAGAGCTGGAGTTGGCCACAGACCTTCTAGCTCTCTCCTTGATTTTCTTCAGGGAAACATTTGGAGTCCCTGTCCTGCCTTCATTTGATCTGAACTAACTGCTCTCCACAGAGG
Organism: Chionis minor; assembly: GCA_013398295.1. Lineage (NCBI taxonomy): Eukaryota > Metazoa > Chordata > Aves > Charadriiformes > Chionidae > Chionis > Chionis minor. The sequence continues at coordinate 60,024 of VZSF01003135.1, read as the reverse complement.
CGAAGACTGGTTTGCTGTGGGCAGTCAAAGGTCTCCTCGCTTCTCTGCATTTTGGGGACATTTATACGGAGTGGTGGTGGGGAGCGGAGAGCTGTGTGCCCAGCGCTGGAGGAGAGGTTCAGCGAGCAGCCAGTACTCCTCGCTGCTCTTGAGGAGCTTTGAGATGGCCTTGTCCTACTCTTATCTGGATGGATTCAGGAGAAAAGTCCTTCACATAAGTGCTTCTTCACTATAGAGGGTGAGGCAGTATGACTGGCTTCTTGAGGAGAGGGAAAAACACAGCTGAGCATTGTGATAGTCTTGTATTCTGTGATTTTCTGTGTTTCTTTACAGCTGCTTCACAAACTATGTCATGAGAGGCACACAAATCATTACTTCTCAATGTGTTTTGATCTCGGTGGGTCCTTAAAAGCAGAGCAAGTGCTTCTAACAGGACACAACTTGGAGACGAAGTGCTGCCAGGGATCTGCCCCTGCCACGGCTCTGCCCCGCTGCAGGACCTGCACGACCCTCCCCTCATCCCTTTGGGCTCCCACTCCTCTCCTCCTCCTCCTCCTCCTCCTCCTCCTTCCCGGGGCCAGCGGCTGCCTGAGGGTCACCCGAGGGGCTGGGCAGGGGAGCAGGAGCAGCTGTCGGCAGAGAGGAGGAAGAGGAGGAGGAGGAAGAGGAGGAGAAGGAAGAGGAGGGGGAAGAAGAGAAGGAAGAGGAGGAGGAGGTCATCTCCATGCAGAGCTCATGGAACTGGCCAGGTTGTGCCCTGCGACGTTACACGCAACATCCCGGCTGCGGCCAGCCCGGCCGGTGTCCATCTCCCGATGGACTTCCTTCGGCTGCGCTCGGCCACATCCTGCCTGGTGTCACCCACGGCGCCGCGGCGTGAGCGTCCTTTCGCTGCACCTCCTTTCCCATGCCCGACTCGCTCCCGCTTTGGGAAGAGTTTGGCACTTGGTTCAGGGGGGGTATGTGCTCTGTGTGGACAAATAGAGGCTGCCAAGCTGAAAGCTCCCACTGTGTGCTGTGTCTTCTGTTCCACTTCAATTTACCTAACTGGATTACTTTAGCCCCAGGCTGTGCCAGAAGCTTTTCTGAAACCAGCTGTGAAAAGCTCCTGCCCTCAAAGCCTCAAGAAGCTGGCCTCCGCCGACGGCGCCAGGAGCGTGCCGTGTCCCATTTGGTTCCAGTCCAAACCGTGTCCCTTTTAGGAGCTGTGGCGTGAGAACACCCCCTTCCATCTATGGATAGAAATCCAAACGCATGGTGACCTCATCAGCACCCAGTGCTGGACCGCATATACCTCAGTCTTCAACTAAAATCACACAAAAGAATTTGAGGGGTTAAGAGGAAGAAAATAAAGAGGAATCTAAAAGTCAATGGCTGTGCAACTGTAATTGTGTAGACACGGCCCAGGCACTCTTGATGCACTGTTATTGCTAATGTATCGTATGTACTACCTCATCTCATTGAGATAAATCATTTTATCTGTCAGAAATTATGTTGGTCACAACTTTTTTTAAAGTTTCTTATTTAAGCCAAAGTTCTAGTGTTTAAAAAAAGAGTAGCAGGTAAATAAATAATTGGTGGAGAAATTTCAGTGCAGCCCTTTATTCTTCTAGTACTTAAGCCAAAAGTGAAATTAATGCAATGCCAAGGCATTTGTTGAAACAGTTAATTCTAGGGTAATACGAGTAGTAAACTGGTAATATTCTTTCCATTACTCACATGCATATATGTATATCTAAATATATCTATATATCTATATATAGATAGCTATATAGATTCAGGTATAGGTGTTGATAGATAGATATATAGATACAGACATATATAGATATATAAATATATAGGCGTAGATGCACATAGATCTATAGATATGTAGATATGTAGATGTGTAGATATGTAGATATATATGTGTTTTTTTCTGAAATAATCTTTAGTGCCACATTCTTTAATAATAACCACAACCCCGGTAAATATAAATACAATTTGTTTTCACAAGTTAGTCTGCACCTCCTTCTGAAAAAAAAACCCAAAAACCCACAGCCAAAACCCAAACCCCAGATTTTAAAATAAAGCAGGAGGCAGTTAGAAATTATTTGCCCATGACTTTCAAAACTGGCAGTGATGCTGATCCTCTGGAGATCCTTCTGATTTCAGTGGATTTACTAGGTATAAATTCAATTTGGTACAAAAGCGAATTTTAAAGGATTGTTTTCAGCCTGTCATCCAACCCGATCCGGCACTCTAACACTGGAGCTGGTGTGTTGACCTGCTGTGCACTCCAGAAAACACCAAACTTGCTGCGGGATGTGCAGAGAAAAGATTAATTGCGTGGTATGACTCCAGGATCCTTTAATCTTCTGCAGATGTATTTGACTGCCCACTCCGGGCAACTTCCAGGTGCTGGGTTCTTGATGTAACGATGATCCCACAAGGATTAGTATATGCTTTGGCAGGCCCTTGCCTGCGGATGCTCCCTCACAGGCTGAGGAAGATGCTGCTGTGACGATGAAGAGCTGAAGCCACCACGGTGCGGGACGGGGAAGTGCCAGCTCCGTGCTCACGTCAGTAGTTCAGAATTAGGGAGCCAATATTTGTGGGATGCTGCTTTAAACGATTCTGGAAAGAATCTTTTCCGTTTGTTCCTAGATGGTGGCCCCATAGTCGGAGTGGTCAACGTAATGAGTTTTACAGCCAGGTTTGCCTTTATGCTAGTGTTTGACCTGGCAGTTTGCCCATTTTAAATTACTTAGCTGAACCATAGAAATCCCTGAGTGAACATCCTTCATGCAGTTTAAACCTCTTATATCAGTTTAGCTTACATCTTTACTTTCTTTTTACAAGTACAAGCCAAACTCCTATGACCAATTTCAGCCAGCACATGTAAATATTTGTGCAGAAGTTTACTCTGGTTTACCCAAATCAACTTTAGTTTTAGCGCCATGATAAAGCCTCGTGACCCTTCTAAACATTTCTGGCAATGGCAAAAGGACTCCAGTGCAAATTAGGATCAAGTTCTTAAGTCTTGATTGAGTTTCATTAACATTAAACCAATTTAAAGGAATGTAAATTGGAATACTTCCCCCCTCCACTCTTGCCTGTTGCGTGTCTGGTTTAGGCGAGTTTGCTGCTTGTTCCTCAGGGATTTGGTCTTTCAGCAGCTTCATCTAAGCAGCATTCCCTTTCCCAAGAGCTCAATAAGATCCTTCTCCACAGGGAGCAGGGATCAATAGGGTCTTCAAGGAAACAAAATAAATAAGTGACCCTGAAATGAATTTTCTGCACGGGCATCTGACACATGTGAGGAGCCATCTGGCATTGAGTCTGCACCTCAAGCAATTGGATAGGGGTGGTGGGAAGTGAAGCTAGAAATCCTGTAATTTATATTCGCAAACCTAATCCAACCATTAACTCCTTTGAGTAGCAGCATGAGAGTGACATCCAGCCTATTTAAAACACCCTCTTTGGCCAACTCTGAGAGCTGGTGAAATTAGCATTCACGTCTCTGTTACTGGTGACTCCTATGAGGCACCAGCAGCCCTTCCCCATGGCAGCAGGGCAGGAAATTAAGTCCACCTGAAGAAAAAGAGCTGTCAGCAGGAATCCTCCTGGTTGGGCTGTTTCAAGACAAAGTTTCTTAGAGGGAGTCAAAAAAAAAAAGAAGTACAGAAGTATTCTTGTGTCCCCAGGCAGAGGATTGAAAGTCAACCCAGATTTGAATAGCTCCTTCCGAAGCAATTTTCAGTTATTTCAAAACTACAGAGGAACTACATTGCTTTCCCCCACCCAGGTAGTCTGTGGAACAGCAATATATAACAATTCATGAGATCCAAAGTTTGTTACTAAAACAGTTGAAAAGCTGTGGATAAACATGCTTATTGTGCAGAAACACCAGGTTGCAGCTGATCTGTGCATCAGCCTCAAAGGGCTCTTCCCCTGCAGAGCAGTCAGCTGCACTTTCAAAATTGAGCCTCACAAACACGAAGGTTGTACAACCCAAAGCTCCAGTTCAGCCATAAAAGGCCATGAGGTGGGGAATAAAACCGAACGTGTTAGGGGAGAAGTGGTGCTGGACCCCTGAGTGCAATAGCAGGTACCGTTACAGTCCCAGAATGTCCAAAAAGCCCCAAATCTTTGTATTCCTTGAAGCGCGACGTCTTTGTCCGGGTATTGTACAGGTTGTGCCCACCAGACACGGGTAAAGCCGAGGTGTTCAGGGAGACACGAGCGGATCCTCTTCATGACTCGGACGGAGATTTCCTTGATGACCTTTAGCAAACTGGGAATTGCTGTGCCTCCGTTTCCACCATCTGTGAAAAAATGAGAGCAGCTTTTAACGCTCTGTTCATGTTTGTCAATCTTTGCAGGTCGTTACAGAATGTAGCTGTCCCAGAAGGTGAAATCTAGCAAAGAGGCGTCTTGTAAGAGCTGAGCAACAAATGTTTTTTTGCGTTAGCTAGTGCGTGCTGCTCCTCATTAACAGCTTAACTTTAAGCCTCATTTTCTCCTTCCTTAACTTTGATTTCTAATAACATGCAGGAACTTTATGTCCAATTCCTGGCAATTAGAGCGCTTTTTTTTGTTGCATGCAGTCATTCATCCTTAAATTTATGCGGTGGATGACCCCAAAGCTCTGCTTTTAGTTGTGCATAATTACAAAAATATTTGCTGATTTTTCAATAGGTTTACCTAGCAAATTGGGTGGAAATGCAAAGAAGTAATATCAAAGAAAGTTCACAAAAGGTACAGGTTATCATGCTTACTAATTAACTTCATCAGCATTAATTCATGGGCAGTCTTGCAAGAGACTCGGTCACCGCCCTGTATCAAGGTTACAGAACCAGACTTTCCCCGCGTAGCAGGAGGCAGACTGTGCTGCAGGAAGAGCAGCTGCTGCAGCAGGACAACCCCGGATTTCCATCGCTGCCGGGGCAGGGTGCGCTGTACCAACGCGGCTGTACAAAGGGATGAAAACTGTGAGCGGAGATGGAGCGAGCAGGGACAGCTTCTCCTTGTTGCAGGCGGCACCTACCCTGGCAGGGATTTGCTAGGACCGATCCACCTACACCTATAGGATAACCATAGATCTGTAACTATAGATTTAACCTAGCTCTATAGGATAACTGCATTTTTTCACCCCGAGGGCGGGGAGCCCCTGGCCAGGGTTGCCCAGAGCAGCTGTGGCTGCCCCAGCGCTGGAGGTTCAAGGCCAGGTTGGACGGGGCTTGGAGCAACCTGGTGTGGTGGGAGGTGTCCCTGCCCAGGGCAGGGGGTGGCACTGGGTGGGCTTTAAGGTCCCTCACAACCCAAACCAGCCTGTGATTTTGTGGTTCCATGATAAGGTATACATCATTTGTTGCTCTACATGTTCTGTATTATTGTCAACTACTGCTGTCGGAAGAGAGGAGATAGCAGTCAATAATGACCAACACACGTGCTTACCCACATTTCTTTCTGGGTGTACAAAGCTGGTCTTATGGAGATGCTGGGCACGTTTTGGCTTAGCTGCACTAGACTTGTAACAGGTAAATTTATCTTGCTAATTTTAGGGTTCTTTCCAGCATGGAGGAAGATGGAGTAAAGACGAAATCATATGAGTTAATAAAAAAGTTTTGGCTGAGCTTCAAAACCTCAAAGCTCTGGGTTCATTTAAGCTTTAGATTAGGAAGTTTTAAGTTTTTCTAAGTCGGGGGAGGGGGGGAGGGGGGTTGCTTGTTTGTTGGGGTTTTTTTAGGTTTTTAACTTCCTTTAAGTTTAGGAGTTGCCTCCCAGACTAATGCATTTTGCTTATGCCGAGACCTTACAACCACCACTGGACCCGCAGAATTTTTGTAAAGTATTACTAACAATTGATGCCATTGGTTCGGCAACATCTCTCTCTAGATGTCAAATTGTTTGTGTACCACTTGCCGCTCAGATGGTGCATTCTTGGGTCTGAATTACTTCGCTGGAGTATGAAACGAGTCACGCAGGACCAGCTCTAAGGTTTTGTGGCTCCTCCTGAAAGAGAAAGAGGGTTTCCCCTGCCAAGCTGGGGCAGCGCTTGTTTCAGAGACTGGGCTGTCACTGAACCGCGAGGCACGGAGACGGCACTCCAGTTTCTACTTCTGGCTCTCCCCATGACTTACTCACAAGGCTGGCCTAATTCTGGCCATAACCTGGTCTTATTTATAATGTGGTCCCATGAAATAAATAGTCTGTTTGACCCTCAATGCCTCAGTTTCCCCAAGTGGATAAATAATTACCATCGCTCTTGGCTTGCAAACATTCATTACTATAATTACTGTTTATAATGAAAGGCTCTGCAGAAGAACAAAAAGGGGAAATATTTGACTCTGCAAATGAGTCTTCATGTACCTGTCTCCCAGTGACACACCCTGTAGCTCTACCGGCTTTTCGCGTGCGAGAGTATCTGCAGGATTTAATGGGGTTGTTCCCAACATGCAAAGCGATAACCTGAAAGACTGCACTCGTGCCAACGCAGTTCTGCTGGTTGTGGCTGTAGGTCAGGTGCTTGTGCTGACTTGCTCTTATCCCCACCAAAAATGCTTTTTTCAATATTACTTATGCCTGAGGGACCCATCATTGTATCTGTCAGTCAGCTTGATTTGGCTATGGTCTTCCCAGATTTTTTAATTTCTGCAGTGAAGTCCTGCTGGAAGTGGGATGGTGGCTGGCAAGGAGGGATCGGTTCCCTCTGTGGAGCTTCACTGCTTCAAATGTGGAGGGTTTCTGCCAGCGCACCTTGATATAATTAAAAACACCTTGGTATAACTAAAAACTTGAGTTGTGGGTCAAATCCATCACTGGAGGAAAGGGAAGGCAAGAGCTTGTGCTCTTGGTGCCGAGGACGGTGCGGCATCTGCAGGGACCCGCAACCGCAAAGCGCCGGCTGACGGACCCGCTCGCCCACCCAACCCGGGGGCTCAGCCTGTGCCCGAGGAACGGCCGCCAGAGACCCGGCACCGCTCGGATACTGCCCGTGGCTCATGGACCCCTGTACAGTCCGTGGAAGCAGCGTACGAACTGTACACTTAAATCCAACTTGGCTGAATCCTTTGGTGCTTTGCACGCTTCTGGCAGGGCTTTCTGAGAAGAGTCCTTTGACCTTCCAACACACAGTATGTGCCTTTAAAAGCGTCAGGAAGGGTTTGGGCTCTGGGCTTGGTCCTTGATGATGCACTGCGTTCAGTTGGTACTGTGCCGGTCTCTGGTGCACAGTCTGCAGAGACACGTTAAATTAGACACGTCACTTCTGGGTGGGTCTCGCTTTTCCTCTCCCTTTGCACAGTAATAAATCCTTCAAGTATCATTAAATTGTCTGCTTTGAAAATAGCCCAAAGAAACACCTTGCACCCCTTCCTATTAAAAACTGTTAAAAAGCACATGCTTTTTTTGCTGTAGTGTACCAAAGGTTGTTGACTACATGCCAGGGAAAGGAGCCAGGTGGCTGTAGTGGCCCTTTCTCCTAAAGCATCCTGTGGTGGAGGAAGCTTCTCCTGCGTCTTCTCGTTGAGATATAAATCAAACCCGGGATAAATAACAGATGGTAGCCCTGCCAAACTTGGTCATCCCAACCCATATACCTTCTGAATGATGTGTCTCACCAAAGTATGTGAGCTCTTGAGAAACACCAACGAATTTCACTTCAGTTCTGCAATATGGAGGAGGCAGTAAGAAATATCTTGACACGTAGATGGGGAAGCTGAGTCAGCACAAGAATAAGTAACTTAAAGAGTCCTCTCTTCAGGCCACAGAGCTTCCATCTGACTTACACCCGTCACAAAGCCAGTCGTCCTCTTGAACTGTGACCTACCAAGGAAGGGACGTTCAGCCCCAGTGCCACCTCCATGGACGCCACCTCTGTGTGAGGGCCGTGGGATGGGCAGTCCTTCTTCCAGGAGCTTTTTCTGGTGTTGCAGATTTGGGCATGGAGCTTTACTGATGGAGCTGGTTTTATCTCTCACTGGCAAATGCGGGCCATAGGGTACGCAGTGGTAGCACAGCCCTCCTCATCTCAGCACAGCCTCCACTGGGGACGCCTTATGAAAAAAAGTTATGCCACCAAATGAGTGCCCAGCTGGTGTGTCTCCATCAGGAATTCTGACAAGTTCTGCAAGTTAGGGTTTTTTTTTTTGTTGTTGTTGTTGTTTTATAATCAGAGACAGAGACACTTCCATTTTCCTTCAGAAAAGCTGAAGTTCAGCTCAGAGTGAGTCGGTGAGGTCTTGATAAAAAATAGCATCCTTGTAGCTAGAGCACCTAAAACAGAGCTAGTCGATGGCAAATTTTTTCCTTTTGGTCTGCTTGGTTCCTTGCACTGCTCAGAGAGTTATTAAGGATTGCAAGATATAGTATCCATCCACTAGCACGAATCATCATCAGGCTGACAAAAAGAGATTTTAATAAGTTCAATTTCTGCAGGCTTTCAGGGTCTCTCCAGCAAGACTAGGAAATAGCTTATAATTAAATGAGATGAATTTTTTTCTTCTTTGTGGTTTCCTCTTGCTGACATATTATGTAAATGTTTTGGCAATAGAATAACCTGTTCCTTCTCCCTCTACTCCCCACATTGTTCTTGCCCAAAGGTGTGAAGAAATAGCACAGAATAACTGAGAAGGGTTGTTTTTCAGGCTTTCAAGGACATCTCCTAAGAGTAGCCCTAAGAATAAGATGTTTTTTAAAGCTGAGTTGAGCAACGTGGGGCTTCAGGCATAAATATGGAGTAAACAGCAATTATTTTCCCTGTGTATATTTAGATGTTCAGATTTTCTGTCTTGAAGAGCAATGAGTGATGAGAATAATTAGAACTAAGAGGCTGAAAGCTGAGAAATTGTGAAAAAAACCCCAACCAACAAACCCAAAATAAGAATTCCTTCAACTCCATTTCTTCTGTGAAAATGTTTCCAGCCTCTATTTAGCTCCAGTGATCACTGAGCATGATGAAGGAAGGATATCTTTGAAATAACTGTTAAATTAAAAGGATAAAATTCTTAAATAAATGCACAGCATGATGCCTCCAAGAGATCATCAAGATACAAGCAGTGTATGTACATGTAATGAAAGATTTTTGTTTTTACAGAAAAACTTAGCTGATTTCAGATAATTCTTTTTCATACCAGTCTAAAAGATAAGTGTTATTTCTTAAAGTACTTTTTGTTGATCTCCCATGCCTACCTAATGCTAACTCTGTCAAAAATTGCAACCTGATCTTTATTCCGAATATAAGTGAATGACTTCCAAAAGATGCTGAATGACATTACCACCAGATGGAGATTCTGTATTTTAACTTTTACATTCCTCCTGACTTCAGTGAAAGATCTAATATAATAAAGAAGTGATAATGTCAACTTCCCTTTTATGGGATAGTCAGCTGCACTGAGGTACTTAATTTCTATCAAATCACTATTAGATTGCCTTTCCCTTGGCCTCCCCTTGAGACCTGCAGTATTTGTGTCAGCGCCACCTGCGTTTCTTCCTACCAAACTAATTCCCAGGTGATGACTTCTCCCACGGCACTCAGAAGCAGTGTGGGAGTCCTGTTAGTCAAGGTGCCAGGAGAGGTGAGGCAGAGACTCCATCCATCCTGCCCCTCGGGAAGCACTACGGCGTCACAGATGGATGCTGTCCGATTTTGAAATGCCATGACACTTTTGAATCTGAATTGCACTGAATTCCACACTGAATTGCGGAATTTTGACCTGGGTGGGTGTAGAACAGTGGTGTAAAACACAGCAGATGTAGACTTTTTAAACAGAAATTGTAAAATGGGATGAATTTCTCCACCAAAATAGTCAGTTTAGAGCAGTTTTCTCCCAGAGCAGAAACTTCTTATCCAGCTCTCTCCTGGTTTTGAGGCACGCTTCAGTGCGGATGCCCAACACTAAGAACTTGCTATTCTTTTGTCCCGGACTACGCCATTCGCCAGAAATCGGGCTTGTAGCCCTGAGGCTAACTGCAGGTGTGACAATTTCTGTGCACATTCTTGTACAAGCCATTTGCACAAGGAACAGTGCAAGCAAGCGCAGAGGCACGGTGAAGTAGCTGTAGAGATTGTGTTAGTTTTGTATTTTCAAAAATTCAAAGGAAGATTGACTTCTTGAGGATATGGGGTTTTTTTTTATGTTCGTCATGGTAAATAGTATTTACCATACCACCAAATAGTATTTACCATCAGGCTTTTTTTTTTTTTTTTTTGGTGAGTTTCCACGGAGCAACAGAAGTGGTCATTTAATATAGAGAAAACAAATTCTGATCAAAAGAACTTAATCTGCTGCTGCTGCGCATGTTCTGACACCAGGATGTAAAAATGATGGGTACTGCACCGTGAACTTTAAAGGGGCTATGCTTACAGTGACAAAACAGGGGAAATTCCAGTTATGAACACAAGAGGAGAGCAGAGCCAGACACAGCCCTGGAGAGGTGGAAATGAGAAGAGCTTCGTGCCACACGTCAAGCTGCGTGGGGGGATGCCCTCTGCCAGCTGCACCGAGGGGGAGCTGCTCAGTCTCCAGCACTCCATCAACAACTCTCAGATCCCACCGCCCACGGTGCAGGAAGGCTGGTGATGAACCTCCGGCTCTGCCTGGGGCTTGGAGCAGCTGGGGTGCTTCTTGTACCATCCCTGTCTCCCAGTCTGAAATGGAGAGCCACCAAACCACGCCAGGGACGCAGGTGGCCATGGCTACTGCTGGGGAAGTGGTTCTGCAGGATCCAAGACCTTTCACCAAAGGGCTCTTTGCTCTATTGACACATGTAGGAGTGCTGGTAAGGGTGAAACCCATGGTCTTGTCTGCTGCACATCCCGCGTCAAGCAATTAAAACAACAGGTAGAGGTAGCGTTGTGTGCCCTGTGTGGCCGAGGATGAAGCCTCCTGTGGTTCTGTTCAAGGCTGCAGAATAAGGCAGTGGTGTAGTTTGCCTTCTCACTAGTCAAATCATTGCTTAAAAGAAATTGATATTTTCAGTAATAATTTTTACATTGGAAATAATTTACCCTGACTTTCTATCTCCATAAACATTCACAGGTCAGGTGAATGTGAGGTTTTTCTACACGAAAAAATGAAGGTTGTTTTTGTTTAAATGGTGCTATTGAGGTATCTCTTTTCCTTCCCTGACATCTATATATTGAATTTAAAAGATGAGAGTTCCATCAGCCAGGTGATTCTCCGCTGACTGGTGCGGACAAGGACAAGTGGAGAGACTGGGGTTTCCTCAGCCCCACTGAAATTCATATCTGCGCAGAAAGTAATGTGAGGACAAACACAGCACAGGCCATTGACCAACAGCCTTGTATAGGGTGTTTCCAACAAGAAAAGCCATGTGGAAGAGGTCTGAAGAAGCTAGTGGGCTACCAGTAAGTCCCTTGACATCTAGAGAGCTGCCATTGGAGTTTTCCTGTAAGAGCATCTCCAAATATGCTCTCCTGAATCCTATTTCTAGAAAGTCATCTAAGACTTAGGAACAATGTTTGAGAAATCTACATGTTTCCACAGGCCTAGAGTCACACTAAAAGAGCTTTTCTTTTGAAACCAAATTAGTGCTTGTCTGCAGGGCTGCACATCAAACAACGCTTGACATTACATTCTGGGCAGATCAAAGTGAGTAAGACAGACACTCCTCTAAGGGGATGTCAGTGATGCTTCAAACATCTGCCTCTGTGGCTCACGAAGTAACTTTAGAAAGTACAGTTTATTCTCTATACTATCTGAAAAAAAGTAAATTTAAATGATTGAGGGGACAGAGAAGAGGCTCACACTTGCATGGTCTTTCTCTAGCACCTTGCCTACGCTGCCTATACATGAATTATTTCCAGATTATTCTGGTCAGAAATTTTCTTCAGGCATGCCCACACATAAGTTGCCCTTGGGTAAACTGGAGAGACAATTCCAGCAAATCTCCCCTTCTCCAGAGTCAGCTGTGCACGTGTTTTTACTACTCAGTAACTGGAATATAACAAGGAAAGCTCCTGGTGCTTCCCTTCGGTGGAGAGCATGGATACTTACTGTGGGGTAGCAGATATCCTGGGAAGTTATGTTTTACACTACCCGATAGTGATTAGCTTGCTTTGACCTTGGATTATTCCAATTAAGCTTAAACCCATTGCAAAGCAGATTTAATAAAATGGGAAAAGGGCAGAAGATTTAGAATAAATTAACTGAGAACAGCGGTTGTGTCTTTTTTTCAAGCACGGATGTGTATTTAGACCTCACCTGCTCCAAGGGGTGTTCCCTGGACCGTGCTCCCAGCCTCCGGAGGACTGATACCTTGCTCATCTTCTACGGTATCTGATGTGATGCTCTTCTCATCTGCACGTAACTTGAGATTACCAGCTGAATTAACTACCCACACCAAAACATACTAGTCTGGAATAAGGCTGTGACAAACGGGTTAAGGCCATAAGCATTCCTGCATAAAATAATTATAGGACGCTTGTGCCCGGTGGAAGCAAATAGACTACCGGGACTACATTGCTTGAAGTACTTAATTGCACAAAGTCAGTTAGATAAAGCAAAACTTATGATAATGTAATGACAGAACCCTTGATTATGCCAGGTCTCCCATCCTGCTACTATCTTTATTGATTTGTGTAGAATACTGCTTCACCTAAAATATTTTGCAGGTCTTAAATAACGTGCACATATGAGTGTGTCTCTGGCAGACGCCCGTCTCATCACTGCTTATTAGAAGCAGGAAAGAAGAAGATGAGCTCAATGGCAGTGGCTCGCGTTTGGACCCATCCTTCCTTTCCTCCCCTTCAGTATTCTCATTACCCAGCCAAGAGGATGCATTTCCACAAGGCACTTTGCATTTATCAATATTAATTGCAACTGCACAGAGGAGAATGCAATCCCGGCATTAGCAGCTGTTTTCCACATCATTAGCTGCGCTATCAGTTCATGCTCAAAATGTCTAGCTGCACCTTGATCAGAGTGTGACTAATATTTGCTCTTTAGCAAGGCATCTGTTTTTAATGAAACTTTAAAGTCAATTAGTGACTCAGAGTGTCAGTGAATAGGCTTTGTACATCTGAAGAGGAGTTAAAATCTTGCCTGTAGTGTAGTAAATGAAAAGGGTTTAATGGTACCAGAACAGTCATCAATTACCTCCATTATCCCATGAATTATCTCTTCCAAATTTCTTTGCAAGTTGAGTGATCTGGTTCCTTAAAAAACAAAGCTGAGAATGTTTTCCAGGCAGCAACATCTGCTCCAGGATCGAGCTGGTCACAGAATCACAGACTCACAGAAAGTTAAGGGTTGGCAGGGCCCTCTGGAGATCATCTGGTGCAACCCCCTGCCAGAGCAGGGTCACCCAGAGCAGGGGGCACAGGATGGCGTCCAGGCGGGTTGGGAATGTCTCCAGAGCGGGAGCCTCCCCCACCTCTCTGGGCAGCCTGTGCCAGGGCTCTGCCACCCTCCAAGGGAAGAAGTTCCTCCTCATGTTCAGATGGAACTTCCCGTGTTCACATTTGTGCCCGTCACCTCTCCTCCTGTCACTGGGCACCACTGACCAAAGCCTGGCCCCCTCCTCCCGGCCCCCTCCCTTGAAGTATTGCTGAGCATTGATGAGATCCCCCTCAGCCTGCTCCTCTCCACACCAAAGAGACCCAACTCAGCCTTTCAGGCTCAAGTCAGGGCTCGTGGGAACCCGCCTTATCACTGGGAGCTGCTGGTGGGGGAAGCTGTGCCAGGGGGGGCCATCAGGGCTGGGAGGAGGCGGGGAAAGCGGTGGGTGAGCATAACCTGCCTTCACCTTGTGAAACTGAAACGTCAGAATGTGTTTTGGTGCAGGACGTGCCACTTTCACACGCACCGGTTTTCCCTTCTGACCTTCCTCTTCTTGTAAACGAACGCATGTTTTGGGTAGGGCAGGAGAACACCAATTAGAATTCATTAAACCCTTATGGCCAGGTGAGTATCTGGCACTGTCACTGTTGGCAGATTTAATCATTTTGAGTGGAAGTGAACTGGAAATGTGCCATTCCTGGAGTACAAAACCCACTCATGCCAGTTGAGAGACTCCGGACTTTTGTGATGTCTTTCCCGCACACACAGATTCCATGTCTGTGCTGGGAATATAGGAAACAAAAATGGAGAGAAACACATTCATTCCCTCGCAAGATTCCTTGGTAAGGAATGGAATATCTCATACAATTATGCATTTTAAAGGCGACCTGTGATTAGGGCATATTTTAAAATACTGGTTTTCCTCCTTTTCTTGCCTCTTTTTTTTTTTTTTTTTTTTTTGTCATTGTTTTTTTGGGTTGGGTTTTGGTTTTTGCTGTTTTTTCCAAAATATAGTTTGATTAAAGCAAAAGCGATTATATCACTAGAGTTGTTTTATTATTTACTTTTTCCCTTTTCAACACAGAACTACTAAGAACTCAAAGCCTGGGCCTCCCTTAGTGGCAGCAACACCGGGGGAAAGCAAGGGGTAACTATTACTAGCACTTCTGCAGCAGACAGCAGAATTGTGTCTCTGACAAAGAAATCCTTTATGCAACACCTTTTGTCAGTGTACATTTTACACAAATATTTCAGGAAAGGAAATCAGAGACAAAGCCGAACTAAAAATCCTTCCTTTTCCAAGTCGCTCCCTTTTGATTCTCTTATCTCTTGCACCATCACCTTTACGATGCCACTGCAGGTAAGACAGGAAATTACAGCCTAGAAGAGCCTCTGCTTCTAATGTAAAAAAGCAAATAGGTGAGTTCCCTCTATAAAGAGAAGTGCACTGACCCAGTTATCCCAACTATCTCCCCCCCGGCACCTCCCCAAGTAGTTTTGAGTTGCTGCCAGTGGAAAATAGACTGGATGTGAGTCTGGTGCTCTAACTGTTCAGAATACGGAATTACCACTGATTTCTAGCTCTTCCTGGCTTGTCAAAATGAAATCTGCAGAAGAAACTGTGGTTGTTAGGCATGCAGGCAACCACCTGGCGCGTTTATTTGTTGCACTGCTGCGAGATAAGCTTTTGTTTTGATTTACCAGTCACAATACTCCCACGTGAAGCGGGAGTGGTGTAACAAGTGATTGTTCAAAAGCCTGGAGGATGCCACATGCAACGACGGGAACAGTGTCAATAGTCTGCTGCAGCGTGAGTACAGCTGGGGTTATTTCCAAAGCAATTTAAACCAAGAGCGGACTGCCCAGAGTGCTAAGCTGCTGTGCGGCCAGCTGCCCCCTGAAATACCAGCACTGTCAGAAAAGAGGGGGGGATGCCAAGGCAGCTGAGGGATAGAGAAGGAGGGTATTTGCCGAGCCTGGTCCAGCTACCAGGAGCCAGCACGCGTGCCCCAGCCCGGAGACTTCCCGCTGGAGTGGGCGAGCAGCGCTCGCCTGTTCCTGAGCGCGGACACACACGGGCTGCACGTGCCAAGCTGTTCCCAAAGCGATCGTCTAACGGTGCCCCAATCCATTCAAAGGGTTATTGAGGCAGATCTGGTCCAGCTTTCTCCGCTCTTTTAAATGTTTTGAAATTGGAGTTATTTAGGCAGAGCTGGCGCGCCTTTCTCCCTCCTTCTAAAGGTTTTGAAGCCACGTGTCTGTTTAGTACCCTTTTGAAGAATGCCTGCATGCTGCCATGTGCCAGGTATTCATAAAGGCAAGGTACAACATGAAAACATCGTGAATCAGTATTGAGTGTGGTGCAGAAATAAAAATATACTGACAGAAGAGATCGCTAAACCCAGGGGGAAAAAGATACAAGAATATCATAACAGAATAAGCACAGTAAAATTAAAAACAAAACGGACATTTTGACTCTCTGATTCAAAAAAAGTAGCTTCTCTGCTGTTTCACTGTTGCTGCAACTCAGCAACATATTAGTAATCTCCTGACCCTGAGTCAGTTTGGGATTGCGCTTAAGGTGATGCTGAAGTGTTGCCCTGCACAGGGTGAGATTGAAGTGCAGGGATGGATGTTTCCCTGAATTGGGACCTGGCGTGATGCTGCAGCTGCACTTGGCACCAGTCCTGTGTCAGAAATGCATGAAATTTGCCTGCATGAAGATATTGCTGTGGTAGGAAGATATTACTCTGGTGCTCCCTTGGGACCTTTGCCTGGAGATCAGGCTATAGCTGGCCACCCTCACCTGGGCTCAGCGGACATGGATGAACTTGTAGTTGAGCTCTACAACTCGATTACAATTTCTTCAACTCTGCAAAGTAGCTCAGAGCGCAGACACTCGTGCAGTAAGAGTCTACACTGGGGACTATATCTAAAGCCCTTTTCTTAGCTGGAAGGTCTCCACAGGAAGCGTCCCGTGCAGCTGTAGGGCTGCTCCATGCGGCAGCGCTGCCCGGCTGTGGGAAGGGCTGCAGGAGCCCCCGGCGCTGCCCTGCCTGCCGACAAACTGGGGGGCAGCAGCCGGGAGCTTCTGGCCCGGGCGGTCCCGTGGGATGATGCAATTGCTGGTGCGGGCTCCTGCCCTTCCCTGCCCATCTCCTCGCCCTATGCAGCTCCCCATCCCTGTTCCCATTCCCTTCTCCAAGTCAATCCCCCTCCCCATCCCTGTCCCTGTCCCTGTCCCCATTCCCATTCCTATCCAGATCAACATTCCTGTCCCGGCTGAGGGAGATTATCTGATCCTGGCAGGAGGCATTGCACGGGGCAGTGCTGAGCCACCTGCCCCAGCACACCTGGTCATGAAATGATGGGAAAAGTGCTCCAGACAAATAACTATTCCCCTTCCCTCTTCACACCTGCGCTCGAGCAAAGATCAAACCTTTAAGGTCCGGCATAATTTGGTAAACTCTTTTTTCCCCTTTTTTCTTCATTTGTACGTGTGATGCGGAGCTCCAGCCAGAAGCAGTCTGCTGGAGCACCCCACCTTGTCTCTGGTGTTTGGAGCCTTGGTCTCCTGCAGCTCAGAAGGAGAAGTCCCGTGTGCCGGCTCCGGCGAGCTCTCTGGATCGTCTACCTGGCAGCACTGGGGGACCCAGGGAGAAGGGCTCTCTGCTGCACCCACGTCCCCCGGCACAGCGACTGGTCATCCCCAAGCAACAAAGAGCCAGATGCCACCATCAAAACACGGTGTGAAAAATTAGTATTTCCCCCCTCTCTGTTTTTCTTTCTTTTTTTGCAAGTAGGAGTTCTTTTATGCATCTCCTGACATCATTTTTTTTCAGCCTACTTTCTTGTAACTATGAGGTCACATAAAAAAAAATCAAGTTGGTGGTTTTTTTTGTTATCTAATCATATTCCTCCTCAAAAAAAAAACCCCAAACCCAAAAAACCAAAACAAAACACACAAAACCTATGATGAGATGAGAGATAAAACTGGAAGAGTTGATGACAGTTGTATTTCTAAGGCCCCTGCAATTACAGTCCCTTCTTCCTGACAGAGAGCAAACAGCAATGTATTAAGAGAGACCCTGTTCCAAATATTATTTGCAGGCAAATAACGAAGAGGAAAGATGAGAAGTGACTTTGCTGAATTCTCTCAGCAGCTCATCAAGCAGATGGAGAAAGAACCCAAATACCCAGACACCCAGGCCACTGCCTTCCCACCGCACCACAGGGAGATCCCCACATCACCGTTCATCAGAGAGTCCTTTGGTTTTTATTTAGAAAAGAGAAAAGGCTGGCTGTCTCCCTGAGGTTTGTTTACATTTTTTCTTCCCCAAACTCTGCAGGGTGACAAACGTCTCCGGCTCCCTATTTCTGGAGTTCTTGTCGCAGTGGTGGGCAGCTGCTCTAGGACGCATTGAGATGCTGTTCCTAGGTGGTCATCTCCTTGGCTTTAAAAAAGGATGAGCAAATAACGAGAAAAAAGAGTATTTATTTGACTTCACAAGGCATATGTACGCAGCGACGATTTCTGAGCCCCTGTGTCTGCTTTCCTGTTACCAAGCGGAGGAGGCAGAAAGCATTGGCAGGAAGCAGCCTGTGTGCTACAGGTGACATCAGCACCCAGAATCTGTCCAAGGGAGAGCTAAAATGGGGGAGCAGGGAAATAACTCTGCCACCGCGGCAAGCAAAGCCGTATCTGCTCCGAAGACTGGTGACCACAAGTGGGACTCACGACATCTGCTGGGACCAGGGCTGGAGACTGAGGATGGAGAGCGATTATCTGGGGGGTGAACGCTCCCCCTGCGCCTGGGTGGGGGTTGCTGAGTCACGATTTGCTGCGGGAGGGTTTGCTGAGTCACACAGCGCCGGTTCCTGCTTTGCCCCAGCAACTTAATGACACAGGGCTCTGCCTCCACCCTTTTTTTTTTTTTTTTCTTTTTTCTTTCTTTCTCTCCTTGACCCCCCACTTTTGCTCCAAAGTCCAGCAGTCTTCTGGAATCAAAACCCTGAATATTGCACCATCATCACACGGCTTCATTGCCTCTTTCCTGTGGGTTGTTTACTAAAGAATCAGCTGCAGAAAATTGCCAAAGGAAGGAACCGGGCACTTGAAATGCCCGGAGATGCTACCTACGCCACTGCTCCGGGTCAGCGAGGAGGCACTGGGGCTCACGCCTCTTCCTTGGCTGTAGAGAGGGGAATTAGCCTGTTTAATATGCACACAGTTTCCAACTTGAGGCTTCACCAAAGCCAACAAGCTCTCTAGCACGGGCTGTCCGTGGACCAGCCAGCGTTCCCACGCGGCCGGATGAGCCGCGGCCGCCCCTCACCTGCGGCTGCACCTCCCGCTCCGACGGCCGCAGGGAGGGCGCCCGGCCACCGGTGTCACCCGGGCAAGTGCAGCATCGCGGCACAAGGCACAGCCCATCCCGAAGGGTGGCCTTTAACTCCCAGGGGCCCTTCTCCGAGCGCAGGGTGTGCAGAGGCAGCCGGCCGTGCCCTTCTGCTCCAGCCCACCGACGTGTGATCACCCAGGGTTTGGAACAAGCTTAGCAGCACAGCACATAGGACGGGGCTTCACGTTTTCAGTGATGCTCCAGCTGCTCTGCACGGCCGCAGCAGCCAAACCTGCTTAGTATTTGCAAGTAAATGTGCGTCGCCTGGTTCAGGTTTGCAGGCAGGTGTTTGTTTCCGAGGGGGCGATCCCCATGGGAAAGGTGCCTGCATCCTGCCCTCAGTCCCTGTAGCCAGCCTGGACTCTCCCTGTTGGAGGGTCTAAGCTGTGCTGGTCCCTCAGGTACCAATATTTATGAGCCTAGTCCATTTCTAAAAGTCTTTTTGAAAAGACCTGCCTGGGTACCCCACGATGCTGGAATTCTTCAGTGGTGGTTTGTAGGAGGAGGTACATAACCAGCACCAGAAAACAAGTTCAAAGCTGTAAGATGAATTGGTGGCAAATGAAAGAAAGCGGCCACTGGGAGAGCCGAGGGACAGAAGCACTTTTCCCAGCCTGCAAATTGTGTCCGTGTTAAACTGACGCAGCAGGATAGCAAAGGAGGGGGAAATTCAGGGCCACATTCTCCTTTGGTTTGCCGGATGCTGTTGCCGGCAACATCCCTGAGAGATCTCTGATGTGTCTCCTGGGGTTGGAGCTGGGCAGGAAATAAGAAAAAAACCTGTAAATAGGGAATTCCTGGTTCCCTCCACTTCCACGGTAGCTCAGCAAAGCCTTGTCTGTAGCTCGGGTCGCTCCGACTGTCATTGTGGAAGCTGGTAAGTGCCGGCGTCTCCACCAAAAGGCAGACTCCTGCCCTGCCTCCCGCCCCAGCCCTTGCAGTCAAGCAGGCAAAGGGGCAGATCAAGCAGAAAACAAACCAGCAAACGGGTCCATTTTCGCCTGTACCTGGTCTCTTGAGTGGTTTGCTTGATGAGGAGGGGGTCCCAACAGCAGAAGGACACGGAGCTGCTGGAGCGGGGCCGGAGGAGGCACCGGAGATGCCGGGAGGGCTGGAGCCCCTCTGCTGGGAGGACAGGCTGGGAGAGCTGGGGGGGTTCAGCCGGGAGAAGAGAAGGCTCCGGGGAGACCTTCCAGCCCCTGCCAGTGTCTGAAAGGGGCTCCAGGAAGGCTGGGGAGGGACTCGGGATCAGGGAGTGGAGCCACGGGACGAGGGGGGATGGTTTTACACTGGGAGAGGGGAGATTGAGATGGGATATTGGGAAGGAATTCCTGGCTGTGAGGGTGGGGAGCCCCTGGCCGGGGTTGGCCAGAGCAGCTGTGGCTGCCCCATCCCTGGAGGTTCAACGCCAGGTTGGATGGGGCTGGGAGCGACCTGGTGTGGTGGGAGGTGTCCCTGCCCGGGGCAGGGGGTGGCACTGGGTGGTCTTTAAGGTCCCTTCCAGCCCAAACCCTGCTGTCATTCTATGAATATTTCCACATGCTGGAGACCTGTGGCCAACACAGTGAGACTGCCCAGGCTGTCACTGCCCATGGCAAATGGCTGCCCCCAGGCATGCCCCGAGCATCCTGGCTGGCCCATTCCTGGCACAGGGTGTCAGCCCATTTCAGGAACAACAGGGAACTGTCAGGGCCTGGGAACTGCCCTGGCTGGTTTTCCTGTGTAAGTGTGGATGTCATCCTCAGATCTGCTTTCTGTGCCACCTTGGTTTTTTCCTACTACTTGCCAGGCAGGTATTTTCAAACACTTACTGGCAATGCCAGCTCTTTGGAAGTCATCTCTCTGCCTGTTGTGTATCTAAAATCCTCTGCTTCTCTGAGCTGATAGATGGTTTCAGTAAAAACTTCAAAAAATAAAGCCGTAACCAAAACTTGCCTACTTGCAGACCATAGCCCCCACCCTTAATACATCTTTATCAAAAGTAGAACAGCTGGCCTAAGATAAGAGGCTCTTTCTCCTTTTAAAACCACAACCAGTCTGATATAACCAGAATCATAATTTGCACAGTGACTCCACAAAGACACTCGTTTGACCTTTTTCCAGCTTCCCACATGATCAATAGCGCACACCCCTGCAGCACGGCGTTCCATCTCCTCGAGACAACGGGTGTTCGCCAACTGCTTCATCAGCGGCTGTCAGATCACGCCAGTGGGTCGGAATAACAATAGGCAACAGGGAAAAAAAGGCATCGAGTAATGCTAGACAATCCTATTGCTGGCGGAGAACTGCTTAATATGACGTTTATAGGCGTATGTCCCAGAAAAAAATGCTTACAGGCAGATTTATTTTCCAAAGGAAAATGCGCACTTGCCCTTAGCAAATGGAGCCACAACTTCTCCTTTTGGGAGCTGTGTCCTTGCTCCGTCCCTCAGGCTTCCCCTGCTGACTGTGGCTGCAGGGACACACAAAACCTTTAGGGACCAGACCCCGTCCACAGCAGGGAAGTGGCACCTGAGTGGTGAAATTCAGGCCAGCACTTGAACACACTTGGAAATGTTCTGTTTGAAGGAGTCAGTATTTCACTTCCGTACCAGCCCTGGACTTTGCTTTAAAGCTGCCACTAACATGGGTCCGCGCGCCTTGGGTTCTCTGTTAACAGCTACAGATTTGGTGCTTTACTGTGGACAGCCGGTCACTCTTAGATCAGACTAATTGCTTCATTATTAAAGCAAACATTCTTGAAGTAAAAGCTGGCAAGGATTTAACTTTGTTCTCTGTTTGCTTAAGATCCTTCTGTTTGAATATGCTTTCCTCTGCTAAAAGCACGGTAGGTCTGCCAGCAGCTGAGGTTAGCGAACACCATTTGGTCTTTCTGTTCCTCCTGTGCGTTGCTGTCTGTTTTCAGAAACACGGCAGGTAGTCGCCGGCTGGCTACTCTTATTATTGAGCAGTTCTATGTGAAAACTTCCTAAGCCCCACAGCACACGTTGCAGTCTGACAATACACCTCTGAAAGGCATCATCTCCTCAACTGAGTGCCTTAAACACAAGGACCAGAAAAAAAATAGCCGTTATGTTAAACCTGAAACAATTTATTCCACAGTAAGGGCTTTTAAAGCAGTTGGGTCACTTAGGGCTAAATGCCTGCACTTAACTTTCCCTGCAAGATTAACTTTCTCAAAATTCAAAGCAGTATTAAGCATCACACGTTTTTTGTTCAGAAATGATTGTGGTTTTGCACATTTTTGCTTTTGTTAGGGCTTTCATTAGCCAAACTGATCACGCTACCCTCTCCCAAACGGAGCCATGCATGAAGATGTTTGTCCTCTGCCCAGTGTGGAATACCAGCTCTTGCCGCACTCCTTTAGCTGCCTCTTTTTTCCATTACATGTAAAGCAAACACTGATATCTTTGAGTACGCATGCAGTTTCTTCTTCATGTGCTGAACAAACACTGCAATTGGGGATCCAGGAACCAGAGCCCTGAGCTGCTGTTCTTCTCCTCTGGATGCCCCAAGTTAGGGAGGACAGTGGAAACAAGTAATTTTTTTAAATACTGGCTTAAGATGACATAGACATGGTGTCGTTATAGGCATAATGAAGCTAAAACAGCAACATGAGAAAACCCGAAGCAAACTCCCAGCTGCACAGAAATACCTGCACCATCTGCGCAGAGCACGTTAGGCAATAAACGGCCAGTCCTTTAATGGGCGCAGCAGGAGATACGCCCTCGCCCCCCTTTCCCATGCAGACCACAGCCTCCGTTTTGTGAATGGGGGGCTTTGCTCTCTGCGGGTGCTGCAACCCCTGGAAAAAGACTCTGTGATCCTCTCCTGCTCCACGCCGGCTGGCTGAGGATGCACCGCACCCTTCCCAGGCATAGAAAATTCGGCGTATTGGAAAGTCCTCCACAGGAGGGTGCTCTGCAGCTCGGCTTTCTCATGTTTCACGGCTGGTTTTTTGCCTGACATGTATTTGAAACTCCAGCTCTCACTGGTCAGATTTCTAGCAACTCCGGTCGT
The DNA here is from genome assembly GCA_013398295.1 of Chionis minor. Classification (NCBI taxonomy): domain Eukaryota; kingdom Metazoa; phylum Chordata; class Aves; order Charadriiformes; family Chionidae; genus Chionis; species Chionis minor. Next base: position 37,319 of record VZSF01003135.1, on the reverse strand, counting down.
CTTCAATACTTACTTCGTTCCACCAAATTCTCCCAAGAGAGCGACTTACAAGTTGAGATACTTTTAAAATATATTGCACAAATGAGTCACCCTGTTGTTCAAGGACCTCAGCATAAGCCCGGTAGCCACATACTCCGTGTGGGATGGTGACACGTTAGTCTGGTGACAGGCAACTGGAAGGGCTGGGAGGTCTGTGCCGCAGGATGTGAGCAGATCGTACTGTCTCTTTGGAATTAACCTGTGCTGGATCTTGGTACAGTCATGTGTGTTTGGCGAGCGGTAGCTGATGTGCTCAATGAAGAGCAGCCCGATGGAATGTGTTATTAGAAAATACTCCCGAAAGCAGCGGGCCAACCTCCCTCCACTCGTGCGGGGAGACACGGCCCGGCTGAGCGTGGGGAGACGCTGCACCACCTTGACGTCCCCTCTGGAAGCACCTTGGCAGCGCTTTGCCGCCACACGTCCCCGGGCAGTGCCGAAACTTGGGCATTTACCTGCCTTTCCTGCAGAGTGCCTCTGCGGGCTGCCCGTGGCTCGCGCTGCCAGCGCCACGTTGGCAAGCAGAGACCTGCTCCTGCGCCCGTCCTCCCGCGTGTCTCGGTCAGCCCGGGTGCTGGGGGGGCACCACGTCTTGCCTGGCTCTGGTGCCAGCCGCCGTGGGTTCCCTGGCTCGGGCAGCCTGTGGGAGGTGGCACACGCCGGCTCCAGGCGTGCTGCGAGTCCTCGGCTCCGGTGGCGCCATCGCGCCCCAGCGGGTGCTGCCGCGCAGACTGTGGTGCGAAGGTGGCCACAGCGGCTCTGAGGGGCCATCCGGCCACCCTGCCATGGGCAGTGCCCGCCTGCCTTCCCTCCTCCATATGGTTGGAGGAACCCACACCGATCTACTGTTCTTCAGGCAATTATTCTCGCACCTGATGACCCCTCCCCACCCAGGAACAGGAATTGTGAAGAAAACAAGGAAACCCAAGGGTGGAAGTATAAACAGATTTAATAGCATAAGATGAAATAATTAACATTCATAATACTAAGGAACTAGTATTGATGCCAATGCCATTATAAAATACACAAGGATTATACCCAGCCCATTCTATCTGTAGGAAGCCGTGCCCTCCCAGCATAGGACAGCCAGTGTGGGACACTGGGAACGCCGTGGCTTCGGGAGGAAGGGAAGGGCTCAGGGCTCTGGCACTGGGGCAAGGAGTTCTCTGGGTGGCAGCCATCAAGGCAGAGAGAGAACTCCACGGCAAACTTTCTTATTTCTGTTGACTGTGCCATTCATGGTGTGAGATAACCCTGTTGGCAGCTTGGGGCAAGTGCCCGGGTCTCGCTGCTCCCCATGCCCGCACCTGGCCAGCTCGAAAACACCAAGACCTTGAAACCCACACACCATGGCTGGCTGTAAAGCAAATATTTTCACAGATTCAGATGCTAGAGTCTTCTAAAGGTGCAGTTTCCCCAACCATTGGAAATTAGTCCTGTGTCGCTGGAACCAAGACACTGAGCTGACGGTTTGTGACGGGCGGGTAAGAGGGCAAGAAGAGAAGTGTCAGTGCTGCTTGTGGCTTCTCACACCGAGCCACGCCGCGGCGCCGCGGGATGCGTTTCAGCGCAAGGGCATGAAGCAATGGGGATGAGAAAAGTTCATAAGCCCCAGGTTTAGGAAGGGCAATTCCTGCGTACTGGATCTAGCGAAAATCCAGGAGGGATTGATGCTGAAAGTATTACTGTGTAAGTCTGGGACCATATCCTGTAGTCTACACCCTGCCTACCCTAAAGGGCTCTCTGCTTGCTCCGGCACAGCTCTGCTGCACTGCCTGGGGGGGACAGCCACAGCCTGCCCCCCGCCACCCCGGCCATTGTCCCCGAGAGCCACCTCCTGCCCCCCAGCCCAGCCGCCCCGTGCCCGGCTGCAGCAGGATTTGCATCCTGCATCTTGCCTGTAAGGACCGGCAAGAATTCTAAACGACTTCGAGGTCGCTTTTGCCTCCGGAGTGAGTGATGGTGTTTAACGTCACTGATGTGGCGCGGAGCCAACACAAGGACTAGAGGGAGCTGTAAACCCACGAGGCCACCACATGCGAACGGCGTGAACCGCTCCGCCTCGCTGCTGCCCACACAAACTCTGCCTCGCCGTCTCCGGCCCTGCCAGGTTCTGTCCGCTCTCCTTTTCGGAAACAGCCAAAACCAGGTGTTTTTTGGAAACAGCTATTCTGTGCTTCACTCACTTAAAAAACCTATTTAATTCCACAGCAGCGCGAGCAGCCACCCAGGTGGGCGTACGCGTGCGAGGCACATGTGTACCTCCGGGCGCAGCGTGCACGTACCTCCTGCTGCAACACCTCCTCGCCCCCTCCAGATGTTGGGCACTGTTATCCTGGCGCAAGACAAAATACAGTTCCTTCCCCAGCTCTGTGTTTCCTGATGATGCAGATTATCTGGGTGACACTTTTAAAAAATCAATGTCTATAAACTGACGAGAAGTCCCTGAGAAGCAAGTTTGTAATAATACTGACGTACCTCTGTTTAAACTCATTTGGCTTGCCTGTGTAATAGTGATTTTGTGCCAAAATTTACTTTTCCAATTGACTTGTTTATTTATTACTAGCACTATACTTACTTAGGCATTAACAACTAGGGACTGGATGCCATTTTAAAGCACTAATTTAAGAACGTGTTTAATAACTTGGGGATTTTTTCCAATAAATACCCAGAAGACCTGTTTGGAATTTAGGCTGCAGTTTCAGGCAATTCAAGTCAAGAGCAAGGGGTGAAACCGACAACCTGTCTTTATGATTTAATATTTAATTTTTATCCCTTCTTCAGCAACTGGATGGCCTCCGTCCCCAGGGGGGTTACTTCATGCCCTGCGATTGTGCCGGAGGTGACCTGGTGAACGCAGCCCTCCACGCAGCAGGGAGCACCTCCTGCCTCCGGAAGATTAACTCATGGTTTTGCACAGGGAAAACATGACTTGCTTAATTGGGAAAACAACATATTTGGATCACTCCCTGAAGTATATGGTCTGTAACCAGCGTGAAATTTGTGATAAAGAAGGAAAAAAGGGATCTGGGTTGTGAATTACTTTAGTGTGACATACCTCTGTGTATTTTGTGCCAATTCCACGTCTCACTTGGGTGTAGCCCAGAACTACAATCTCATTGGAAGAAATAAGTAACGTTGGGAGGAAAAAGTTTTTAATGCACAAAAGCATGGATTATTTGGGAATTGTGAGACCTTTTTTAAAAATTTTATGCCACCTTTGAACACTCTTTGAAGAAAGTTTAGGATTTTTATTCTTTTTTTGCAGTATAACCCCCATGTAAGTCTAGTGAGTACTAGCAGGCTAAGGGCACTTAAGTACAATTTTAATGCTATAGCAACCATAACAAAAAGAGTTATTTCCTGGGGTCTGCTGCAATTCAAGAACTGATCTTTCATGGCACCCAAACTTAAAATTCCATGTCAGAGTTATCTCTTCGACCCACGTTATTTGCATGAAGAGTGAAGGTAGTGAATTACACAGTGATATAGCTGTCTGGACACCTAAATGAGTGAATTCATCTTTTGGTTGAAATATCACTCAGATACATATCGCTCAGTTGAAATATTCTCAGGTATCAGAGAAATACTAGTCAACACGGTTAGGGGGAACCTTGAGAGGTCTCCCAAACTAGGCTTCCCCACAGGATGCCTCTCCTGGGGCGGCTGTGGACGTGCTGCTCTGAAGACAAGCACCGCAAAGGTACGTATTTTCCAAACTTCTGACCATCCCCATTGATTTTGCGAAAAGTCTCTTCTTGTGTCCATGCCCTTGCATTTGCTGCCCGAAATATGACACACTGGTTGCAATGAGACTAAATACTCGCTTCCTATGTTACAGAGAACGCATCTGTTCATGCATTCATGCCACCATGAAGGCATGACTCATTCCCATACATCTCACATCAAAATGCTGACTCTGTCAAGAATCAAGACGGGCTCAGAAACAGCAGCATTTGAGAATAATTTGAAATCAGCTGTCTGGAGTGGACAGTGCCCACTGTCCATGCACTTACCGTGTCCAACTTCTAGCACAACAGCAAAGTGTGTTGTGAGAGATCCAGCAGCCAGGAGGCTCCTGGGAATTTCTGGAAGGATTATTCAGTTCTGCCATGGGAAATGCACTGAAAAAAGCTGCCTATGGAAATAATAGCATGCATGGTGCACAAAGGGCACAAACCCTCTGCTCTCACAGGGACAACCTCTCACCACGGTTAATTCCAAAGCGTGAAAGTAATGCTCGCTTACATCAGGCTAAACATGTTTCCAACCTTTTCCTGGGCTGCTTTGTTTTGATTTGGTGTAATACTTATATCTGACAACACTGCAGACACAAGAAGAAAATGAAATTCAAACATTTCTCCAAAATAGAGAATTGGTCTTTGGTCTTTGGTCTTTGTCCTCAGACACACACTGCACATAATATGCTACGTATTTCAATGTGGAAATTGCCCCAAAAGGTGTTCTTTGAGAAACGGCTGCTGAAAAACAGGGCAGACCGGATAAGAGAGGAAAATGTAAGGAATGTCGAAGAAAAAGCAAATATGGTAATCCTCTTTAGGTTTTCCAGTATTTGAAAACCTAGCAGTTTCCAAATAAATTGCAAAGAAAAAAATGGTTTGCAGTGCTAGAGGTAAACATCTTTTAAAGCAACCAACAAGTAAACTATGAAGCTAATTACCACAAGACACCAATCAAGAAAAAACCTGCAAGAAGGAGGAAAATATTATATATGCATTATTACATTAGCATTTATATTAGGATAAAAACACAGATATGAATTCTGAAGAGTGAAGGCAGAAGACCCGATTTGCCCAAGGCTGGGCACATCCCTCGGCTGCTGGGTTTCTGCCCTGCTGCTGAAATCACAGGTTGCTGCTTTCTGTCAGAAACAAAATACCTCACTAAAAGGTTGAGCCTGTCTGAGCTGCAGCCGGTACACATCTGCTTTTATGGGGGAGATAACAGGCAAACTTTTTTACAAAGTTTTTTTAGCACAGTTTGGCTGCAACAGGGATGTCAAAATTAGGCCCATTTAGATTTTTAAGGGCAAAGTACAGAAAAGAAACAGGAATCACAGACTTTCAAGCCAATTATATCAGACTTTACATAGTCCTGTCCCCTCAAATGTTTCACATGCATTTTCTGTGAGTGCTCAGTAACTTTATCAAATCTTCCTTGTCATTTTCCATATACCAAGAAATTGTGACCTGCATCTTCCTTTCACTTATGTTCAGTTGCACTCCCTTGATGTTAATACCAGTCTTAGACACTTCTACATATTCTGAAAATAGAGAGAATAAAATGTACCCCAAAACATTGTAAGTTAGACTTTTAAACATAATCTGACTTAAATATGATCACAAGATGACAGTAGGCAACGTGTTAGCAACCCACTGGGTAGGGGAAGCTTTGAAAAGGAAGTCATTTATTTAGAATATGTTACAAAAAATGCTTAGAGTGAAACTTCTGGTGTACAGAAATGCTAGTTTTGAGTATGTAATTATCTATTTTCCCAGTGCGATTACTGTAACTTTCAATGCTGTCATATGAACTAGATTTTTAAGTGGTTTGCTGATAAAACACCCACTTAGTGAAGGCTGCCACAGAGCTTACACAGATCATTCCGTATTTTTGCACTGAACTACCTAATGAAAAGTTTTCATGTCTTTTGGGCTTCATCTTCATAACCTGGATGCTGTTTATTTTGCTTAGATGAATAATGCATTGCAAATTTCATCTTATGTCCTTCAGTTCAGCGTATGTCAGAGAAATTTACAGGGTGAAGTACAGAATTGACAAATATGCACGAATTTAACATCATGCATGAGGGAAGTCAGGCAAAAGGTCATACTGTGCAGAAATGTGTAGAGGTGTCATATCTAGCAGCCTAACTAGTGTGTTAGCAGCAAAAAATAGAGGTAACACTCCTACCTAACCAGCAATGGCTCAGCTCCTCCATGCCTGTACATTATGCTGAGGAGGTTTGGGATGGGTATTAGGAAAACTTCTTCCCCGAAAGGGTCATCAAGCACTGGCAGAGGCTTGTGTCACCATCCCTGGAGGTGTTTCCCAGCCGGGCAGACGTGGTGCTAAGGGACGTGGGTCAGTGGTGGGGTGGGCAGGGTTGGGCTGATGGTTGGACTTGATGACCTTAAGGATCTCTTCCAACCAAAATGATTCTATGATTCTATCTATTTTTCCACACATGAGTAACAAAAAATAAAATTAAAAGGTCTAGCAAGCTGCAGGAATGCATTTTGCGGTTGTTCAGTGAAGTGGTGGCACATGCTGGGTGTTGCCTGAGCGAAGATGCTCTTTGTTTTTCACCTTCTCCAGCATCTTGAGATGAGTGAAAGGATTGTGGGTTCACGCGTTACCCTGGCGAGGCAAAGCTCCCTCCTTTGCCTGTCAACTCGCTGGGACGAGATGCTGCTTGTTGAGAGCCTGGTGCGGTGTTTATTTCGGTGGGGACCACCGGAGAGGGGCCAGCCCAGCCCCTGCTCAGAGCAGGGTCGCCTCCAGCNTCTATCTATTTTTCCACACATGAGTAACAAAAAATAAAATTAAAAGGTCTAGCAAGCTGCAGGAATGCATTTTGCGGTTGTTCAGTGAAGTGGTGGCACATGCTGGGTGTTGCCTGAGCGAAGATGCTCTTTGTTTTTCACCTTCTCCAGCATCTTGAGATGAGTGAAAGGATTGTGGGTTCACGCGTTACCCTGGCGAGGCAAAGCTCCCTCCTTTGCCTGTCAACTCGCTGGGACGAGATGCTGCTTGTTGAGAGCCTGGTGCGGTGTTTATTTCGGTGGGGACCACCGGAGAGGGGCCAGCCCAGCCCCTGCTCAGAGCAGGGTCGCCTCCAGCAGGTTGCTCAGGGCCATGTCCATCGAGGTTTGAAGGCCTCCGAGGATGGAGATGTCCCAGCCTGCCTGGGGCTGTCAGTGACCAGAGCACTGGGAAAGCTGGGGTGACGCCCACCACAAATATTTAGGCTTTTTTTACTGCCTGTGAGTCCCATGAGAGCTGGCAGCTGGAGTTCCTCTGTCCTGGCAGGAATTCGGTTATTTGCAGGTGGATATGGCAGTTACCAGGCATTTTGAGGACTGCTGTCTGACCGGCTGTGAAAAGCCACGTCTGTCCTCACTGAGCTGTGGAGGGAGGGACACAGCCTGCGTGGTGGCTGGGGTGATCCTTCCTCCCCTGCAGAACCCTCCATGGTTTTATGTTCTGTGTCTCAGGCGAGTCGTGGGCCAGCTGAAGAGCTGGCACAACAAAACCACAAGCACGGTCACAAATACAGAAAACACGACTTAGAAGGAAAGACTGGAAGAAACGGGCGTCTCTAGCCTGGAGGGAGGAGAAGGGAGACATCGTCAAAAGCTTCCAAACCCTCCACCACCGCTGCAGAGGAGAAGGCAGCAATCCGATTTCTCCGTCTGTGGCAGGCAGGGTGAGAAGCACTGGGTTTGGAGTGTGGGGAGATTCAGGCTAAACGCCAGGAAAAGCTTTCCAGAGGCGAGGTGTGCTGTGAAACCTCTCCAACAGCAGGTCAGAGAGGACCGACGTGTTTTGCTGCTCGTGCCACCAGCCGTGGGTCCCCCCCAGCACTCTCCCGCGTCCCCACGTGGGCAGGGTCTCCGCCATAGGAGGAAATCTACCAATAGCGCAACCAGCGAGGGGCGAGGGGCTTTCCTGATTTTGCTCAGTTTGTTTAAAAGAGGAAATAAATTTTTTAGTTGCTCAGCACAATTTTAATTTTTATTGGGAATAGTCCTGGATTAATTTTACCAAATTAGGGATTAGCCTGTTTTAACTGTTGCAAGAGATGCTTTAGCACCGCTCATGTGCTGACTTCTTTAGACAACTATTGTTTCAATGCTGTACCTGCCAAATGCAGTGTGGTGCATATTAAAGCTAGTAAGGAGGACGATTAATGTTTCTTTTAAGACCTTTCTGTTCTATTATCACTCTATAAAGCAAGGTGAGCATAAGAAAGCATACGAGAAAATTAACTTTTTTCTCTGCATGTTTTGCTAAAGGGTCCATGAAATACAGTAACTCAGAACTTCAAACTGTTTTGCAGTTTTCTATGAGGTTTCACTTTTTATTAGCTATACGTAAGCCTATTTGCATATACGCAGCGTCCTCCCCCCAAAAAACCGCGGAAACCCAACAAAAAATAGAACAACCATTGTGTTCCCTTTCTGACAGCCAGCAATCTAGCTAAATGCCAAGCCGGCACACCAAAGAAGGAGAAATGGAATGTTCTAACACAACTTGACTACCATTGTAAAGGAGTCCAGGTGTTCTTCAGCAACCAGGACAAAGAACTTTCTGCCATCTGTTGCACATGTAACAAAAAACACCCCCATATACACAGAAAAAAAAAAAAAAAAAGGCAGCAATGTAGATCAGGATATTGTGAACAATAATGTGCACATTGCTGCTATGCCAGGTAGTTAAAAATACATTGAGGTGAGTGCACATTCATAAGGAACTTAGAAGCCTACCAGGGGTTCAACTTTGCATACTTGAATTTGCACATATAAATTCTCATGTATTAGAGTTTTGGCAACCATCTTTTTAGCATACACCTGACTTAATTAATGTGTGAAAATTCACCTGCACAGAAAAACGGTGCGTAAGTACTTTTCATTGCATTCCATCAAAGAGCACACTTGTGTACATAAAACCACATTAACAAGCAGCTTCGTGCCTGACCTTAACACAATTCTGATGGTGCAATGTGGTCATTAAAATGCTGTTGCCTTGTCAACATCTGTGCAGTTTCCTGGAACTTGGCAAAACAGGTGTGGAGAGGAGTTGTAGGCTGGACTTGCTTGCACATTGCCACTCCTGCCATGTAGTCTTGAAAGCCATTTGCTGGAATTGGAATAGGAGTGTTGCCATATCTAGCTCACTAATAGCATCTAACTTAAGTACTATTTCTGCTACAGTAGCCCAAATACATGGAACTTTACAGTGATTTTCCCAGTGAGGACCACGATACCATTAAATACTTGCCCCAAATAATTAACAGTCAAACCCCCCACATTAATACAAACATTATTTCTAAAAGAAGCGCAATCAACGTATTTACCTTCATCTGCATTTGAAGAGGTTTGTCTTTCGTTTTGAATGGTTTAATTCATGCATGCCAGGAGTGAAACAGCAAAAATCATTTCATGTCTGAGCTTTCAGAAATAAAGTTATTTTTTCCTGGAGACATTTAAGGGGTTGTGTTATAACATCGCCTCTGCTGCAGAGAATTACTTCTAGGAAATGGGCAAGGGAGAAATATTTTGCTGGAAACTGTACAAACTAACTTAATTTTACATGCCTTCTGGAGCTTATGACCTTTTGGAGAAAAGAGGAGGACTTGGGTCTGCAGGATCAGCAGGCATTTGACAACATCAAGAGCACACCTGCCACTCCCTTAAGCACCAAAATTGGTTTCAAACTAGCTGGTTTGGGGCAGGGAGTGTCCCCCATGGCTGGGCTGTTTCCATATGACCCGCATCCTCCAGCCTGTGGTGAGCGCTGGGCTCGTGGGGAGCGTCGGGCTTTGCAGCGGCTCTCCTGACCTGAGCCAGCTCTTGCACTGGGACTCTGACCCTCCACAGCTGCGCTCTTGGCTGTCACCAGTGCTGGGGTTTTTCCCAATTTTAATCAGAATTTTTCAACCCTCATTATTATTGTTTTCAATGCCTTTTACTCCAAATCTGCAAAAAATGTTGCCAGAATTGCAAACTGAATACAACAAAAACCCAATGTCTCTACTGGGTTCACACATGGAGGAGTCTGTGCAAAGCAGCGGATTGCAGACAAAGGATTTGTTGAACAGCGTCTCCCCTAGTATTTGTTTGTCAGTTTTTCAATTACTTCCAGGCTAACAGGTGTTCAACAAACTCTTTGGGTGGTTAAATCACAGAATCAAATTATGATTACTGAATCTGTAAAAATTGAAGCCAGACGTTCATTGATTGCAGAGAGAGCCTAAATATTTCAAACCTGTCCTGTATCTTCTTAGGAAACACCTCTGGCATATGCGAAAAATGTTTTTGCCACAAGCTCAGAGTGACTCTGTCTCAGCAATGCTTTCCCAAGTGCACCGTTGCGTGCAATATTCTCCTCTCGCCATGTTTTTCTCAGCACGTGGATTTTGTGATAGACTTTGATGCTCTTTAGCAGTGACTTCTGAGGAGCCTTTAAGCCATCGAGGTGTAGGTGTTCTTCCAGATAACTGTCAGATGTGGGTGAAAGAGGTCTGTTCCCCTGGCTCCCTGATACTTGGACAAAATTTTTCTTCAGGGATCATTACTTGGTCACATAAGGATCAATTTGGCTAGGAAACGGCAAAGCCAGGAGCTGTTGTTTGAAAGCGTGGCCTGAAACCACAGAAAAATGTTTGCATGGACTGAAGCAGAGGGTGGCATGTGCATGCCCAAACTGCTGTTAAAAGAAAAAGGTATTCTCTTCACGTCACAGAAAATGACAGAAATGGAGAGAAACCCTTCTGATGAGTACGTGGGGGACGAGTTGTCAAAGGAATCGTGTTTTGGAGGGTGGGCAATGAGTCTGGAGCTTTGCGCGTCTGTATCCCCAGGTAGAATCTAGGAAGGAATTCTGCACACCAAAGCTGGACTATTTTTGCGCTTGTTGAAGCCTTCTCTGTGATAGAATTGTACAATACATACTTAGTAGGCATAAAGACAAAGGGATATCTTTCTACTCAAGAAGAAATGAAATGCAAAGCTTTATTTGTCTGTCTAAAATACTAGCAGAAAAAACACGTGGTTCTTTTGACCTTGGCATGGTTAATTTAAGCAGCTACCTAAGAGAGGTTTAAGAGGTTGCCAGCGACACCGAGATGACAGTAATTTCTGTCTTTCCTGTTTTAATATTTTATATCAACTTGATAATTGCACACATATACTTGCCCATAATTTCTTGTTTAATTTTGAATCCTGCTAAGGCAAAAGGAACTGAAACATTCCTTGTTTTAGCCAACTTAGTTCACTTTTAAACCACATCAGCTTTTATTATAACACACGCAGTCTTTCTTGCCAGTGCTAGTCATTTTAAATTGGTCACTGAAGATATTTTTTAACGAATCCATGCACTTCTGTTTGAGAAACAGTGTACCCATACCGCAAACACCAAGGCTCTCACTGAATAATTTGTTTTGTGGTCACGTCAAGAGCTCCTAGACCTGCTGGCTCCACTGGGGGAAGGAGCACATTCAGTTTCCTTACATCACTTCTGAGGAAAGGGGATATAACCAGATGACTTCCAAAGAGGGCATTTTCTCTGATGGGGCCACTAAGCACATACCACCAAGTCAGGCCTCTTCTGCATGAAATGCTTCTGTTGTACTTCAATCTGGTAGCTACAGACATTTCATTACCCTGAAGGACAGAGATATTCCAGTGACTTTTGGGAATGGGAGATTGAGCATTCATCTCTCCTGCTAACACCAGGGAACGCTGGCTCTCCTGGTGTGTCCATGCTGGACTGAAAAGATGGGGACAAGGTGACAGGGCTGGGTCCTTTATAGTCACGGGGTCACCAAGACTTGGTTCTTCTCCATCTGTCAAATGAGAGGAGATTCTGCACACGAGGGGAAAGCCCTGAGGCAACCACGAAGTCTGACCCAAGATGATGAGATTGACCACCAAAAATGGTGCAGTTCTTCAAAGCTCATGCTGACTTTACAGGAGCATGGCTTGTTTTGAACAGAGTAATCTCCCTTCCAAAGCAAATTCGCGTCAACGAGACATGTGGGGGACAAGGCCGTTTGTGTGCCAATGCAAGACGGTTTATGTCCAAAACTAGTATGACAAGGTTGAAGGTATTGTCCTGGGCAGAGGAGTTTTCATGGTTGGTTTGGGAGGATATTGCTGCATTTAGTCATTCATACCTGTATTTTGTCAAGTCTAAATGCATCACAAGGGGGGGTCCACAACCAGCCACTGCCTGAAATCCACAGGGGAATTTCCATGTTTCAGTATGACAAACGAGCAGCTGAGTCCCATACCAATTTTTGTTTTGTTCTTTTTTAAGTGGATTTAAAATGGGGTGTTGAGCACCAGCTGTGTGCTGTGGAGGCCTCCTACATTTTGCGTCCGAATGAAGAAACGAGTTTCGTGGTGAGTCATGCAGGAGGCTGAGTATTTTCGGTGGCAAACCCTGAATGCCAGAGGAGCGTCGCTCCACTTGCCCGGTAGACACAGGTCTGTCTCGGTGCTTCGGAGGAGCTGATTTCGTCAGTACAGATGCCAGTGGGATGTGTTTGGAAACTCAGAATCTGTGCTGCTGATCAATTGACTTTGGGCACAATTTGCTGTGAATTGGGCTTTCCAGGGCTGTGATGCGATAAGGCAGAATAATGAGGAAAGCAGGAGAGAAGGCACTTGACTTTTTTATGATGTTCCCACTCTGCCAGATGTAAATATAGGAACGCAAGGCATTTTCTGTTTGCTTTTCTCTTCATTTGAAATAAGTGCAGATGAAAGCCAGAGACAAACAGATATAGTAGCATTAGTCATTATGTTTTTTTAAGCTTTGAAATCATTCAGAAAAATGCTGTGATTTCACTTCCTGCATTCATTGGTCATAGTACTTCATTAAATAATTTGAATTGAAAAAAATTCCTATTTCTGGGTTACTTACAGGCTGTTATTTTAGGCATTTTCTATTTCTTCAATGCAGGCTACTCAATACACTGTGTTGCTTCTGCTCTCTAATTTAATAATTGACATATTTTAAGCAAGAAAATAGCATATTGCTCTTTTCCCATCTGCTTCACAATGACTATTAATTCATACTAAATATATGATATACCTTCTGAGAAAGTAGGTAAATATATGCTTTACCTTCCGAGCAGGAGGAAACCACCTCCCTGTCTGTGTAATACCATATGCATTACTAACAGCACTGGAGTTATTTTTTTTTTTTGCACAAATGTTTTACGGTATCAACCTCATTTTCAAACACTGGTGTTTTAAAGTGAATTCTTAAAATCATGTTCATTCAGGTACATATCAGTATATCAAACTAAATATAAAGTCCTACCTGCAAAAGCAACCATCAGCTTCTGTTGCTTTTATAAACCTTGGTTGTCATTCACGAGGAGCACATGTGACATAGAACGTGCCTTTTATAGGAGCACTAGCTACCTTCAACACGTCAGCTTAGCTATGGTCACTGAATTCTCCCTGTTTAAAATAAAACTGTGCGTTCTCACAAGGAAAAGTACTTAACCACTGGAGTAAAGGACACGCCATTTAGAAACAGCTCAAAGCCGTTTGATGAAAGAATTCCCCCAGTATGGAACCATTTCAATAGAAAAAGTAGGAATTGTTTTTCCTGTTACAGACTGAGCCGACCAGAAATGCTATAGACGTGTATATAAAAGTCAAGTAGGTTTCCTGATATTTTCATATTTTAGCTTAACATTTTTTTCTGAAACTACGATGTGCAATGCAATACATATTTTAGAACAGTGTTTAGCACGGATTTGTAAAGTAAAAAAAAAAAAAATTAAAGAAAAGAAAAGAAAAACAACACAGAAGGGAGGGGTATTCAGACAGGAGATATCTTTTGATAACAAAACCCTGTCTACACTGTGCATGTGTAGAAGGCTACAAATCAAGAGACAAGAGCTGAGGACCTTTCTAGCACCGAACCCGTTTGTGCAGCATTTCAAGAGGGGTCCTGACTCTGCCTCTGAATCCATGGGACACATTTTGTGTTGAGCACGTCAAGTTTACTGGAGGTGTGCTGAAAACATGGTCATTGGGTTCCAGACCTCCCCCCCAAAGATTTTCATGCCTTCTGCAGGTGCCAGAAAATAATTTAATTTCTTGCTCTCCTTGAAGATCTCTTTGTCTTCCTCCGAAGAGCAGGAGATTCTCCTCCAAAAGAAGGTGTCATGGTGCTCCCCATTAGTTGATGTCTCGCCAAGCGACCAGGGCTGTTTGGTGGTAGTCACCCCCTGAACTGGGCGTCAGCTCCCTGGGTGATGGTCAGAGGGGAGACTGGACCTGCTGATGCGGACTGTCCCTTCAGTCTCTGTCCCTGTCCAAGGCTGGGGACACAGAAGGCTGTGTCACACCGAGGAATGATACTTGAGCTCCCCAGGTTTGCTTCATGAGATGTTTACTGTTGCTTGCTGAAACGGCAAGAAATCTTAGCTAATTTTCCACCAGTCTTAGCCTTTTCCTATTGTGAGCACAGTTTGCTGTTCTAGTGCTTGCCAAACAAAACCAGAGCTGTCATAGCAACTGAACCATTTATTTCACTTGACCCAATAAAAATTATCCATTTGTCTTGTTTACACGTACCCTGGCTATCCTGTCAACCTAGTAAAAAAATGTCCCACTTTGATGAGCAGAGGAACACCTTTTGACACATGCGGAGCAACGGCTATCTTGGAGACAGGTTAAAGGAAGGTAGAAGTAGACAGAGAGTTAGATAGAGACAATTGGGATGACATTGCAAGGCTGACAAATGGGCCTTTAGCCTCTTTGCATCTCCTTTAAAGCAGTATGAAAGTGCTAGAGGATGGTGCACACGTCTCCTGGGTCCCTAGTCGGCCAGCTGAGATAATGAGAATCTGGAAAATGCACAGTCTGTGTGGTCCTTGTTGCGACAGTGCTTTCTCAGATGCAGATGCCTTGTTTGCTCCTCAGCCTTCTCTTCTGGATGTTGGCTAGTCATTAGCTCTTGACATTCCAGAAGACGTGATAAATAGAAATTAATGTATTAACCAGTTCCTCAAGTGATATAAGCAAAGGTATCCTCACTGAAGATTCTACCAGATTTCTCATGTAAAAACCTTGACGTGCTTTATAAATATGAAATAACACAGTCCTGCACTGTCAAAACTATTTAAAGATTAGCATCTTTAGTCACAGAGGGATTAATATATCAGGCAAAAGGCGTATTAAGCCATTCAAGAGCACGGCCGAGACTAACCCCACAAAATCTCAATTTCCAGTTCTGTGCTTCAAACCACAAAGATGTTCAGTTTTTCGCTGGAGGGTGAAAAAATTCTTATTGCACTGTTGATTGCATGAGGCAGCCCCTACAGGTATGAACTGGCGAAGAAAATGTCCTTCTCTACGTGGGCCGTCAAGGGTTTCTGTCAGCAGCTATACACTTTACAATAAAGATGGTATACGATGTCAGATTACAGCTTCCTACAGGTTCCTCTCATTGCTCCGGAGCAACTTAATGCTGAAGGGTGAGTTATTATTGCCTCATTTAGGCCACAAGTTGTTAATCTTTCCAAGACTGATTGTACGGACAACCATCATAACCTTGGATGGAAAACAGGGTGTAGTGCATCCTACTGACCAAGAACTGGCATCAAGTTGTGCTTCTTTTTCTTGTGATCGTATTTCATATGGCAATTTTTGTCATCCTGGAGAAGTACGGGATGAGTCTTGCATTACTTGTCTCTCCTGGTAGACTTTATCTTGTGAGACCTTAAGTCACCTGCTTCCAGAAGAGAACAACAGTTTCTTAAAAATCTGAATTAGTAAAACTACACCTGAGGTTGGACAGGTAGCGCTCACAGCAAGACACCGTATTGCAGGCCCCAGGTGGTTGTGCTTTTGGGTACCGTCACACTGTCTGGAAGAAAGCTTGGTTAGAGACACTTGGCAAGTCCCTATAACCCTGTGTGTACGTGCCCATGTCTTTCTGTGAAGAGCAGATGACAGCTGCCTGCTCCCAAAGTGAGATCAGTTGTTCAGCCACCTGAGAAAAACTGACATACTCCCTAGAGAAGCCTGGTGAAGCGAATGGGGCTGTTGGCAGCATCCAGATGAGCACTGAAGCTCCCGGTCTCATCCAGAGAGCCCGTATGGTGGCCCTGTGTGTCCTTCACATAGTCATTGAGCCCATGATGTGCAAATTTCTGATGCACTGGCTCAACTATTCTCAACTGCCTACTTGATTTGGCTTATTCAGTAGAGATCCTGTATCGGAGGGAGAGAAAAATTGCTCCAATTGCTCCAAGTACCTCCTGCCACAAGGTAGTCCTCAATAAAGAGACCCCAAAACACGGGTACTGTAAAAATGTAGGGTGATCAGACGATGAACAGAGATGCATGACTGTTGCCTCACGTACACGAGGTGTCTGAATTTGGAGACTAGGCTCCTGTAGAGCACAAACTCTATGTAAAGGGATCCAAAGTAGTTCAGCTGGAAGGCTGCCTTTGCCTGCTCAGCAGCTGCAGAGTAGACATCTCAAACTGAAGCTAAGCGTCTGAAGTTAGGACATGTAGACATCACACCTCTCCCACTGTTCACATCGCTTTTATCTACACTGTGCACAAGTCACATTTAACATCGCATTAATCCATATAACGCCTTCCAATCTTGTTCAAACATTGCCCCATTTCTGAAGATGGGCACCAAGGGGTTTGGACAAGGTGGTGGGCGTGCAGCTCCCCACGACTGACTTCCATATGCCATGTTCATGTAGAATTTGCAGAAGTGCAGGTGGAAGATGCTGGAAGGCAGGAGGGAATTTCTGCTCTCGTCCTTCCTTGCGCTTTTCTCCCAGCCTGAGCTGTGACTCAGGCGCTGAGTTCAGAGGCTCTGTCGTTCCATCCAGCTGAGTGATGACCCCCTTTCGCCCACCCTGTGTGTTCCCTGGGCTCATTCCGGCAGGTGCAGCCTTGACACACAGCCCAGGTGAGTCTGCCTCCACTCATCGGCTCCTGCAGCCAGTGAATCAGACAGTCCTTCCCTTCATCTGTGTGTCGATTACAACACCTGAAAAACAAAGAAGGAGTCTTGGCTTGTGTTTACATGAGTGACAGAGAACAAAGAAATTTCCTCCTTGCACTCACATACCCAAATATTTTTCTTTAGACATATTTCAAAGTGCCTGAGATTTCATTATATCATAGTTAAGTAAGGCATTTCTGTAAGATATGTAATTTTGCTTGTACGTAGATATACGTGTGCAGGAAGATAGGAAGGGCACTAATGAGTAAAGTTCAACTGTCAAGCAGCAGTCTAATTTTAACTGGTCTTTTTTTGGCATGATTTTCTTCCTAGGTACAGAGAGTACCTCCCTCAGGTGATAGATATTCTTGTCTCCAAGGAAGTGTCCTGTCTAAAGTATGTCCCACTGACCACGCACGAGGTTTTTACCTTGCTTGCATGTCATGTTAAACAATTCTTAGTGGGTAATGGGCACACTGCATGCACAGCTAAATACCTGCGTGGTGTGCTGTGTTTTACTGGCAGCTTTTGAATATTCCTTTGCAGGATGATGGAGTGTGCATGACACTGCTGCGTGTATGTCACGCAAATCTGAGATAAATCATAACTGAGAAGGTGATATAATTCCACTGAGGCTCCACTTGAAAATAAACCGCTGATACCTTCATTTGTCTAGAGGACCTTCTCAACCTTAGTTTGTTATACAACTGCTTTGCCTTCCTAAAGCCCAGGTCGTCTGTAACGTCCATTGGAAATTCATTCATTCTTTGGGATCCATTCTTTCAGTAGGGGAGAATGGAGAGAAAAGAAGTCTGAGTTTGATTCTCTGCCGGGGTTTCCCAGGGTCGCCTGTCCTCTCTGGGTTAGCTTTTTGCTCCAGGACAGCACACAGCTGAAGGCACTAACAGGGCTCAGGTAAGCTGTTGCCCATTGCTACTCCTCCGAGGCTGGGGGGTGAAGACCACCCACACTAACTGAGGCTGGGCTCCATGTGAAGTGCTACCACTCTCTCCGTCCCCAGTAAAAAGCTATTTGCTATGAAAACTTCACAGAAACTGCTGCTTTTCATGTTAGCAGTGGTGACCCCCCACCATTATAAGCCTGTTTTAATACTGCCTTTTTCACATAGCCTGAATTATTTTAAAAGACTACAATTAACCTTACTACTTCATATCTTTTTATAAGCAGGAGGAGTCATGGGTTGCTTACAGAATATTAGCAGAGTCTGAAGTTATGCATAGTTTTGCTGAAAACATTGCATCGCAATGTTTCCAGGTGCAAGGTCAGTCTTTTCAGGCTTAGGCATTGGACTCTAATTAAATAACTGCACCTCAGGGTACTAGATTAAAAAACACCCCAAACAACACAACACCAAAAGTAGGCACGGAGCTGAGGTTAGGATCTTGGTAATTTGCCATCACTGCAGGACTAAGACTACAGCAATGATGTTACAACCTTAAAAGGCATTAGTGGATCCTTGCCCTCCCGTCAAGAACATGACATTATTCCCCAATGATAAAGGGTGTTCCAGCACATTTGGTTCCATGCCACCACTAAAAATGATTTTACAATGAACCCTCTACTGAGGATCCCTTCAGAGACAAAGAAAGCAAAAGAAAAAACCTTGGTCAAGGAAAGAAGTTAAAAATATTTACAGTGGAATATCTTGGAAAAACCACTTGATTTTTTTTTTTTTTTTTTGTGGTTTGCATTTGAGCAGGAGATTAGTAAAGGGCTTGTTGGGAGACGTGATGTGAAGAGGACTCGTACATCCTGATAAATACACTGCAAACCCATGATAATCACCACCTCTTCCAGCTCCCATGCGCTGGAGAACTCCTACGCTCCCCAGCACAGGGAAATCGCTGGGCGCTGCTGGCTCCTCTCCGCCCGGGCAGCTGCGCGGTGCGCCCCGTGTTCCCTCCCGCAGGCGCTAAACGCTGTGCTACCTGCAGTGTGCTCGTCCCCTGGTCCTCGGCACTGGTGAGCCCCCACCTCGAATCCTGTGTTCAGTTTTGGGCCCCTCGCCCCCAGACAGACATGGAGATTCTGGAGTGTGTCCAGAGAAGGGCAGCGGAGCTGGGGAGGGGTCTGGAGCACAGGTCTCCTGAGGAGCGGCTGAGGGACCTGGGGCTGTTCCGCCTGGAGAAGAGGAGGCTGAGGGGAGACCTCATCGCTCCCTGCAACTGCCTGAGAGGAGGGTTGGTCTCCTGGGAGCTGGGGGGGTCGGTCTCTTCTCCCAAGGAACAGGTGACAGGACAAGAGGAAACGGCCTCAAGTTGCATGAGGGGAGGTTTAGGGTGGATATTAGGAAGAACTTCTTCATGGAAAGGGTCATCAAGCGCTGGCAGAGGCTGCCCAGGGCAGCGGTGGAGTCACCATCCCTGGAGGAGTTTCCCAGCCGGGCAGACGTGGTGCTGAGGGACACGGGTCAGGGCTGGGGTGGGCAGTGTCAGGCTAACGGTTGGACTCAATGATCTTAAAGGTCTTTTCCAGCCTGGATGATTCTGTGATTCTGTTCTGTACACCTGGGGGACAACAGCTACACTTTTGGCAGGTTACTACATAGTCACAGGCAAAACCAGTGCTATGCTTCAATTAGGAAGGCAACACCCCCACACACAGGTGCTTGTGTGAGAGCATGCCTTGGAGATACACTCCTTTATCTACCACAAATGTAACTTTAAAATGAATCAACACAGTATTAATGTATTAATTTGTTCCTACTGAGATGATGCTTTGCTTTCTTCAGTGATTGCTGCTGCAGGTTGTGTCGTAGCAAAGATTCACACTGGCTCTTGGTCGCTGCTGCTTGCAAACACTGGCCACCGGCCGCCAGCAGCCGTCCTGTATGCTGGGGTGGACGAGTTTCACAGCAAGTCCCTGCTGGGTCTGGCCACTACTGCCTTAGGACCACAGTTTTCAGTCTTTTTCCAGTCCGAAGACCCCTAAAAATCTTCTGCTGATGCTATGGATTCTTGCACAGCAAGTTAAGCCTACTGACAACAGCCCTTCTTACTTAGTCGTGTTTCAGAAATCCATTAGAAGTAGTCCGTCAGTCCCAGGAGTCCGCAGACCAGGCACTGAACAGTCCTACTTTAGGAAAAAAAAAGATTAACTGCTGCAAATTCTCTGTCTTATTAGGCTTACTGAATTGCATTTGGTACGTGGTGGCTGGCTCAGACAGTAATGGATGACTTTTCTCAGGTGCTCCTTCCTGATTCCCAGAGATGTGCGTGGTCCAGGCCTGTATCTGAGATGGGCATCCAAGGACCAACTTCTCCATCCCTTCTTCCCAACTCACGCATCATTCCTTCAGGTGAGGCCACCTGCAGAGCAGGACGGAGGCAAGCAGGGACTCAGATTTCTTTGCGGAGATGTAGGAGCCAACAGAGATGTGCATTGGGAGCATCTCATTGCAATTCCTTTTCCTTCTCCTCCTGGGGTCCTAGGACGCTCGTGAAGGCAGCTGCCACACTGCCAGCCAACCTCAGCCCTCCTGTTCATGCTTGGTGTCTTCTGGGCCTTAAGTTGCTTCACACAACCCAGAAGCACGGACTGAGCTCTGAAGTTCTTTTTCCCCAGGAAATTCCATTTGCTCACACCTGTCCTGAGATGCCACCGCCGTGCCGTGGAGGTGAACTGCAGATGCTTTGGGCAAGCTCTCTGCTGCCGGAGGAGATGTGGGTTCCTTGCACCATCAGCCGAGAAAAGCAGGCGCACCCAAAGGCCAAGCCAGGCAAGCTGGTGTGTCCTGGGAAGGAGCCGGCTCCTGCCCGGTCCAGAGGGAAGCCTTCTGCGTCCTGCTGGGCAGCTCCAACAGAAAAAAATCCCATCAGCAGCTGCAGCTCCTGCCGGCTCCTGTAAGACTGATGTAGGCAGCCGGCACCGTCAGCCAACTTTTCCTCATCTTTAAGGTGCTAAGCTGCATCTCACATTTGAAAAAACTCTGGTGCCTCTGTTTCAGGAGCCCCAGCCACGAGGAGAGGCGTGCTGCAGGAGTTCAGCGCCGCGGTGCCAAACACGCTGCTCCCCGCCGCCAGCGAGGCAGGGCTTGCCTCCCGAAACCGTGCTTTGCCCCAGTTTATTGCGGTCACCAGAGAGGTAACCCTTGTCTGCCCGGATCAGGACCCCTTGGGCAGACGCTCCAC
This sequence comes from Chionis minor, assembly GCA_013398295.1. NCBI lineage: Eukaryota > Metazoa > Chordata > Aves > Charadriiformes > Chionidae > Chionis > Chionis minor. The sequence goes on along the minus strand of VZSF01003135.1, from coordinate 16,386 downwards.
CCCCCACCCTCTCGCCGCCGCAGCGCCGTCTGGGTTGGGGAGGAAATTTAATTCATTTTCTCCTGCCTCCTGTCCCTCTGCGCACAGACTCGCAGGCCTCCGCGGGCAGCAAAGGCTGCTCATTCACAAGGGTTTTAAACTGCGGGTCTGGAATATAACGCAGCGCCGTGCTAACGCAGAGCGAGAGCCAGAAGGTGTTCTCGGAACGGGATGTCTCCTACGTCAAGCAGCCAAATGATTAATTAAGAATTGCGTTAGTTTTTCAGTTTTAGCGTAGGGTGGATATACATTGTACTGGAACTGTCTGAGTTCCCAGTGTGAATACTTAATCCTATTCGTTTCCTTGCAGCTCTCCATACCATAAATTTAATAGGGAGACTTTGTTTCAGGCTTGTGAGCATGATCCTGAGATGTTAAAGTTAGGAACAGCAAAGACAATAAAAGACAGCTCAAAACCAGCCCCCAACCAGCCCCCAAAACAAAATAGTGGGGCAGTTTGTGTTTCATGCACTCTTTAATTATAATCTGAAATCAGGCTAAGAGAAAAAAGTCTGTACTTTCAGAAGAATTTTAGTGTGTTTTTTCAGACAGGTTCAAATTCTGGTGTGGTGCTTATTGAGTTTATTTTAGGCAGGTAAAGGAGAGCTTTTGTATTTCAGAAATAACACAAACATTAATTCAGTTACTTTTTTAAGCACAGGTTTTCTCAATCCTTATAGTTTGACTTCAGACCTTTATACAAATGGAAAAACAAAACTTTGTAGCTCCTCTGGTTGGTTTTCCCTGCTCTCCTGTACTAAAGGTGAAATGAGTTTACCCCCGTGAGTGACAGGAGAGCAGGGCTTGGTCCTTCAACAGGATCTTCTCTCCAGCTCCTTGGTGCATCTCATTTGGATCACATTTCAAGGACCTCAGATTCAACCTACGATCAAAGGAAGGATGCTGGGAGGGCAAATCCCAGGACCTGAACTGGGTTCAAGGCAGATTTAATTCATATTCCTTTAAATGTCTGTGTCAGGCAGCAAAATTTTCTCATCCTCTTGTGAAAAGCCTTCGCTGCCTTCAGAAGGAAATGTTATTGCAATGCCAGTTCTCTGCGTATAGGATGGCACATGATAACAGGAAAATTAAAGATTGCCAGTATCCATTTCTCTGAAACCGAACAGATGCAAAACTTCAGGAGACTGAAATGGTTTGGCAGACACTTGCATCTACCACAGCCCAAAGATGGGGTGAAACAACAAGATTTCATCACTGTATTATGACAAATGTTTTTGTCTGAGAATCTGTTCCTCTCACCGTCATGCTTGCCGTTCAAGCCCACGCAGATGGGTCACGTGGAGGCAGACAACAGACTGCTGCGAACAGAAAGTCAGTCCCTGCTGTAATACAGCCTTGCAAATATTTTCACTGAAACAGTAAAAATGAAATCCATGGTTATTTAAAACATAGTTTAGTATCACAAGGAGGCGCATAGATGTAAAGGTTGCACAGACGCAAGGATTTTCTGCCTGCTTGACTGCTTTTGCGCTTGCTTACCATGGTGAAAAACCAGTGCGCCCAGATTTAACAACGAGGAAGGATGAATATTTAGTGGCAGGCCAGAGAGAATCCATCCAGGACATTTGCAGGAAAAGCTGGAGGGCGCAGCACGCGCCTCTCTGCCCGCCGGCTCTGCGGGGGCTGCTGGCGGGGGCAGAGAGCAGAGCAGCCTCCACGCCTCCCGCGGGTACCACGGCCGAGTGCTGGCAGCAGCACAGAGCATCACTCGGCTGCTAAAACTGGGTGAGATCAGGATTTGCAGAGTGCAGTCTGGGTGCGGAGTCTGTAGCGTATCCGTGAAGCAACCTGTGGAACAGTGAAAAAAAGAACATAGCGGATAAGAGGTGCTGTTTGTGCGTTTATGTTCTCTCCCTTTGGATGCCGGGTGGATAACCATGTTTATCAACCCTGAAAGACTCACAGAACCATGTCAGCACAATTACCCACCACCGGGACAGGCAGCAGGTGCAATGCAGCACAACCAGCTTCACTTTGCAGAGCTTTTATGGGGCTTCTAAAAGTTGTCCTAGCCCGGTAGTTAAGTGCTTCCACTTTTTCCTTACTCTGTGTGGTGAAACATGAATGTCCTTATATCACAGAACTGCGGGATGGCTGGGGTTGGTGGGGACCTCTGGAGATCACCCTGTCCAACCCCCTGCCGAAGCAGGGTCACCTGGAGCAGGTTGGACAGGAACGTGTCCAGGTGGGTTTGGAATGTCTCCAGAGAAGGAGACGTATTATATCCACACTTTGCAGATGAAGAATAAAAACACTGTGTTTAACAGCAGACCTGAAAGCGGCTGAGGGGCGAGCAGGGCATGGCCCTGGGGGCTGTGTCAGGGAGGTGTGGTAAGGCCCCTGCTGCCCTGGGGTCTCATCCCCCCGGAAGGTACCTGCCAGCTACACCCGGAGCCTCAGTTCACTCTTCACAGAGAGGGAAATCAAAGGACCCTCAGCATCCCTGTCAAAAAAATGTCGCATTCCCGCAGACTGAACGCCCTGCCTGCGCTCGTGGGGAGCTCTGAGCCGGGGCAGGGGTGCCCCAGCCTGCGGCTCACAACCTCCCGCGCCGCCCGCCCTGCTGTTAGCAGGAATTGCCAAGCGGGCGCTGACGAACCACACGCAGCACCGGGGAAGCACGCGGTTTTGGGCCAGGTCGGCAGAGAAGGCGCCGAGCTGCACCGCCTCTCCCGCAGCCCCGCGCGGCACGGCGCGAACAGCCCTCCTAAAAACACCCACCTCCAGCCAGAACTGGGGCGCGGTTTCACGAGGGGCAGACGGGCAGAGCCCAGACGAAACGAGCCCTTGGTTTTGATCCCGACCTGCCTGGCGGAACCACCAGCCCCGGCTTCTGAGAGTGACGAGCTGCGGTTCCCGGGTCCAAGTACAAGGAGAATCCCAGGGACGCCGAACTGCCGGGGCTGGGCAGCTGCGTGCCCGAGCAGCCTCAGCCGGAGCCACGAATGCCTCTGACGGGGTCAGGGCTCACCCAGCGTGCAAGGTGCCCACCTCTGCACGTTCCTCCGCCAAAAGTGTCAGCAGGGAAGCCATGCGCAAAACGCACTTTATGAATCCCTCAGGAGGCTGCCTGGATCGTGAACGGTGACTAACACGATTTGGATCCCTCACAGTCTTAGAAACATTGATGAACAAGAATTAAAATGAGGTACTTTGATATTTCTTCTGAATGATGACATGCTTTTTTTTTTTTCCTTCATTAATCCTGCATTTGGTCATTTATTTTGTGGGTTGAGCGAGTCAGGCAGCTCTGCTGCAGTGTCAGTATTTGCAAGTGCTGGAGGCAACTTTCCTGCCAGACAGCCCCACTTCCAACCAATTTTTTTTTCCCCCGCCTCCTCAAATGAGGTGCTGAGGAGGTGCAGAATCAAGTGCTAGCCACATAATTTACTCTGTGAGATCAGATCAACTCATTAAAGAATAAAAACTTGTACAGATTTCTGCCTGAGAGGGAAGAAGTGTCAAATAATTGCGAAGCCCTGCCTACATTTCACTTGAACTGGCTACTAAGGTGCGCTGGGCTCTGGCATAAGACTTATTCCAATAATTTCGTGGTGAAACCCAGAGGCAGCTTTACCTCTCTCCAGCTCACATCTCTTTGACCAAGCTCCCAGCGATTTCCACCTCCAATGGCAGTGGTGGGAAGGAGGAGTGTAACATCCCCAGCGTTTCACTGGGAATGGCAGAGGTTCTTCCCTCCCCTGAAGACACCACTTTGGACTGGCCACATCCACAAACCCTCCAGGTCTTCTCCGAGGCCGCTACGCAGCATCCCGGCTGCGATGCGGCCCCAGAGCCGCGCTGGGCAGATGCTTGGGAGCTGCTCCTGCCTCCCAGCCCAGAGGTATTCCTGCCACCACCATCTCTACACATCCCTTCAGCTCACCCAGAACTTCTGCCGTCCTGGTGGGTAACCCTGTACACTTACAGAAAGCAAAGCACGGGTCCTCCCAGTCTGCATTTTCCCACACCAAACATCTAAACTCTCCAGGTTTCTTCTCCTGCTCAGATGTCCTGGTCAACTATCTAATAAAAATGCCATTAATTTCCATTAAAATACAATGTTTATACCACCAACTGTGAGAATTCATGGAAAAAACCCAATAGTACATACAAATCATGTATAGGGGTTATGGGAAAAGGATGAAGTGATGTCTCCTCACTGTTTCATTCTGAAACAAACAGCAAAAACTTTCTCTGCAGACTGGCCGTAACATGATGCCCTGTCGCTTTTTATGGCTGGAAATCTGCTGATCTTTTTCATTTTTACAATGAAAACTCAGCAGAGGTGCCACCTACTCAGCAGGTTCAGAGGTCCAGATCAGATAAATCTACCAACTCAGATGCTTATCAATAATGTGTCCAAATTTAGCAACACAATTTAGATTAAAAATAAAAACCAAAACCAAAACCAAAAAAAACCCCAACAGCAGGAACTCCTGTGAGAACAAGTTTTTCAACAAATTTCCAGCAGCTGCATGTTCCAGAAATGTCTGTGGAGTGGACATGGGGTGCCCATGAAATAAAGTGTATTTTAGCAAACAAGTGACAGGGCCAGCGTTCAAAACTGCTGGGTTATGTCTGTGGCAGCGCCAGTCCCTCACTCGCAGTGCAGGGACCTGGACAAAACCTGTCCTGCCCTCTCGTCTTCTAACGTGCTGATGGAGGAACGTGAAGATGCTGCTGGAGATGCGCAGGTCTGGCAGAGTTGGACCCCTGGGACAGCCTCATCAACCATAACCAATATGATCAGAGCTTGCCTGTTAAAAACCTGGACTTTACTTAAAAAAAATCTGCCAAGAAGAGTGGTTAAAATGTGTAGGTACAGCCTAAGCTGTGCTCCGATGGCTCCTGCTCCGCACAACTGCTGGTGTGGGTAGTGTTGTGGCACGTAAGGCTCTGGAGATGCCGGGAGGGCTGGAGCCCCTCTGCTGGGAGGACAGGCTGGGAGAGCTGGGGGGGTTCAGCCGGGAGAAGAGAAGGCTCCGGGGAGACCTTCCAGCCCCTGCCAGGGTCTGAAAGGGGCTCCAGGAAAGCTGGGCAGGGACTCGGGATCAGGGAGTGGAGCCGTAGGATGAGGGGGAATGGTTTTACACTGGGAGAGGGGAGATTTAGATGGGATATTGGGAAGGAATTCCTGGCTGTGAGGGGGGGGAGCCCCTGGCCGGGGTTGGCCAGAGCAGCTGTGGCTGCCCCATCCCTGGAGGTTCAAGGCCAGGTTGGACAGGGCTTGGAGCAACCTGGTGTGGTGGGAGGTGTCCCTGCCCAGGGCAGGGGGTGGAATGAGATGGTCTTTAATGTCCCTTCCAACCCAAACCATTCTGTAATTCTGTGATAAAGCTGAGATCAGGAATACGTTGTGCTGGAAGCTGCACCTGCCCACGTGCATATGTGTCCTTGCCTCAAGCCACTCATTAATTTAATCAGCAGAACAACACCCATATTTCACAGACAGGTAAAATATAGGAGGTAAGGATGTTTGTTCAGGACCAGGGTTGGAGTTGTGCATGGAGCACTGTGCTGATGTCCTGCATCCAAAGCAGTACCTGAGCTACCAGGTCTGCTCTCGTCTCTCCTCCTCCCCCATCCCGAGGACAGGAGAACTGCTTCCACGGAGCACAGTGTGGGTGGCGGCACCTCTGCAAGACTTCCGTCATCTGGTCACAGCGGATCGCAGCCTTTAGAAATGCTGCTAGTCATAAACTCATACTCACAGTATGCTCTGGGGAGAGACACCACCAAACACCCCCCCTCTGCCACTGGGAGCAAACCATGTACCCTGTCTGAGACAGAGGTGGAAGCTGATCCAGGAGCTTCCGCAGGAGTCTTCCTACTCCCTCCAGTGACCTCAGTGGGAGTTGGATGGGGCTAAAAGAGAAGCAGGAAGAGAAGCATCTCATATTTAAACTGTTCAAGAAAGAACGCACAAACATTTCTCACCTCGTCTGTTTCCTCTGCGGAAATTTCTCAGCTCTACCCTGCAACACAGAGAAACAAGAAGTTAATGGAAGTTCTTGCCTGGCTTTCAAGCAAACTGGAGGTTTCTATCTGAGGATTCTGCATTTTCCTGCGCGCCAAGCCCTACCGACAGTCCAGCTCCAGCCGCTGAGCCGCCATCATCTCTCAACCCGCAGCCGCTGCTGCACCTTCCTCCCAAGAACCTGGCACGAGCTCATAGTCCCAGACGGGAGACTGGATTTAGCAGAGTGTTGTTTTATCCATCCTGGCGGTTCCTTTGCTTCTCTGCAGACAGTTTGTAGACACGTCAAACAAAATTCAGTCCACGCAGTTCGTTGTAAGCATCCAGCCACACAAGGCAGATCGTCAGCCGCCAGGACAAGCCCGACCACCGCCACTCCAGTCCCTGGGGAGTCTCAGCGACCTCACTGGTGCTCCAGCTGGTGAAGAACGCGCTGGCCATTAGCAGTGCGAGGGATGCCTGGAGCTGTCCTCAATATGGCCTTATTAGCATGTGGCTTCAACATCAGCTGCTGCCTTTTGCCATTGAAAACGCAAGAAAGAGAACACCAACAGACACGTATGTGGAGGAGATAAAGTGAGACAGGGGGCTCGGGCAAGGGCAAGTACGTGTGTGTGTGTGTGTGGTGTGTGTGTGTATACATACATATTTTTATATGTGAGTGTGTGTTTACTGCTCTCTGCACTAAGGGAGGAAGGAGGAGGTGGAGGAAGAGATGTCCTGTAGTTCCTTGTTAAGAGAACAAGATCCCGAAACGCTGCTGTGTGGTTATAGGAGTCCTGACCTAGAGACACCACCCCTCACCAACTTTCCCAGCCCCCAGTTATCTCCCAGTTTATCACGGCAAGGAGGATGATGAGTCACAACTCTCACACTGTGTGAGATGTCTTCTGATAAGCACAGGCTCCTTCATGGTCTTGTGAAACTTGGCGACAGCTTTTGTTCTTCTGTTATCAGCCTGTGCGGACATGCTGGAGAAGGTGACGGAAGAGATAGGAAGCTGAATGTAAGGATTTTTATTTTAAGCATTCTAACACTTTCAGGATATCAATCTGCATTCACAATCTATTTGAACATTCATCTCAGCTTAAAAAAGTGGTGCTATAGGCAAGACATTGTGCCAGCTGTACCACTAACATAGATATGATATAAAAAAACAGGTCATAAAGTTAATTAAAAAATATTTTGAGCAGAATACTTACCCAAGCAAGAAAAGCAGGAGCAGTCGGTGGTATCTGTCCTTCCCAGGAAGACTCATTGCCTGTATTTGTATTATTGAATAAAAAGTGCTTCCAAGTTTTTGGGCCCAGCTGCAGTCCTTGCCAGACGCCAGGTTGATATTTATGTCAGAGTTAGGAATCCACCATTTAAGCCCGGGAATGGAAGAAATGATATTATCCTGGAGTTGTAAATCACTATTTCACAGTGACAACAAATGCAGCCGTCAGCACAACTGCAGTGACGGGCACACCGAGGATGGAGCAGACCTTGGGGCGACTCCCCAGCAGTTTGCTCTTCCCAGGTGAATGCGAACAGGCAGCTCAGCCCGCCTGCTTTAGCTTCATTTTTTATGTGTGTATTTTCCCCGATTTAGCAAGCACATTCTGTTTTCTGTGAGTGTCGCTGCCGCCTGCAGATGCACCACCTGCATGTCAGTCCTCGCTCTCCTCGCGGCTCTTTTGCACAGGATGCCAAGGAAAATAACCAAGGAAAGCCCAGAAGCACACACGAGGGTGCAAGGACGCATTTCTTCAGAAAGTGCTGCTTTACGCAGGAGTCAGTGACGCTTCCCAGGGGGCTGCAGCAATGACAACGTTTCTCTGGCAGCCCACACGCAGGACTGCTATCGCAGGAGCCGGCACCGACCTATTCCTTGTGTCTCCTGAGGGAGAGGTAGGTCAGTGCTGCATGCTCGAACGTATAAGCACAGAATCACAGGCTGGTTTGGGTGGGAAGGGACCTTACAGCCCCCCCAGTGCCACCCCCTGCCCTGGGCAGGGACACCTCCCACCACACCAGGCTGCTCCCAGCCCCGTCCAACCTGGCCTTGAACCTCCAGGGATGGGGCAGCCACGGCTTCCCTGGACAACCCTCTCAGGTTAGGCTGGAGGTCGCCCTTCAGCAGCAGCAAGATGCGTGGGACATGGCATCCCCCACCCAGGGCCGGCTTTGGCGTGCCCCGTGCCACCCCATGCTCTCCAGAGGGCTGCTGCAGCCGGACCCGGGGCCACCATGCGGTGCCCACGCATCCGCAGCCTGCGCCCGGCTCCCTCTGAGCGGCTGCACAACCGCAGAGCCGTTGGACTGCCCCGTGTGCCGCTTCCACATCACCGGCACGTCGCGGATGTCAAGCAGAGCATGAAGCGTGGCTCCAAGAGGCTTGAAATCTTTTTGTTGTTTTTTTTTTAATTAACTTTACACTTCAGTAGCCACCCTCGCAGAAGTGGCAGCCATATGCAAATAGTAACCTGCGGAAACAAGTGAGAAAGGATGGACCTCACGCCAATTGTTATGTTGGTTTTTGTTCTGCTATGTGTCCAGCTAAAACCCCACTTGTGAGGGTTCTCTCTTCTGCCAGCTCTTGTTAAAGCTGTGCATCGAGGCTAAATCTTCCCTGGTTCCCGTTACTTTATGCATTTGGGATGTTTTGTGGCACCTGGGGCTGGTGATCTCCTGGCTCTGCATCGGAGGGCGCTGCCACTTCCCACCCTGACCAAGCCTGTAGGATATTCAACCAATACAGCAGTACTTCGCAGTCGCAGCGCCTCCTAGCAAGCGCCCTGAAGTGGGCATTTCCAGAAAACGCTGCTACACGACACAAAGGCTGTGCTTGTATCCACTGGTATGAAGTTGCCAGAAATTTTGTTTTACTATTTAGTAGACAAACTACCACGGCTGTACAACACAGAGGTGGGGCCATTCCGCCAGCTCCAGGCACTATCAGCTTTATCAACTAGTAATAGTCCCAAATCTGGTGAGATTTAGATATCGACTGTATTTTGACATATCCTAACTAGAGAACCTGTCTTTGACATTGTGGTCATTGCGGTCTCCTTGCAAGTCTTTACGCTTTCAAATAAGTTCATTTTTAAGCGAATTTAAAAAAAAACCACCCATATTGAAAAAATAACTATGTTGAGGAAAACAGCCCAGTCAGCCAGCCTTTGGGACATTTTCAAAGGCTGCAGGGAGCTGTTGGGAAATACCTGCTCCTGAGCAGAAGCCAAGGCGCAAAGAAGTTCAGCAAAGCCACCACATATGTCGCCCTTCCCCTGGCCGCGCACGTGGCTGCCTGCTCCAGCGCTCCCTTCAGAGCACCCACGTTCCCATGCAGCAACGGAGGCTCCTCTCTCTTCCGGGAGTTCTCTGCACGGGACGTAGCGGTGACCTGTCCTCCACCGCCTCCAGAAGCTCCAGAGCACTCAGGACATGCAGTTACTTCGCTGGGCAAGACATCGTTTTTGGACTTGAGATGGTCATTAGTTCAAGGTCTGAGCGCAAAAGCAGGATCCGGCCCCCGGAGGACACATTTACTGAGCACACTGCCTCAAATCAGAGGCAGCGTTTCACAAGAAGTCGGGAATAAGGGCTTTCCTATTGAAAATGCAATGAAAGGACAAGAATTGGACATGGGAAGCTTCTCTCTGGCAGCAGGCAAACAATTTTAAAATGGGGGAAATGTCAAGAGCCACAAAGTAAGGCATTCTCTTAAAAAAAAGAGTGGCAAAATGCCACAAACTTTGGGCTATTCCCAGTAATGTTTTGCAGAGTCTGTGCCCATATTATAAGCATTTATAATAACAAATTTATTTATTATTAAAATCAAAATTATTCAAAAATTATCAAAAATTTAAAGAAATACCAGAGAAAGTGCTGGTACTTGTTGGCTGCTTTTCCTAAATTTGACAGGTCAGCAGAGCAGGGGGTTTCATGCAGGGGCGGTTTCTTTGCTGGAGCCACTTGCTGTGCCAAGCAAGGACTGACCAAGGCGATGCACGTGCTGTAATGAGGTTCAGAATAATTATTTCAAAAGCAATATTGTCTGGAGGCTAGGTATTCACATCAGTAACCTCTAGACCTAAATCAGCTTTTGTGGAGTGCTAATAATTTTTTCGCTTGCTTGTTTATTCTGCTCCATGGAAGTCAGCCCAAAGAGGAGTTTTACTTTGGTGATACTAAATCACACAATCTGCCTGTTTGGGCTTCGGCAAGTGTTCATGGCCAGTTCCAAAATATTAAAACACACGCTGCCCTCTCCGCCACATTTTCTGCATGCAGGCACTTTCTCTCTTAGTGGCATTTTTATGGGAGTTGTTTGATTCTCTCTTTTTTTTTTTAACACTCCAGAGATGAAAAGTGGCTGGGAGTGATCGGGGACAAACACAAGATACAGGAATCTTACAGAAAAATTGCACGGTGTGGCACAGGCTGTCAGAGGAGCTGAGATACATTTTTGGAGAAAACACTAAGCAGCTGAATTTCCGAAAGATGACAAAGAATGAACATACCACCCATCTGCTCTCCTCGTAATCCTCATGCTCAGTTAAAGGCAACTGAAGGACTGGGGGACTCCCAGCAAGGACCCGCCATCCTTGTGCTGCGTTCACATTTTCAGACAGAAACAGCTCTTCCAGCAAATATTGCATTTTTCCCCTCTCCCAGGTGTGGAGGAACAGAGAAGAAAATGGGTATTTCTTTCTTAAACAGAGCAAGCAGCAGGAAAAGGAGGGTATAAATGGGAGCTAGGGCCACGCTGCAGTCTGCTGGAGAGGGTTTGATGGATCATCCTGGGCTCAAGGGATGGAAAGGTGACAGCCCCGGTGCGCACCCGGCAGAGACGGCAGCTGGTCGCTGGCCCTGCATCCTCCCACCTGCATTTCAGCAGCCCGCCTGCACAAAAGGTAATTACAGGTAATTAAAGGAGCGCAGCAAGGGGTGAGAAGGCCCTCCGGACTCTGCCTTGTGCCTGCAGTTCAGCAGGTGCCGCCACAGCGTACGTGTAAAGGAAAACGCTGGAGGTTTTCGGGAGTGGTTTGAGATAAGAACAACGTGTTGTTGTCACCGAGTCGGTGACTCTATAGTGAGCAGGAGAAACTAAAGCAGTGTAAGGAGAAAAGTAATGAGAGAGTAGCAGGAGAAGTTTCTGCTGCCACAAAAGCTGTCCAGATAATTGCATGGTTGTTTCTGAAATGTGTACATCAGAAAAGGTTCAAAGCTGCGTGTGAACAGGTAATACCCAACAGACAATGCCCCGTCTTCCCTCCAAAACTGTTTAAACTTTTTATTAACTCTACCTTAGCTTTTGCTTCCTTTTTCTTCCTCCATGAGGCACAGATGTGTTGCAGCAGAATCCACTAGTCTGGCAGAAAGAGGGAACACAAGCCCATTTTTTTTCTGTTTTAATGCATCGCGACTTTCTGCAGAAGTCCCACATGCAAATTCAAATTGCGTCTCTTTCTAAGACACCTTAAAACTAAAACTTTTTTGAAATGAAATGAATTACATAACCATAAAATACGAAAATGAGTCAAGGGCAAGTTATTATGAAGCTGTCACGCTGCGGTGGGAATGGAAAGCTGCAGACAAACCACAGCACACTGCACAATGTCTTCAGCCTGCAGTTTCCAAAATATTACAACAGCACAGCAGGGGGCACAGGATGGCGTCCAGGCCGGCTGGGAATGTCTCCAGAGTCGGAGACTCTACCACCTCTCTGGGCAGACTTCTCAAAGGGAAGAAGTTCCTCCTCATGTTCAGACTGAACTTCCTATATTCAAGTTTCAGTGAAAGGATGTTAAATCTATGCCTACGGAAACACGCCAGACAGGAGATCCACAGTGTACAATCTTTTGAGACCAGAGGCTATTGAAAACAAGTTGTGTGCCTAGCACAGAGCTCAGAGCTGGCGTGGTAGCTACAGCAATAAACCTCAAATAAGTTGATCTGTGTGCTAAGTGCTTCCCATTTGATCATCAGGGGAATAGTAAAAGCACGTTTGAGAGATTTCAAGAGCCCCTTGAAGAGAAATTGTGCCTTCAGCTAAGAATTTGAAGTTTCCGTTGGCATCTTTTTCTAAACTAGAATGGAAACTACTGGAACAGCAAAGAGCATGTAGTAGTACTTCACATTAAACTGTTGTTGTTTGGCCTGCCTTAGGTTTTATGAAGTGGAAGTACTTACTTCATAAGACTTACTTATGGTCTACTTAGACGAGAACTCAGCATACAATATAAAATGCCTTAAGAGGGAACTGAATAAAGAATCAAAACTGAGTTGGGTCAGCACCACCTGCTGTACTTGCCAAGACAAATGGAGACTATAGTCGCATAACCTGGGATACACAGAAGATTTCTGTAATGATTCTGCTTCTAGGGAAGTGATTGTCCCACCGTATTGGGCACTGGTGTGGCCGCATCTCCCGTACTGTGTTCAGTGTTGGGCCCCTCACTGCAAAAAAGATATGGAGGTGCTGGAGCGTGTCCAAGCAACGAAGCTGGTAAGGGGTCCGGAGCACAAGTCTTATGAGGAGCAGCTGAGGGAACTGGGGTTGTTTACCCTGGAGAAAAGGAGGCTGAGGGGAGACTGTATCGCTCTCTACAACTACCTGAGAGGAGGCTGTAGCGAGGTAGGAGTTGGTCTCTTCTCCCAAGCGACAGGACAAGAAGAAACAGCCTCAAGTGATACCAGGGGAGGTTTAGATTTGATGTTAGGAAAAACTTCTTCACAAAAAAGGTTGTCAAGCATTGGACCAGGCTGCCCAGGGCAGTGGTGGAATCACCATCCCTGGAGGTATTTAAAAGACAGGTAGATGTGGTGCTGAGGGACGTGGTTTAGTGGTGGTTTTGGCAGTATTAAGTTAATGGTTGGACTCGATGATCTCAAACATCCCTTCCAACCTGAACGATTCTATGGTTCTGTGATTCTGTGATTATTACCATGCACCTTGCTCTTATCAGGGCCTAATCTTAAGCAGACTGTTAAAAAACTACTCAGTCGCATTCAGATTGCAGACGGGAATAGACTAACTTCAGTCTGCAAACCTGCTTCATTAAAAGCACTGTACATTGAACTACACATTTATGAATCATTGGATGCAGACACTCCTCTCTAACGTAATATGCTAAAGTATCTATTATAGAAGAGTAGTACCATGGATCAGTACTAAAGAGGTAACTGTAAATGCTTTAGGAAATTGTATAACCTGCTCGTTCCAATTGTGTGAAGTTTGTTGTTTAAAAATATTTAGTTAAATTTTGTTAGCTGAATTTACTATATACTGTGACCACTTTCCATTTTTTTTCTCCCTCTCTTTAAACTATTAACAAATCTGAAGTCTAGGAACAGTAGATGTTTTTCAAAATGTGTACTGAATAGACTATGAAATTACGTGTTCAAGATGCCATATGCAACTGCTGAAAGCCAAAAGGAGTATCTGGGCATTTTCCTATTCTTCCAGCGGATTTTTGATTTTTAGTCACCATAGAGATTGAGCTTTCCATTTTCATGGGAAATTTTTTTCTAGACTTTCCAATTGCAAAGATGACTTTGCAAATGTGGGCCAAGTCACTGTTGATCTCTACCAAACACATGGAAAAAGTAAGTGTTAAGTATGAACTACCCCTTTTTGACAGTAAATTTTGAAGCCTGTGACCACCCAAATGCTGATATTGTTAGAAATTGTTTTATCAGCACACACAGTTAGCTTCTGTACTCTGTGTGAATAGATGCTTCATTCAGTGAAAACATAGTCCACACAAATAAAGATGCAGTTTTGTATAAAAATATCAGTTCAGGCAGTTATTAGGTATTTGATTATTCATGATTCATCTTTGACACTTGTCCTGTTTGCATGCCTAAGCATATAATGCCTAAGCATATACTGCTCAACCTTTTATTTTCCCTGTGGTTGCTCAAGAGATCTCATTTTCATGTCAAACTTGTACACCCCTCATCAACATTTCCTAATTGCATTACTTCTACCATCTTCAGAGAACACTAAGGCTGTCGTTTTCTGATGACAAAGATCTATTCCCACCCATCCAGGTAATCTAACAGCACAGACTAATCAAGATCAACTCTGACCCTGTGACTGCACATTATCCAACTCCACAGGGACCCACACTGACTGAAAAAATAACAGGTGATACTTCATAAATTCTTCTAACCCTTTTGAAAACAGTGTCAAACACTGTGTTACCTATCATCTGGCCACAGTGCTTTTGATCACTGCTAGCTTTTCTTATGGTTTGAGGAACCCACAAAATTTTTTTGTTGTTTAGACAATTATTCTCTCACCCAATGACCCCTCCCCACTCAGGAAGGGAAACCAGGAAGCAAACAAGGAAACCCAGGGGTTGAAAGATAAACAGATTTAATAGGAGAGGAAAAGATAATTAACAGTACTAACACTAAAGAACCCATATTGATCCCAATACCCATATACACTATACAAGGATTATACTTGGGCAACTCTATCAGTAGGAAGCTGTGCACTCCCAGCAGTGGACAGCAAACGTCAGACACTGTGAGTGCTATGGCTTCAGGACGAAGGGAGGGGCTCAGGGGTCCAGCACTGGGGCAAGAAGTCCTCTGGATTGTCGCCATCAAGGAATAGAGAGCATTTCATGGCAAACCTTCTAATTTATATTGAATGTGACGTTCATGGCATGAAATAATCCTGTTGGCCAGCTTGGGTCAAGTGTCCAGGTCTTGCTCCTCCTCATCCCTGCACCTGGATAACTCAAAACCACTGAGACCTTGAAAATCACACACCATAGCTAGCTATAAATATTTTCACCAATTCAGACACTAGACTCTTCTGAAAGTACAGTTTTCCCAAGCATTAGAAAATAAGTAAGTCCTGTGTTGCTCAATACAGGACAGCTTTGTACACCTTACATTCAACGGACCTGTGGGCAATGGGGCAATACCACCAATGCTGTTTGAAGATTCAGCACAACGTGGAATATATGAAATGGGAAGGGAACATGTTTGAATCTACACCCAGAAGAAAGCCAAATGTACAATTTGGTGCATTAAATGAAGAAGAAAATTGTTACACGCCTCTGCACAGACAAGGAGGTTCTTAAGACAAATTCTTTCTGTGTAATGATGGACATTTGTCTATCCTGGTCTTTATTTTCAGTTAACTATCCTCTTTAATTGGCATTCCTCTTCATAGGTAATCTTGGCACTGGTGGCTGAAGCCTCATCCGTGTCCTACCAAATTGCATAGAGTGGTCATCTGCCTTGAATGGGCTTCTCTGCCGTGACTCCTACTTGTTTGCATCCGGTGAAAAATAGTTTGTGTGATTCTAACGAAATATCACAGAAAAACAATTTATTGCCAACATAACCATTCACTGAGATATGGATATTTGATTTTTTATTATTGATAAACGGTTCATGCCTGAACCATTTTTAATGGAGCATGCCTCAGTAGAAGTTAACCATCCATCAGCCAAATCCCCAAGAACCAATTTCTGGGGACAAACGGTTACATGAGAACCAAGCGTCTACTGTGGTGGGTAACCTGTTGCTTAAAGCTTCGTACCAGGGGCTCTGAACAGCAGCTCTGACAATTTTTAAGTGAATCAGAGATCCAAATAGGTTGTTGAATGTCTCTCTGCTGGCCATGCCATATGGACTTGATCAGAAGTCTTACCAGGAGCGGCTGAGGGAACTGGGGTTGTTTAGCCGAGAGAAAAGGAGGCTGAGGGGAGACCTTATCGCTCTCTACAACTGTCTGAAAAGAGGCTGTAGATAGGTGGGGGTTGGTCTCATTTCCAAAGTAACAAGTGGTAAGCCAAGAGAAAACGGCCTCAAGTTGTGCCAGGAGAGGTTCAAAATGGGTATTAGGAAAATCTCCACAGACAGGGCTGTCAAACATTGCAACAGGCTGCCCAGGGAAGCGCTCGAGTCACCAGTCCTGCAAGTATTTAAGAGATGTGTCGATGTGGTGCTGAGGGATGCGGTTTAGCGCTGGTTTTGTCAGTGTCAGGTTAGCGCTTGGACTTGATGACCTTCGAGGTCCCTTCCAGCCTCCAGCGGTTCTGCGCGTCCATGACTACAGTGACTACCAGCGCCAAGGCCTTTCCCCGCCCCGCCCCAGGCGGAACATCTTACAAACCTACCCGCGCCTTTTGCAGGTTCCGCTGAGCACAAAGGTGGTGTTGCCGGGATGACGCAGTTTGCTTAGATTTTACTTCACCTACTTAGGCTTCGGACAGGACCTTTGGCTCCGAAGAGCTACAGGGCACCGAACCCCCGTGAGGGTCTGGGGGACGAACCAGCCGCCCCCGCCCGCCATCGCCCCCGGCAGCGCCCGCGCTCCGGAGGGGCCGGCC
>VZSF01003134.1:0-160644 GCA_013398295.1 Chionis minor | reverse complement strand
CTTAAAACACCTTCCCCCAACTCTTCCCTTCTTCCCCAGATTAACTTTACTCCCAATTTTCTCTACCTCCTCCCCTCTCAGGTGGCACAGGGGTATGAGGAATGGGGGTTGCGGTCAGTTCATCACACATTGTCTGTGCTGTTCCTTCCTCCTCAGGGGCAGGACTCCTCACACTCTTCCCCTGCTCCAGCGTGGGATCCCTCCCACAGGAAGCAGTCCTCCACAAAATTTTGCAAAGTAGCTCCTTCACACAGGCTACAGTTCTTCATGAACTGCTCCAGCATGGGTCCCTGTCGTGGTTTGGCTTCAGCCAACAACAGAGAATCACGCAGCTGCTCACTCTGCCCTCAGCAATGAGGGAGATTCGGGAGAAAAAGACAAAACTTGTGGGTTGAGATAAAAAAAAATTTAAAAGGGCAGCAAGGAAACAGAAAAAAACAACAACNGTTCATCACACATTGTCTGTGCTGTTCCTTCCTCCTCAGGGGCAGGACTCCTCACACTCTTCCCCTGCTCCAGCGTGGGATCCCTCCCACAGGAAGCAGTCCTCCACAAAATTTTGCAAAGTAGCTCCTTCACACAGGCTACAGTTCTTCATGAACTGCTCCAGCATGGGTCCCTGTCGTGGTTTGGCTTCAGCCAACAACAGAGAATCACGCAGCTGCTCACTCTGCCCTCAGCAATGAGGGAGATTCGGGAGAAAAAGACAAAACTTGTGGGTTGAGATAAAAAAAAATTTAAAAGGGCAGCAAGGAAACAGAAAAAAACAACAACGGTAATACTAACAGAGAAATAAGGTTACTGTCCCACCGCGTACTGACCAAGACTGGGAATCCGCAGTCCATTCCCAAGTTGCAACTTCCAAACTGGTCCCCCCGCCAGTTGCTGCTTACGTACTGGGCATGGCATTGTGGTGGGGAATACCCGTGTCCCAGACAGATATTAAACCTATCCCCATCGGACCTAGGATACTCCCCCATGGGATCACAGGTACTGCCAGCAAACCTGCTGCAGCACGGGCTCCTGTTTCTGTGGGTCCACAGGATCTTCACAAATTTCACTCCCACCAAAAAAAAAAAAAAAAAAAGAAAGAATTTCTCACACCAAAATCAAGATAACATCATCACAACACTGAATAAAAGTGGACAATTTACGCTGAATCCACTCCTCACCCCTTTACCACAATTACAACTGAAATTCACCCTGATGATTCTGCTGTCAATGTCCAGTCCAGGTTTTGCCCTTTAGCTCTCCCAGTTACTATCTTTATCTCTGATTCCTCAAGTCCCATGTTGGGTACCAAAAAGGCTGTGGTGGGTTGAACTTGCCTAGATGCCTGGGTGTCTACCAAAGCCACTCTCTTACTCCTCCATAGTTATCAAATATCTTTCCTATTTAATTTCTCTTGTATTTTGAAGTCTAAACTTTGAAGCCCTTAATAGTCTATAATACCTGAAAAGCAGCATGTATTTAGTTGCACCTTCTTGTGTGGAATTACTACAAATTTATATTTGCAAGACAAACCAGAAGTCTGTGGAGCCTGTGAGAACAAATAGAGGATAAAACTAGGCAGGTTTGCAGAAGAATGAGCTCTGAGTCAAGTCAACATGTTCAATTTTGATTCAGACGCTATCAGAGCTTTTGATCTTGCCCAAATTGAAGTGAATTGCACTGAGATATCATGCATGGTAAAACTCAGATTTCACCAATTTACTTTAAGTTGGAACCTAATCATCTTGTATAGATCCAGGGTATAAATGAGAGTCTCAGCATTGACTTAGTGGTCAGTGGATAAAACTGGACCTTATGGCTAAGTTCTGCTTCTAGGACAATATTTTTTGAATGAAGTTGAACAAATAGATTTTTGTTACCTTGGTTCCTGTTTAGGAAGTTTGAACATTCCTGGTGTGTTGAACTGGGATCAAAACTCCTATTACACAGAAGTTTAATGTATCAAAATACCCTAGGCAGGGAAATAGATATTCTCTAGAGCATCAGCCCTATAGAAGCCACATATTCCCAAGCACACTTTTATGTTTCCATGACACAGTAACTTAGTAAAGTCTGAAGCAGACAACTTCACCGCAATGATGGGAACCCAAGGTTATTTTTAGGTGATGCATTTTAGGCACAGTGGGAGACAATATTTGAAATGACCTTCTGAATTGCTTTGGAAAGACATGAGGAAGTGCATAATAGTGGTAGTGGGGTTACTGTGTTCCACATCCTGCACAAAAAGAATAGTTGCAGGTCAGTTGTGCAAGTAGCATGTTGTTTACACAGCACATTTATAAGGAAACTATAAAAATCTGCATTCTCAACTTTATTAAAAAGTAAAATCAACTGCATGATGCTGCAGTGTTGACCCAAAACATATTGCCAAAGAATAAAACAGAACAGAAAACTAGTTTAAAAAACTTAAGATACTATGCTGTGCAGTGTAGAGTAATTAATGAAGTTTTAAGTGAACTGTGAAAAGTGTATACTTATTTTCCAACTGTTCTCCAACTGAAATTCTGGCCCAAGGTTAGCTGTAACAGTGTTATGGCAAGCTTTATACAACTGAATTTTCTAAGTTCAGTTTTAAACCTGAAATCTAGCTTGTATTTTTGACTATAACAAAAAGACGAGTCTTATAAAAAAAAATTACTGATCCAAAATTAAAATACAGAAATGTATTATGCAAATGTAATATTACAAGGATTTACTAAAGAACTGCAAAATGTAGAGGTAGCTTTCTCCATCTATTTCTGTGCTTACTTATCTCCAAACTAATAACTGGTTTGACATTTTAAGTGAGATACTTGCAATGAGTGCTATAAAGAAGCAAATCTTAAATGTGCTGGAACAGTCTGGTTTGGTTTATGTTCTCCAACCAAACCTAAAATCAATATTTGTGGACTTCAGCTGAGATTTCAATTTGTGGTGCTGGCAGTGCTTAGTGAAAAAGAAAAAGTTTGTAGCAGAAAGACCAGCAAAAGTTGTTGGATCTCACTCCCTGGGGCATTACAGCAAGCCAGCAACATTGTGCATGCAGAGATACCTGGAGGCTGTTGAAAACCCGGAGATTTAGTTTCAGTGATGCCCAGACTCAAATTCCATTGACATGCTGTATGTGCTCTCAGCTGTGCAAACCCCACTAGGTGATCCAGAAAAGATCTTTTCTGAAATATCAAATGCATCAACATTCTTACTTAAGTGACCACAGTTGATCAGATATCCTCAGAGAAATTAGAGGTATGTTTTCCATTTCTTTCCATTTCCTCAGACTCACCATTGGATCTTGTACAGACATCATGTCTCCACTGTGCTTACAAGTGCTTACAAGAGTACAAGTACCTTCTTGTACTCTTTTTTTTCTCATTTTTCTGCTCAGATTCTTTTCCCTTTCATCACACTTTTGCTCCACCTGAGTTTATAGGTTTCTGAGAACAGTGTATACCTTAGGAAGTTTATTTGATATTTTAGTTCACATGAAAAATTGCCACAATTTATGCTAGACCCACCAAACACCTATTTTTCCCCAGTGTTAATTCCAGTCCCTACCGGCACTATCTTTGAACTGCCAACACCGTTTGTCTGGAGCCTTTTGAAAGCCATTCTGTTGTCTTTCTGTGGCAGCAGGAAAATTCATATCATGAAGAGAGCAACAGTGTTACTTACACTTGAAAAAGTGCCTCTTTCAAGACCGAGGCTTTTGACCAGATTGTATTTGTCAGCAGGCTTTGAACTAGGGAATTTTATAGTAAGCTTCGAATTCTGCCAACTGCACTCCCCTCGTCATTGGAAAGAAGTGAAGCAGTAAGCCGGCCACTGCATAAAATTTACTGATGTAAACCGGAAAACAGGCCAAGTTTCAGAGTAGACTTCTACCGAGATTGCAGGAAGAGTGCTAGATTAAGCTGATAAAGCCCTGTTGAGGGTATCTGATGAAATGCTGGTTAAAGGGGGCTTCGTACAGCATTACTGCTCCATTGGTCACTCATATACCAGGTGGTGCTGGCACCCTTGCCCATACAGTGCCCAATTGCTGCACGACAGTTGAATGCCACTACGTGACAGTGACCTTAAATGCATTAGCCAGTACCACTTAACTACCTATTACGAAAAAGGATTCTTTTCCATTGCCATCTACAGTCAATCCAACTAATCGCAGAGCCTCTGAGGCATACAGGAGAGCTTAAATCTCATCTTTTCATTCCAATCTACAAAAATAAAGAGAAACAG
The DNA here is from genome assembly GCA_013398295.1 of Chionis minor. Taxonomy (NCBI): domain Eukaryota; kingdom Metazoa; phylum Chordata; class Aves; order Charadriiformes; family Chionidae; genus Chionis; species Chionis minor. Next base: position 156,417 of record VZSF01003134.1, on the reverse strand, counting down.
GTGATCTGCACAGCCTGCCTGTGAGGCATCCGTGTTTCCATGTTGATCTTAGAATGACTCAGTACCTGCCAAGATCAATCATTTCCACTTCAATATCAATAGCACCAGTTTAAGGAATAATGTCACAGAATAACAAGGCAGTATGAAACTGATGAAATAGTTCACTTTCCAGATCCTCCCCAGGGACTTCCTATTATGGGACGTACTCTTCCCGCCCTGCTCCCAATTGGTCCCCCCAATCCCCGCCCCCCAGAAAATCACCTTGTTGATCCACCTTAGAAGAGTGAGATTCAAAAAGAGTTAAGGTAGTTCTCAGACACAGTGCTCAACTGGAACATAGTCCTGGGTAAAAGCTTCTGCTGATGTTCCTGAGCCACTTGTCCAATACTGGTGGTCTGATATAGAAAGCTGCAGAATCCTTGCCTGGAAACAGCCCATCAGCTTTCAAAGACTTGCTTTATTTTCAGAAATTTAGTGAATCCATAGGAAGGTATTAACCTTAGAGAGATTATCAACGCCTTTTAGGGATGTGCTTTTTATACATATATCAGTTAATTGCCCACCTGATAGGAAGTGTATTGAGCCCACCTATTTCATGACATGACAATTTAGAAGAAAAAATATGTAGAGGTGACTTATTTAGATGTAGAAGTGAGCAATTATTTATAGAAAGGAGTTTGTTTTCATGAAAAACTTGAATATCATCAAAGCTGATATGTGAGAAGCAGTAAAGGTCACTTGCAGGGACAGAAAATAATATTCTGCCAGTGGTGAAACAGAAGATCCATGGAGGTACAGAGACTCAGCCATCAATAGCATTGAACTTCTGAGAGTATGAAGCCCTTCAGATGTCAAGTCAAAAGCAAATGAGAGCAGATGGAGGCCAAAGATATTGGAAAGCTGAATTTCAAAGGAAGACAAGCGAGTGTCAGCTCATCACCAGGAAAGATCAGGTAGACAGTACAAGACAACAACATTTGAGCAGTAGGAATATAGAAACAGCAATTTTATTTTTTCTTTAACAGAAAAATTGGGTTTTTTTCATTTTAGTTGGTTAAAAAGTAACAATATTCCTTCCATATGCTTTCCTCCCAAATTCCAAAAAACCCTTCAGTTGCTCTTTGCGAAACTTTTCACATTTTAGAAATTAAACTTATTTTGTCAAAAAGCATCTCTAACTAAAAATGGTGACTATCTTAATCCCATGAATATATCTGGATTTTAACTTTTTACCTTTTGTTTTCACAGCTTACCTTCTGTAGCAGCTACCTTCTAAAGATAAAATGCAAAAAAAAAAAAAAAAAAAGCTTAGCTTATTCAAAAAATAGTATATAGCCTAGCTTTAATGATCCGAAAGTGAGGGGAAAAAATAGTTTTAACACAGTCCAATTAAACAATAAAACATTTCTAAATGAAAGAAAATTTTCACGAAGTTTAAATTCCACTTATTGTATACAAACAGTCCTCAGCCACACGATTATTGAGAAAATGGTGGCTTTTGCTACCAGTTAGCACCTTTCCTCCCCACTTTCTGATCACAAAGAACAAAGGTTTTTGTCTTGATTAGAGTTTCAGTGTCTTTACTAAGAAGAACACACACAATAGGACTGCACAGTATTTGTAACTATTTATTTCCAAGGCTTGCATAAGCTCAAAAAAGAGGATTTTGGAAGGGGATTTTGGGCTTCATGTAGAAGCTTTTAGAAATCAGTAGAAATATTCTAGGGGATCTAGCTAATTTTGGACCAGGGGTCTAATGAGTGAGGACTTCGTAAGCAACACAGTCTTTTTCCCTCTGACTATGTTTAAAAACTTTAATGGTATTCTTATTATAGCCAATGTCTTTCACTTCATACCTTAGAATATTCAAGGTCTTGAAGGTTCCTGTGTAATGGTTATATTGTATAGTGCATGCATTACAACATGTCCACGGTTTTTATTAAAATTTATCTCCTTGTCCCAGCATTTCTCAGTTGGAAAATGAGATATAATGTTTTTATTGCTGTTAGGCAGCTCTTCTTATGTGTTGACTGTTGATTTTTAAAGTCTGCTTTCCTTGTTTCACTGCAGAAGCTATCAATCTCTATCAGAGTCCAAAGTATTGTGGAGAAAGCTCTTAATTTCTTCATTCTGTTTGAGAATAAAATGCATTCATTTCAAAGCAAAGGCTGAGCCCTGAACTTTCCTGAATATAAAAGATTTTCAGCAATGTTAAAATAATTTATAGAAAATTTACTTTTAATTCTTTATCTTGAGTTCCATGTTAACCGTATTCCTGGAATGAGTTTTTGTGATTTGAAACAGAAAAACCCACTGTAAGATAGTGTGGGGCTGGATATTCTTTTTTATGCAATTGCCATATCCCTCCTAAGGGATTGTAAATGGATGAAGAGCAGGTGTTTTTATTTGATGGTAAATTGGTAAGCTGATTACCTTGAAAATTAATGCAAGCTATAACCAGAAATCATTCCCAAAAAATCAAGAATAGAGTACAAAAAAATGACAAGTTTAAATATCATTCTTTGAAGTAACATAAATGCAAAAGTTAGTCAATCTGTGCACATACATAGAGATACATCTATTGATTTTATTATTGCTTAATATATCATTTATGAATTTTATCTTCTCAGTGTCTTCTCAACCCTCTATTGTAAAGGGTAATGGAGAGTAAAAATAATGTCAGTAGCTTGGTGGTTTTTATCACTATTTTTTTGATGGGACAAATAAGTTGTCTGTGTGCTTCACACAGGTGCAAGCCATTTATAGATCAGAGAATCCCGGACGATTCTGACCAAAGTCTGGTAAGAATATAGATCAAAAATTTAAAATTTTGACTTGACAGATAATTCCCTTTTTTACCCTGTAATTGTTACTTTTCTAGCTATTGACATATGCTTTGCCTATTAACACATCATATAAAGTGGATTCCTCATCCAAAACCCCAAACACTCTCTTGTTTGCTCTAACGAATCGTAAGACACTGTCATATAAAAAGACATATGCCTTGTAGCAAAATTACCATTGTAAAACATCAATTCCATTAATTGTTAATGTGAGAAAGTGAATCCACTTGCTGATTTATTCATATAAAAACCAACTTCTGTGCTGAAAAAACCCACCATCTATAGTTACTTTTCATTCCATGAAAATTTCAAAGGTAACCAGAGAAATCACTCAGTCTGCTGTGTAGGGACAAAATGCTACATAATCAATATAAGCAGGACTGAAAGAAGATCAGTATAAATTCACTGAGGAAGATTTTTTTTCTTCCCCAAAGTGTGATTTGAAACACGCAATTAAGTAACCAAGACAAATAATTCCTGGCCAAAACATACTTACAAGATAAAAATGTAAGTTCCAAGTGGCTTTAAATCCTTTAAAATTATTACGTACTTCTTAGAATACACACCGAGCATATGAAATCCTTCAAAAGTTTAGAATACAGAAATTTAACACCACTTACATCATTAGATAAACATAATGCTGATAAGCTACAACATAAAAATAAACAGTATGCCAACTTGAAAGGAACATATCCCTTAGCTTTACAGTGTACTACTACCTTCACATGCCTCCTGGAGAGCAGTTTGCAGCTAGCATGTTATTTTGGGATTCCCATAGGTTGGACTACAAAACTGAACTAACTGGGGACACTTGATCAATACTGCAATATCTCACATATCAGTCTAGCTAATATGCCATATATATAAATTAGAAATCTCTGCTTTATTTCTTATATCGTTCTGAGTTGATCTACCTATCAAATTCATGTTGGTTGAATTAGTTTCCCAGACTATACCATGGACCTTAGAGGAACACCTCAAGAAGTGCAGTTTAAGTGGATGGTTGGGAGGTTACAGAGAATTGACAAAGCCATAGCTAATACCATTGTCTGACACAAAGTATTCGGGTTTTTTCACTGCTTGTTGCCTGTAGAAAAACATGAGTAAATTGCTGTCTTCTGCATACAGAAGAATTGTACCATAATGAGTGTTTCTGGAAGAGTTACTTGGTTCCATTTGGTTCTTTTAATTCAAACCATTAAATAACCAATAAAACACTAAACCATCAAAAAACATGAATTATCAAGAAAAATACTTTTTTTACTTATTATATTTTGACACCCTTCAATCCTCTCCTCTCAATAACTACAAAGGCGCCTTGATGATGTTTCTTCTTTATAAACCATTTTCTGCTTCCTGTTTAAACTAAATTGATGTTATTTACAACGTGTTGCTCTGTGCTAGAAATTTTTAGACAGTTATTTTCTTTCACAGTGCTGAGGCTAGTTGGTACCTTTAGTAGATTAGAGTTAATAAAGTTGGGGTGGTCATATGTCTATTATGGATAATCTGCTCTTGCTGAGTTAAATAAAGACTTGTGCTTAAATAAAGACTTATGCTACTTTGAACTCCATATCTGTCATAAGAAAGTTGTGTGTTTCACTACACACCATGTTTTCACATACCAGAAAGGCATGTTTTCAGATACGCCTTCTGTGTAAGAAAAAGTTTCTTTTATGAAGTGAATAAATGTAATCTTAAGAAAAGAGACAGGCTAAATCACTATCTTAAAGTAGCCAGCTTTTGTAGAAAACATACTATACAAATTTGTTTCCAGATTCCACTCAATACGCCAGTCCTTTGTCAGCTGTAGAGTTCTTTCTCAATTAGGTGAATATTGATTTTCTGGTGTTAATGATGAGAAAATTAAGAAAACATATTTTCCATTGCTGTGACCAAGCAAGCAACCAGACCCAAGGTCTGGGTGATGACACGTATCTGATATTTCTCCTCTCCTCCAGCCACTGCCTGTTTTTCTCCTTGCTGTTTCTTGCGAAGAAATTATTTAATGTCAGTTATGTAAGAGCTACAGAAATATTCTGAAGATCTTCTCAATTAAAAACCTAATTATTTACTAAACCCTATCTCAATTTGCATTCAGCTTGCATTCTCTCTTCCTGTTCCACTAAGTGGCATGTCAGCTATGACACTGACACTGATGAAATGTTCTGATTATCTTCATGCTCTAGAGCACCAACCAACTACCACTGAAAATGCAGAAACAAAAAACAAATAGAGAAAAAAAATCAAACAGGCACAGAAGCTACTTTACTTCCTCTGGGTAGATTCATTACTATTCTTATAAATGCTTCTGTATCTTTCTGTATGAAAATATAAGCATTGTACCTCAGGTCATTCACAGGAAAGAACCCTGACATAGCAGAATCAAATGTATTTCAGACTCACAGCCAGCTATTCAGCTGGTATAGATGTTATAGCTCCACTCGTTTCTTACTAGTAAGTGGTCTCTCAAAATAATAAGGAAGAGCACAAGAACTGAAAACTTGCTAAACTAAAACCTTTGAAATGTAGACAGTTAAATGCCAGCTTAGACAACCAATTCTACGAAGCAGCAGTGCTGCTTCTCTCTGATCTTATGAAAGAGGCTGTGTGAATGTTTACTTTTCTGAAATGCTCAGTGACACTCTCTGTGGCAGAAAAAATGGAAAATATACAGCCTTAATCAACATATTTAGAAGACAGAGATGGCTTGTGCTTTTGTAGTGATCTATGAAATCCACTCACCACTAATTTTACAGAGTGTGCTCAAACTGATGGCCACTGTAGCTCAGCTGAAAATGTCGTTCTACTGAAATCTGAAGGCACTTCACTTTACAGTTCCAGGTTATAGGGAATATTTTCTGTCCTTGACATTCATTCTGTTTATGTGTATCACTGTCAGCAAAACATTTTTGTTAATGTTCCCTGTTTTTTGTTTCTGTTTTCCCCCAAGAAAAAGATTCCATCTTTTTGAGAATCTGGGGTAAAAACTAATGAAATACAAATCTATTCCTATTGTAAACACCATGCATCACTTGTGTGCCTTGATATTATAGGTGTTGTTCATGTAGCAGTTCAGAGAGTATTTATGTAAAGTCTGGTAGGTAACTGTGACCTCTTTTTTGTTCCCTGCTCTTCATTACAGTAATACATCATGCTTTCCTTGATGGTCAGGCAGGTTTCAGGACTCGGGTCTTTTTCTTTTTTTTTTTTTTTTTTCTTTCTTTCTTAAAAGCTGAATGTCATTTGCAAGATAAATAAAGCTGATCTACTATCTCAGGAATGTTCTATATGGATGTCTACATGAGTGTGTCCCACAGCCCTGTAAAAAAGGCATCATACTGAGAAAGAATTTGTCTTAAGTCAAGTTATGATTTCCCTACAGACAGATGCAAACTTCAGCAATGGAAACACTAGGAGAACTATTCCTGGTGCAAACGATTCCTGCATGCTTCCTGGCCTAGGTCAAACCATGCTATTGATTAAAATAATAAAATTTGTCCTGTTTATGCCCCTGTCTTTTCCAAACTATCTTTGTCCAGTTAGAGGTACCCAGGCACTTTGAAAGAATGTATTCACAAACTGAACTTAGTTGATTCACATTCAATATCTCTGCCCTTGGTTGAGGAAAACTACAACTCTGCTCTGTTCCAGGGGAGGAATTTGCTTCACACAGGGAAGCTTGAAAGAAAATACTTTTTAGATGAAACTTGTATAATGTAATAGTATCTAAGATTGATAACAGTTCAAAAGTGAGCTATAGTAAATAGGGTTCCATGGGAGTCTGCACCAGAGTGAGGACAGACATGTAAATATATGCTTCAATAAAGTATATACCTCAATGTAAGCATAAACCATATCTTTACCCAGAGATGGTCAGTTGAATATAGTCTATTTACTGTATTCACACATTGTATCAAACTGTTGAGGGGTCCAAGACTAGGACCGTATAAAATGATTAGAATACAAAATAATTTGTCAAATATTTATGTATTTTATGCAAAATCAATCTAGAATATGTAACAGAATAATAAGAATGGAAACAAAGTTCTAAAGTTAGCCCAGATAATCTGCAACACAATTAGAAATACAGTGCAGGAAACTTGCAGTTTATGGTGAATCACAAGCAGAACATGACTCAGATATGTCATGCTGTTATAAGACTGGTAAGAACTAAAGATTTCTGCCTTCCTGGTACTTCTGCCTTTTCCTGAAAACTGCAGTTCAAGGAAGATGTGGGCCAACTGGCTCCAGAGAGCGGCCATGGAGAATAGAATATCTGAAGAGAAATTGAAGGCGTTTGGATTGTCTCCAAAGACAAAATATTAGCTTCAAAGATGAGTAGTATACAGTGTTCTTCATGATCACTAATTTTTGGAAAATACTTAGCCAAAGATTCCATAGCTATCATTAATCCTTCCTTGGACTTTCTGAGGTTCCTTTCTGTTCTGTTTTCCTAGATTCTATAGCATAATGTCTTTTATTGTCCACGACATGTAAGAAACACTTGGTTGCAAAGACAAAGAGGTCTACATAAGGATTTACTGTACTATAATATGCTCTAGAGTTGTTTATCAATGGATGTTAATATTTTTATTAATCTGTTTAATCTGAATAATGATATAATCTTAACTTCCTTTTGAGATAATACAACCATATTTGGCAGTCACACAGACTATCTTTGGAGTCACCATTACTTTTCCTTTCAGAGTTTGACACAAAAAATTCATACTGCAGAAATTGTCCTCTTCTGTAGGGAAGATCATAAAACTCACTTTTCATTCATTACTTACATTAAAATTCACTGCTTGTATGTGCCCAGTGTAGCACCCAGCCCGTTGTTACACACAAGAGAGATAATTACTTGAAAATTAATAACGTCTCTTCTGTGGGAGGAATCTTAATGGAGTTAATAACAAGAACTAGAAAGCAGAGCCTTGTGTATTGAGATCAGTGTATCTGAGGAAAAGGAGACACAGAATCCTGACAATCTGTTCTGATGTTTTATTCTTTGTTTCCATGTCTATTTAAGCAAATTTTTGCGTGCAGAAGAAAAATGCTCCAGTCTAGATTTCTAATTTTTTTACAATGACTGGGTAGCAGTAGTTTGTCAGTGCCTGAAGTACAAAAAATACAAGACCAAAGTGTTGCATCCTATTTGCTGAAGATGTGGTTGTTTTATAAGGTGTGTAATTTTCTGAGTATATCCAGTGTCTTTTATATCATTCACAAACATGGATTCTGTCAAAATAGTCTAAATGTACTTCCTGTCCATAGAGTCAGACAGGATCCTCAGCTAGCCTTCTGCTACATGTTTAATTAATTTTTGCTCTTGTTAGAAATTGGTGTGATAATGTACCGCTACACTTCATTCAGCTAAACACGATAAAGCACTAATCTTGCACCCAGTGAAGTTAACGAGAATTTCCACACTGGCTTTGCTGACTCAGGAACTGGTATGAGATACTGCAGCAACGAGGATAACTGTGTTTCTTCAGATAAGCAGATGGCTCACATTTATTCCTTTATTATTATATTAACTCAAGCTGACAACTTTTTTGAGAAGGTGGCAGAACAGAATTCAATGCTGTGCCCCTCTAGGTTCAGACAGCATAGCAGCTCAAAATGGCAACATGTTACACCTCATGGACAGACCTTAAATATATATTCTTTTTGAACAGTCACTTTGTGTTAGTGAAATGGAATAATACTCACCTACACCCTAAAAATAAGCTGAGTACAAAAAAAAATGAAAGGCATTAAACATGAGATTTCTCAAGTATGATAGCAGGAGAAAAATGCACAAGTGAGAGTTCACATAGTAGTTCCTCTTGGTGGTTGTTTCCAGATACTTGACTTGGCTTGAGTAAAGAACAGAGTCTGAGCTTACATAGCGGTTGCATCACGTTTACATGAAAGCTTTTATTTCCTAAAAGCTGGGTTTGTAGCTGAAATTTTTAGTTATTCCCACATTTGGCAGTGTGCACTACATATTGGAAGATACTGCCTGGTTCCTTTCCTGACTTGCACATAAAGTTTTCTTTTACAACCGTTTCAATATGACTATTGCTAAAGGAGTTTTTGTCCTAGTAAATCTTATCAAGATCCAAAGAGAAGATACGTGGTTTTTTTGAGAGTTGGAAGCAGGAACCCTATGGAATAGCACAGATTAGTTTGAAATCTCACCTAGCTATTGGAGGGAAAGACAATTTATAGAATATAGAGTGTCATTCTTCTAATGCATGCTAGCTTGCTTAACTCTTTATTATGAACTAAGTGTAATTTATAAAGAATATTAGTATTTTTAAGGGAAAAATTTTAAAGGAAACATTTTCATCTTACTTGCACTTCCCACAATACATAGACTAGAAAGAGAAATTTCCCTGGTACCAAATTTCAGCTACGAACTGAGATTTTATAGCCAAGTTATAGATCTGTGAAAACAAGGTTGCTGATACAAGTCTCAACAGTCTTAAAATAATATATTAATGGAAAATCTGTTTGCCAAAAAGGTAAATACTTTTACTATAGACTATCCATATTTGTGTTTGTACTAAAGCATGATTTGGGCATGGAAAAGATTAATGAAGCTCTTGTTTCTCCCCTGGGTCAGTCCTACCCCCAGCCCAATGTGGCCACTGGAGCCTGTATTCCCACACTTCATAGTTTTGCTGGGCATTTGCAAAGGTTCTCTCTCTCTCTTCCCCACTTTTTTAATATTTAATCTGTATTTCACACTTGTGTTTTCATAACCATCATATTATAAAAAGAGAACCAAAACTTTATAAGATATTTTTAAGAGAGACAACTGCAAATTCTGTCTATCAAAGATGTTGCATAATTCATTGAATGTTAATACAGTGATGTATTTAATTCCTTTTCTTCAGTTAAAACATTGGGGAGAACATGATAGTCTTGACTGAGTCAAGATTTTCTTCCTAGGAGATCAGTATTCCTTTCAATACTGTGGAGACTGTAGCAACAAAGCTTAAAAAAAACCCATCAGACAAAACCCTGGTTTTGTTGCCATTGGTATGTTTTCAGAAACTTACCTAAACCATCTGTTTTAGGTCTTTACGGCTGATAATGAACTGGCGTGGATTTTAAATAATGAGAGAACAACAGAGTTTTTTTAAAAGATATCTCCCCGTATACTAAGATTACTTTTCTATGGTTTAGAATATTATAAAGTCTGAAGCTGGCTCTTTGAACCTGTAATTGCCACTTGTTATTGTTGAAATTGAGGAGCTGTAGGTATCTGTAGATATTTATTGGTTGGCATAAGAACAAGACAAACTTAAAGCAGCTACAAATAATTGTCAGATCCTCGGCTCCTGTGACGCTATTTGCTCTATAAGAGAGGATGAATCTGACAAAAATTACAGTATTTTATAACATGAAGCTATATATCTATGATACATGTGTGCCTTTGAGCCACTAAATAGTCTTAGGGATGAAGGATTTTGAACAGAACTAAAGAAAAGATGAATCATCCACAAGAAAAGGAGTAATAGAAGCACGGTGAGGGTGTAATATATGTAAATAACAACCAGAATTCACAGCCTGATTTGATACTGATTTATGCTTTATTGTCTATACTTCAACACACGTATAAAATGTAATCAGATCAGAAGGGTTGTGTTTTATACTTTGTATACTGTCTGGAGTATCAGGCTGCCAAAGCTTCATCCAACGCCCAGCAATACCATGGATGAGTTCGTCCACCACCATGGGAACAGGTCTGCTAGGTGAAGTTCAACTTAACTTGTACAATCAGAAGGCTGAAGAAATTGTCACACACGCTTCAGGCTTTCCCTGGCTGGTGATGTGGAGCTACACTTCAACTCTGAGTATGCTGTAGGCTTCCCCTTGCTTAAAGTAGGTGTGCTTTATGAATGAATTATGCTTGCTTTTTTTATACAAAGCCATTTACTTCCAATTTCATTAAAAACATATAGATGATCGTATGTTTAATTATTTTACAGAGTGCAACACATACAGCCCCCTGGGAGATAACAGTAGATTAGCCAGCTTCAAAGGTATTTAAATTTGAGCATAAGAAATTTTTCTTTGTAGACAGGGAAGAAAGAAAAAAACCCAAAATATGATATTGCTTTCTTTTCTCCTGTCAGATAAAATTCACTGCAGTTTTATATATGTAGTTTTATGTATTTTTATGTCTATATATTACATATATTATTTATATGTAATGTGTATTATTCATTTATTATGATATATTCCATCTTTCAGTATGAAAAAATTAGAGCTGGATGTTCATTTCAGTTGCATCAGTATTAAAAGAAGATATTTCATCAATTCCAGTGAAGCGATTAACAATATAATTAAAAAGAAAATGAGATTCAAGATTTTGTCTATAGAAAGTTTTGCATACAATGCAAAAATATTCCAGTAATATGTAATTTATTTGCTGTTAAATATATCTAAAGAATGCAACCACTGCTAGGCCACAGTGAAGTGTTGTTGCAAATGATACAGCTTCATTCCGTTTCAGTCTAAAGAGATATGCCCTGATAAATGACACCAGTGAAAAAAAGAACAAGATGGCTAGCAGACTGTCACTGATGCATGGTGTTCTTCATTCATAGATGAGCTTTTGAGTCAGATTTATGTTCACAGTAAGCTCAAATCAATAGAAGTGATGGCTGATGGCTGTGAAACCTCTTAGTCCACTCTCTAGTTCCAAGTTGGCAGTTTGCTCATCAAAATCACAATCAGTGCAAAACCTGGTACCAAACTGTATCAGGACCAGCTGCCTCAGGTGGGAAGCAAAAATGCAAATTGATTTTGCAATTCAATTATACTCTCAGACTTAAGGGAAAGATCTAGACACATAGATCTAGTGAAATATTTTGTATGTTTTTTGAAGGAAGGGCTTGGAAGTTGAAAAATTGTATTTAAATGTTCATTAAACTACTCAAAGTGAGCTTGCTTTTAACATGCTCTTTAGTGAAGCGTAGGCATATTTCTGCTTTGTGTGTTTGTATGCATGTATGGAAAATTATCTTGACAGTGTTCTGGCTGAGGTGTAAAACCTACCCATAATCCTTTTACCCACTGTGACTACTAATGAAAAAGCAGATCATTGCCATATGCCCATTCAAAAGCTTTGTTTACCTTGTGTGCATATGCAAATAGGATAAAATAGAATGAGAGGGAAAACTATTTGTGCTGGTTTGATCTCATACCACTTTTAAGAAGTATATCTATGTGGATTTTAGAGCAGTTATTTCTGACAAAGTGCTCACATAAAAGAGAAATCAAGTCTTCTTGAGACAAGGTAAATACAGAATATAATGAAGTTACATTTTGTTACTTGTAAGGAACAAAAATACTTCTAAAATAAACTATGTCTTATCATAATTTAATGTTAAAGGTACATAATTATTGCCAATAGATAATGATAAATATGTCTACATATTAACCCATTAGTGGCTTTGAGTTTCATAATAGGATGCTGTTATTACCCTTTTTTAAACAAGTTATGGAGCTTGAGGTAAGATATTATTTTTACTTCATTTAGTCTTGAATGTGTTACTGTACCTAGCTATTTTTTTCTTCATGAACATGTACAATGGACTTTCTTAAAAAGGCTTTTTTAACATTTAGTTTCATTTTGTTTCTTTAATTTGCCAAATTCCAATAAATTAGGGATACTAGACTAACTTTGTATTGACTGTTCTGAGAACAGGTCAGGAAAACAGAGTAATAGATTAGAAATGAAGTGACTTATCCAACTCCACATATGGTTAAATGGATACTTTGTGGTCTGCACTGTAAAAGCAGCATGAACAGACAATTAATAGTGTATTATTTAAATTGTGTTTGAAAACAGGGCCAAGATTTGTGCATTTATAAGGAATTTGCTAGAAGTAGCTGTGTTCCAAAAATGGCTTAGGAGAACAACAGTGCTAAAGGTAGTGGGTTTTAGTTTTTGAATCTCAAGATAGTGTGAGTTGTTGAAGTTTGTATGACTTTTTGAAGGTCAAACTGCCTATATTTGGTTCATGGTTATTGTTAAACATGGTTTTATACATTTGCATAATCTTCATGCAATTAGGGTTTCAAAAAGAGCAAAATAATTAAAAAAAATTAAAAGTTAATCCCTCCCTTTGCAATTACACACCCCAAATATCTGCTTAAAGATGATGGTAATGAAGGATAGGGATTTTCCAGTTTGATGAAGACTCCCCATGGTATTCCTTTGAACTGCTGAGACATAGACAGTTACTCTTTCTTGTTTATTCCAGTTTTCAAAAACCTTGCCACTCAGTGTAACCACGTGTTCAAAGCAAAATATAAATGGTGTATTTTTAAAGGACTCATTAATTTTCTTTGTACTCAAAAGCAGCAACATTAAAAAATGTAATACGCGAATTCTGAACTCAAATGTGTTCCAATTTTACTGCTGTTTACTTCAAAGGGTCCTGAAAAAAAGTATGCTGCAGAATTGCATTCTTGTGTTGAAAAATTAATATATCTGACACTGACCCATTTTCTGATTCTCTCCGCTTTATGAATTTTTAAAGTTTCTATATTTGTAAGACAGGTCCACAGTTAAATGTCTTTTAGAATACTGCCCCTTGAAAAATTAAAAAGGAAACCATGTTATGCTTTGGATTGTTTCTTTTTTTTTAAATAAGGAAAATTGTCTAGAAAATTCAATTGTCTAGACTGCTTCTATTGAGGCCAAAATTGCTAAACAGACTATTATATATGCAAAATTACTTATATTTTTGAGTTGATCCTGGGAAGCCTTACTTCTGTAGTTGAAATGAATTGAGATATTAAGGCCAGTATTCTTATCTTTATAAAAAAAAAAAAAAGTATTTTCAATTATTTTGGCTGTTATTTTGAAAAGTAATAACTTTGCATTCCACAAAGGTTGTAAAGCTGTGTAGGCTGCAACTAATGTTGCAAGTGTTAATACTTCTCTGTAATCCTCAGTTCATCTGACATCCAAAATGGGTGCAGTATGTACTCATCCTTCTGTGAAGGTAAGACAGAAGCAGCTACGAGATTAGTAGACAGGTTGGGGAAGAGGTAATTCTACAAATATAAGGTCTGTGCCCTGGCAAATCTCCAATAACTGTGGTCAAATGGACAGTAATTTCTAAAGAAGTCAATAACATTAAAAACTGTGTTGATGTGGTCGATGTTCCACTGGATAATCTAAGTGTAAAGCAGGTATTATTAGAAATGTAGCCTTGCTTTCGATTTCCCATGGAGCACACTGAACCCCGCAAATTGCAATCTTCCTTTTCCCCATCCTGAAAACTTTCTGAATCTTTACAGTCATCCATACCAGAAATCACTGGGAGTCAGTATTAGTACCCACCTCTTTCTGTTTATTCCAAAGAACGTCTAAATATTTAAATGGTTGGGGCACCGTGTGATGCAATTTTCATGTATTATATTGCTCTATCATTATTGTATAATTAGATTTAAACAGAGTGAGTGTGGCTTATAACTTCTGATTATAATAATATTCTCTTATTTAGTGTACATAATTATCACTGCTCCTAGAAAACTATAATTATTCTGTTTCTTGGAATAATTTCTAAGATGGAATTTTTAACGTCTGCTGTAAAGATCCATCAAATTCATTCCAAAGAGACTGTTTTGATTTTTGAAAGCTGATCTAGTTGTTTTGCTTGTTTACCTTATTTTGGAGATTCTGTCACAAAGGGGAAAAATACGGTGTTCCAACAAGAGTCTAAACAATAATAAAACATGGTGTTTTAGTCTGCTAGGTTGTAACAGATGATACAATATGCAAGAAATAGTTCTAAGCATATGATCTAAGCATCTAAAAACTGGCAGAATAGAGTTTTGCATTTCACTTGAAATATCTGGATTCATAAAGGAATTGTCTTTGTGAACTTGTATAATACCAGCAACTATGATATGTGCAATGTCTTGTATCATGTATTTTAATAAATATATAAAAAGAAACAGATAGCTATATGTTTAGCTCAGTGATGCCATAGAGTAAAACATGGCATATAATATCCAGATATTTTGTTCTTTTCCACAGGCCTATTACAGTTTTGTATTTTCATATTATAATATTGAGAGAAATAAAGTTATCTTATAAAAGCAATATTCCTAGTGAAGTCTTACAATGAGAGAAAATGCACATCTTGTTTATCCATTAAGCTTTCAAATAACAAAGGTACTTACCCAGAGCTACGGATTGCTTAACAGAATTAATTATACATGAAACACAGTGAAATTGAGTTTTAGCAGCTTTAATATAAAAAAAAAAAATCCACTGGAGAT
Source organism: Chionis minor (assembly GCA_013398295.1). Lineage (NCBI taxonomy): Eukaryota > Metazoa > Chordata > Aves > Charadriiformes > Chionidae > Chionis > Chionis minor. The sequence continues at coordinate 141,274 of VZSF01003134.1, read as the reverse complement.
AAGCCAGTTGTCTTTCAGATAGGAAGCAGTTATTGAAAGATCTCCTTAGTCTTCTGGGCGTTTAACCATGAGAAAAAAATCTATGGGGTCCCAGGGTTCAGTAGCTCAGAGATCTCATTTTAAGGCAGGCAGCCACCTCATGCCTTCCTGTGAATGCAGTTGAGGGTTAGATTGTTTTCACCTGAAGGTGGCATTGCATGGTATTATCTAAATTAAGTCACGAACCCGAGCAAAAAAAATTGCACAATAAAGTACGATAATGTGAATGAAGATGGCCTTATCAGTTTTGCCTGTTGTAGCGTCTACTTGGCATCAACAGTTAAACGTAAAGTCTGATGAGTGACTTAATTACCACTCAGTGGCACAAAGAGCAAGAGTAATGTGTATATTTAATACTACGTCATTCATTTTTATGATTTCCTAAATGTCCTGCACCTACTCCTTTTGTAGTTTTGGTGCTTGCACACTTCAAACTTTCTATTTTGCTCTGTTTTTTTCGGTTCGGTGGGGTGAGTTGCTTTTAAAGGTGCCTTTCTTGCTGCCCAGAATTTAGGCTTACACTGCATATGTGGTGAGAAGAATGGACCTGGGAAAGCTGAGCCTCTCGCTGATAATCACCTGGCTGGTGAGGGCAGGAAGCCTGTGCTCTGCTGTGAGTGCACACGCCAGCAGTTTCACTGCTGGTTGCACAGGCCCTGGCTTTCAGCAGTCATTTGTCAGCATCTAATAGCTGGTCTCCTGTTCCCCAACCATTATTCTCACAGTGTTCCACACAAGCATCTACAAGTGGCTACCTCACAAATTTCCCATAAAATGAAGATTCCTGTGTTTGCTGCAGTTTGAGTGGAAGGCAGGATTTCTGGGAATATAAAGACAAAAAGAAATCTTGTTTTCCAGTCAAAATGTCCTTAAAAAGAAGAGTCATAATAGTGACCATTTCTGTCTCCACACCTGTGTTGGGCTGGGCAGACTTGTTTTGGGCAGCTCTAATGCAAACTTTAGTGTCTTGCTTTCTAAACAGAAGAAAAAAATAAATCCCTCCATTTTACAGAGAGCTTACACTTCTGTATAAAATCTTATTAGTCTTGCATATCTTTCTTTCCTCCTTTTCCTCAGCAGACTTCTTAAGCTCAGCCCCGGGTCTTGTGTAAGAAGTCAGTTCTGCTGCTGGCAGGAAAAAAGTTCCGCTTACCTGAACCGTACGGCACCTGCACTGTGTTGTAAACATTGCCATTGAACAGGATGACATTCATTAAGGTTACAGATATCAATAAACTCTGCCTTTCTGCATAAAGAGAGATTTCAGTGACATCTATAATAGAAGGAAAGAAGGATGATCTGAAGTGTAGGACAGTTTCCAAATAAGGAAAAAGCTGGATAAGAACTGACTGTTCACTGCCTCTTTCAGTACAGAAACAAGGGTCTTCAAATGAAGACAGTAAGAGTTAGTGAAACTCCTCGCTCAAGTATGTTGTGTGTGAAATATATGTACAGGCATCCCAAAGGAGACTGAAAAAGCACTTACTATTTAGTGAGTTCAGGGTTACTGCAGAGACAACTTCTAACACGCTCAGGAGATCTCCTGAACGGAGAATTGTTGGAAGAGGCACATCACTTATGCTTGTCTACTCTAACTTTTTCCAGCTAAATCCACTGTGAAGGACAAAAGCCTGGACTATAAAGGCATTACATGGACCCTTGCTCTGAATGAGTAAAAGTCTTTTTANCAGGGACGAAAGGGCGAAAGATAAACGTTTACACTATTTTTGCACTGTTTATGTTCTAAAAATGTTCAGGAAGTATCCTAGGGTTTTTTCTAGTTCTAGAGCATCTATCTTGCTCATAATCTAGTCTTTACGGGATTTGACTGCTTTTTGTTTTCTGAAACCCCGAACAATGTGAAGTCTGGAGATGGTTTTATCTTCAGGAGTCTTTATCTGTGTTCATGGGTGCCACCTCAAGTCTGAGGGTTGACTCAGCTTGCAATCATGGCTTACATGTCACTTTTTAATTTCATTTGTGTTTCTGTCTGTCAGGAAGTCTAACAAATTGTTCCAATTTCTACACATCTACAGATGCATGGCTCATTCTATGCCTAGTTTCAGCCATGATTTGAAAAACACAATAGAGATTTCAAATAAATCTGCTGAGATACTTATGATTGTAATACCATGTCTGGAGGGCAATTCTTCAATAAAGTGAGCAGAACACTAAAAAAATTCTAATTTTCTAAAATGTCTTACATACTGTCTAGTTTGTTACAAGTTTCTCAGACTGATTGTGATTTTAAATAATTTTCATTTAGGAGTAGTGCAATCTATTAGGAAAAAATAGTGAAGTATCTTTTTACCTATAAGCTTCTGTGTAATAAAAGATATCCAAGAATCACTTATTATGTTTTGGAAACCAGCTATCACTCCCTGGAAAGCTTGTGTTGCATAGCAATTCCATTACAATTGTGAAGAAAATGTCATTGTTCTTTCCTCTTGTGGCAGAAGTTTTGTCTTTACCTAAAACCAAGCAATATGGATGTTACATATATATACATCATAGGTAGGAATTAGATGATATATGTTTATATACATAGTGCATCTGCTGAAATTATGTTTTGTAATGATACTCTGCCTGGCCTTTGCATACAGAGGTGGAAGAGAAAGCCCTATCCCATTTAAGTCTTTGTGACTCTGTTTTGTCTCATGTAAAGACGGGATTTTTCTTACGTTTAAGGAGGAGAGATTGCCATCTCAGCACTAAAAGGTGTTATCACACTAGCGTGATGTCTCTGGACACCAAAGTACTTCAGCACTTAAATAATTTGAACTACACAAGAACCACAGGCAAGCTTGTGTTTAGAGTTTAGAGGTTTTAGGGTGTCTATGTGGTTAAATATTTGAGTGATTAGCCACAAATTAATTTTATCTATAAGGACTTTTAAAAATTTAAGTTATTACTACAATACCTGACTGCTTTCTGTGTTAAATCAATAGCAATAGCTATTGTTTACTTAAAATTTTGGTGTTCTGAAACCTTTTTCTTCAAAAATTGACTGGTATAAGGGGTTATAATTTTTATCACTTCACATATTCCTACTACACATTTCTACCACTTCTTTTTTTCCTCTTCCTTTTCACAAAGGTCACCTGGGTGGTAGGAATCAATACAATGAGTGGTTTTGTGATGATACAAAGATTTTTTATATTTTTTTGAGATACACTTTTTTTTTTTCTTTCTTTTTTTCAAACTGGTTAGTTTGGTGGAGGGGAAAGTATTTTGGTTTATAAGTTCTCATTTATTTGGAATATGTAGTTAATGTGTGATCTGGCAATATTTAATATAGCTGGCAAGGAGCCAGGAATGAAATAATACCTATGCTGCTAGTCAAGCTCACATATAAACTGTCCAAAGAAGTTTTTGGCTTTGATTAGCCGCACTAGATAAATATTAAATATTAAGATGTAGTTACTTCCTTGTAGCCATGAGCACTGTGTATCACTACAAACATAATTTGAACTTTTTAATCTAAAAAGTAACTTCAAATAACAGTGTAATTTCCAAATTGCTCTCTGTCTCTTTCCCTTTTTGGATTGGTTTTGTGTTTCTTGAAAACTCACCACAGACCACTTTGTGCTTTCATACAGATAATGGAGATCAAACCTCTTTCACATTTTGTTCGCTGCATTTATGTTTATTTCTTTGTATTACATATGTAAGTGAAAGCTTTTTTTTATCCCATTTCCTGCCTTTTTCTGGGAAAATACAACTTTGTCAAAGGTGGTTTATGGGAAATGTGACTGCTTTAATTTGCTGCATCAGCTCACTGTGGCCCATTAAAATTGTGCAAGGTAGTTTTAGCTAAGATATTAATGTGGGCATGTTGCAGTTTTATTCATCTTCTGCGTAGCGCTTGCATCAATGACCTGCCTTCTTTGCAATTGTCTCACACCTTGTGAAACAGGTGCTGTGAAGAACTGCGCTAAGGCACCTATTTGCTCTGTAAAACAGTCCATTTCACTAAACGTACCAAACACACAAATACGTGGTCTTGACCATCTCTTCAAAGCGTGTTTCCTAACTTTCCGATGACAGTTGTGTAGACATGGAGCCTTGCAGTTGCTCCTGGCTGCCCTACTGCCTCTCCCACTGGAAAGCCCCCGTAGCCCCTGTGGAACCCCAGCGGTGACAGATCTGCCTATAGTAAAGCCTCCATAGCATTGGTGTACCTAGACTGGACTTCAGTGAGCCAGATTTTGCCCTACATGTTTGTTAATGAGGGAAGAAAAACCCAATAATGCAAATGACTTGGGAAACACTAATAAACCTAACAACAACAAATCATGAAAAATAAAATAATGCAGAGGGAAACTAGTGCATAATGAATGATAGATATTCTATATAGAATATACATATTCTGATAGATATTTCTGATCTAATTAATTATCTTTATTCAAAAAACAACAATATGTGAGCACTTTATAATTCTAGAACATGTTACTGGCTTCCAGTGAAACAGTTGTATTAATATTGCATTACATTACTCATGCTCTTATTCTGATCATATTATCTTCTCCTCTTGCTAAGGCACAGTGTCTCACAGGGGAGTGTTATTCTGGGACTGTCTGTTAAATATGCCATGCAACTAACCCAGATCTGATGAGCTAATTATGTTATCTGTGATGTTATTAAATAATTATAGTCCTTGAAATGAGGTCAGAAGTAACAGGACATCCCTGTAGTGCAGCATTCACAGTTCATATAGACAGCTAGCTTAAAAAAAAGAAAAAGAAAGAAGAGAGAGAAATTGAATGCTTGTAAAAAAACCAAAAACCCAGCAGTAAAAGACTTTAACCCTTTTACTGCTGTTGTCCATGGATATACTCATAGTTAACCTCTCTCTGCAGTTTCTGCNCCACCCCAATGGATTTGATCACACACAGAGACTGTCTTCTGAGACTAATTCTGTCTAGAAAGTAGGACATGATATCCAGGCAGTTTTAACTATCCACCTTGAATACAGTCAATAAATGAGATGCTGGACAGTCATTAATTCTTGCTTTGCTAATTTTTGTAGCTATTTAAAGGGCTCTAGCCACAATTTCTGTCATGAATGCCATTAAAATATCTGTTGTCACAAAAGTTGCATAAAGAGAGAGAACGAAATGTAGCAGATAAAGAAGTTGTATTGAAAATGCTGACATTTTTATAGCATTTACTCTACACAGTGTCTTTTGATTGTCTGTAGTTTCCTGAAATCTACTGGAAACCTCCCTTCTGAGAGAGTTATACATTTTTAGCATGAGTATATAATACCAACATTCTAATATGTCAAACATAACTTACGGATTATAAATATAGCACATAGTACATGAAATAATTTCCCAGTTTTTATCACATTTTTAAATAACATATAGAATAATTGCATGCAAGGACATTATTAGGATGGTATACCACAAAACAGGACGGCCATATCACATGAATACAGGAGAATAAGTCAGAAGAGCACTTATATGTGTTCCCATTGTGGAGTCCCAAATATAGACGTTTTCTTGAGCTGTCATCTAAACTTTGTAACGCTTTGTGTTGGCTCCTGGAGTCCACAGCCTCTTGTCACCAGCAGACAATGGGAACTGTTGCACTAAGAATTGCTGTATAAAGATTGCTAGACCTTTGTTTGAAAGCTGTATTTGTCCCATTTTTGTTTTGGTGTCAACAGCATTATTTGCTGTGCTGGGTCTGACTNAACAAATCATGAAAAATAAAATAATGCAGAGGGAAACTAGTGCATAATGAATGATAGATATTCTATATAGAATATACATATTCTGATAGATATTTCTGATCTAATTAATTATCTTTATTCAAAAAACAACAATATGTGAGCACTTTATAATTCTAGAACATGTTACTGGCTTCCAGTGAAACAGTTGTATTAATATTGCATTACATTACTCATGCTCTTATTCTGATCATATTATCTTCTCCTCTTGCTAAGGCACAGTGTCTCACAGGGGAGTGTTATTCTGGGACTGTCTGTTAAATATGCCATGCAACTAACCCAGATCTGATGAGCTAATTATGTTATCTGTGATGTTATTAAATAATTATAGTCCTTGAAATGAGGTCAGAAGTAACAGGACATCCCTGTAGTGCAGCATTCACAGTTCATATAGACAGCTAGCTTAAAAAAAAGAAAAAGAAAGAAGAGAGAGAAATTGAATGCTTGTAAAAAAACCAAAAACCCAGCAGTAAAAGACTTTAACCCTTTTACTGCTGTTGTCCATGGATATACTCATAGTTAACCTCTCTCTGCAGTTTCTGCAGTTTCTACAGTTTCTACACTGTTGATGTACACTGGGTCTGCAGCCCTTGGTCTCAACAGTCTGGAAAAATGATAACCACTCATCTTTTTTTTAACAGTTCAAAAGCTTTTCCTAGCTTCCCAGCTCCCCCTTTTCTTTCTTTTTTTTTTTTTTTNAGTATATAATACCAACATTCTAATATGTCAAACATAACTTACGGATTATAAATATAGCACATAGTACATGAAATAATTTCCCAGTTTTTATCACATTTTTAAATAACATATAGAATAATTGCATGCAAGGACATTATTAGGATGGTATACCACAAAACAGGACGGCCATATCACATGAATACAGGAGAATAAGTCAGAAGAGCACTTATATGTGTTCCCATTGTGGAGTCCCAAATATAGACGTTTTCTTGAGCTGTCATCTAAACTTTGTAACGCTTTGTGTTGGCTCCTGGAGTCCACAGCCTCTTGTCACCAGCAGACAATGGGAACTGTTGCACTAAGAATTGCTGTATAAAGATTGCTAGACCTTTGTTTGAAAGCTGTATTTGTCCCATTTTTGTTTTGGTGTCAACAGCATTATTTGCTGTGCTGGGTCTGACTGGGATGGAGTCAACTTTCTTCATAGCAGCCCTTACGGTGCTGTGACCAAAACACTGTTGATAACACCATCACCACTCTTGGCTGTTGGTGAGCGGTGCTTGCACAGTGTGAAGGTCTTCTCTGTCTCTCCTTGCCCCTCTGTGAGTGCGCTGGGGGTGGGCGAGAGGTGACACAGGCAAGACAGCCGACCCCAGCTGGCCAAAGAGACATTCCACGTCACGTAAGGCCATGCTCAGCAATAAAACAGAGAGGATGGGTGTTTTGGTGGGTTAGCCATCTTTTGCTCAGAAACTGGCTGAACATCAGACTGTCCATGGGAGGTGCTGAGCCTTTGCATCACTTGTTTTGTTTTGTTTCTTCTTCCACTTCTCTTTCATTTATTAAACTATTTTTATCTTGACCCATCAGTTTTCTTGCTTTTACTCTTCCTTTCCTCTTCCCCTGTCCCACTGTGGGGGTGGGGTGGGTGGTGGTGAAGCAAGAGAGAGGCTGTGTTGTGCTTAGCTGCCTACCAGAATTAATCCACAGTGTTTCCTCAAAACCAAAAGACAAAACAGAGCTGGGCAGACTTCAAAATCAGTGAACTCCGCCAAAAGCATCCTGTGATAATAAAATAAATATCGAGGAAGAACTTTAACTGCCAAAAGAACCCACCCTTCTACAAGAAATTCTTGTACATGTCAAATAAACCCGTGGATTTTCACTGGCTGTGCTGGCCCATGGGATACAGTATTATCTTTTCTCAAGGCTCCTGTTTCCCTGAGGATTCTATTTATAGATATGTGAAAATTTACTGGTGTTTCATTGAAGTTAAATTGCATAGCAAATTGAATGCTTGTCATCAAACTGTGGAATACTGGTCTGAGTTTAAAAAAAAGGCTGTTCAGGGAATTATACGGAAAGCCATATATCTGCAAAAGAACTGAGTTCTCTATTCACAGAAAAATGGATTATGCAGACTTAAGTCCCCAAAATGCACATTTTATTTTGCACACAAGACAGCATGGCATTATTCTTTCACAGAAATATTTCAGCCAATTCTCATAGCCACCATGTTATGTCTAAGCCAGTTGAAAGACGAATGCCAAAAATGGTGGGGATTCTGCTGATGGGAGAAGTCCTGCCTCTGAACACCTGGTTTGTCTCATAAATATTAGTATTTTGTTTTGCAAGCACAAAACCCTGTTCCACTGAATTATCCACAGAAAGGGAATAGTAAATTTGATTAAATGCAGTATTAGATACCTTTGGCAGCTACTTACCAGGTTGATCCTCTTGAAGGCAAAGCTGCTGTTAGAGTGAGTAGGTGTTCAACAATGCATAAGATGGGTTCAAATTCTGGTCCTACATTCTTATGGCACAGTATAATGTCATTTTCATGTGAGGAAGCAAGCGATGGTTTGTATACAGGGATCTGAATGCTTTTGAGACATTTATGATGGTTAAATGCCTGACCTAATAAATGACGTGAAATTGAAAATACATTCTGTTTAGCTATGTTTAATGATATGAGAGAAAACATATGTTTTTCACCCTTATTCATATTCAGTTATTCTGATTCTTTTACCATTTCACAGCTTGCAGCTTGTGCATGATTAAAGTATTACAGAAGTCCATATGATAAACTGCTCTAAAATATGCCTTAACAGCAGTATTCTAGGATGTTTCAACCTGTATGTTCTTTGATATTAAAAAGAGACAACTTTGTTTTAGAACAGAAAAATAACAGAGGGTTATAATTTTCCCCATTTTGCACAGAGTAATAATTTGGTTGAATTAAAGGTAATGGACTGAAAAGACTAAATTCATGGGATATTTCAGCAAAATATCTTCGTTGTTAATTCTAGAACTCCTATGTGTCAAATTCAAAAGCTGTTTATTTCCTGAGAAGTTTGAAGTTATTGGCAATATACAACTGCATCCTTCTTGAGAGGATACATAAAGAAGAATTTATTCTGAGATGAATAAATCATTCTCCTGGAGAAGTGGATCACAAACTATTTTCTCCCCTCACACTCCTTCACTCTTAGAACCTGATTCTGAACAGAAGCAGAACATATTGGTGATGTTTTCCTGCCGAACTGTCATGAAGATTGTTGTGATATCAAAAAAAAGGTTAAATCACACAGATTTATGTGTGTAACTGAACCTTTTGTTTTCTAAGTTTTAAATTTAAGCTCTTGTGGCTTCGTCAAGACTTACACCTCAGTTCTCCTCCATTTCTTTGACCGAGTGGGAGGAAGAGGGATGATCAACCTACCAGTCACCCGCACTAACACATTTATACACAAGGTGTGACTGAAAATGTCACAAAACAATGGAAAATAGCTTGTGTCTGAAAACACAAACACCGTTGTGCAGTAGTATATCACCATAGTTACTGTACCTTACATTATGGTTACTATTTTCTCAGAGTATCTTCAATGTCATTGCACATGCAGTGAAAAGGTTTCTCTGCTGGGGAGCAAGCATCTTATTCTAACACATGGTATTCTTGGGATGTTAAGAATTAGGCCTGGAAATATACATCTCTCTATGTCTCCTGTCAGCAAAGCCCAGTCTGATGATTGCACAAGGGATTTTCTACAACCAGTCACTGGGGGCACACTGGTGTTATTTCTGTCTCACCTGAATATGAAATCATTAGGTCACACAGCATGCCCAGCTAAGATTTTCCTGCTAAAGCNTTTTTTTTTTTTTGGGAAGGGGAATTGAATGGGGGGGAAGAAAGAGGAAGAGAATACTCTACAGATTAACTCTATGAATTCAGAGGTCAGTAGTGCCTACCTGTACTCAATCCATTAAAACTTAATTAACCATCCAAATAAAGCAGCACCAACAGACTAGGAGTGTCTCTCCCCAGGCTCCCAAAGTCTACGTGCCTCCGATCCTGTCCTGCTGTTTATGGGACTTTAATGCTCCTGCTCAAAGTCAGCATGATGATCTGAAAATTGATTTCCCCAATCCAGGTCCTACCTACTTAATCATCTTTATGTATTGCTTTCTATAGCTTTTATAGGAAACATCTGTTCTATGTGCCCAGTTCTGGGATCAAACTCAGCTGGTTGGCAGCTTGACAGAACTGAAACTTCCCCTCAGGCTGGAATTAAGTGTTCAACTACATTTGGGGCTGTGAGTAGAGTCCTAGAGGAGTCTCTATTGGCTGTTTAGGTAGTTCTCCAGCCTGTAACAATGAGGAAACCCCGTTTTAGCACCTGCTGCCTTGCTGTCTTCATTGTCTACTGCTTCTGAGGGGCCCGTGAGCTGCTGTTGAGTTTGACATTGAAGGGCATCAGGGATAACTCCAAGAAACCTTTTCATCGCCTGGGAGTTGCATTTTGCAGTGTTTCACTTCAGGCATTCAGCCACTAAAGCGGAGATTCAAGATTTGAATTAGAGGTTTAGGCTGTAATTGCGTAACACAAACACACTTGCCCTCTTCTAAGATGCGGTTTTGTTTCCTGGCAAAATTATGGTTTCACCCTGTCTCTAGCTGATTGTCACTACAAGAGAAGCGGTGAAACACAACTCAGGCTCAGTGAACGCATCCTGGTTTTTCACTTTTTGGACAATCAATCTAGACATGCGACGTGTGGAAATTTGGCACTGTATACCACTGTGTCTTGTGCCTGCATATGAATTAGGCATCCTCTGTGCTCTGGCCATGCAAGTGGGGGTACGTCTGGCTCATATTGAGACTGCTCCCAACATGTGAAGAAATAAAACTTTAGGTACCCCAAAGAGTTTCCTGTTGGGCAGGGAAATAAATCCAGATAACTGCAGTGTTATTTAGTGGCTGCAAGAATGCAGCGTGGCAGCTTACAAGACTGTGTGCCTTAGTTCTACCTGAATTCCCTTTCAAGTACTCAAGCTCTTGCTTTGGATGTTAGTCTTTTTTTCTTTGTGGATTTTGTCTAAAATGATCAACATGATTTACTAGCATATTTATTTATATAAAATCCACTAATTAAAATGACTACAATAAGTGGGTCAATAGCCTAGAAAAATGTTAAAAACTATTGTTTCAAATTATTTAAATTTTCAAGAATTATATACATGACATTTTATTGTAGAAAATTCTTTTTTTTTGCTAGTGCAATCTACTTTTTTTTTTTTAAATTTCCATTTCAGGCTTGAGATTGATTTGTTTGTTCTCGTTTGTGTATGAGAAAACAAATTTTTCAACTGCAAATACCTATTTATCCACCTAGATTCTCTAAGTATAGTAGCAGTCTCAAATGCAATAGCCATGTTTTTGCAAGTCGAATAAATATGTACATTATTTTGCAATTGAAGTAAAAGTCTTGAAAGCTCTTCCTGTTCGTGGATAATTACTTAAAATAAACCTGTTGGAATATTATAGCATTATAACATTATTATAACACTGTAACATTTTTATAATATTATAACTTGTTCTGTAATACCACCCAGGTGCAAGCATATATTTCCAAGAAAAAGAACTTTTTTAAACAGACAGAGAACAGACTTTTTTAAAGCCAAAGAAAGGGTCTTTGCCTTGTGAAAACAGACCCTGTGGCGGTGAGACTTACTGATACTGTTTGTGATAATAGTTAACTAAATTATTTTTGTGTGACATTTCCCTTTGCTATCAAAAAATTCTTAAAGATAAGAAAAAATATTCAGCAGAAAAGACAGGATCTGTAGCCATAGCAAACACTAATGGGAACCCAAAATCTATAGTGACAGACCTCTCAGTGGGCATTTATAGTTTAAACACTGACTGAGTCAGATGTGACAGTCAGTATGTGTAGCTGTTTTGATACTGTTGGGTCTACAGCTACTGAAAATCAAAAGCAGCTTTAAACTTTAAAGCTGCTGATTTCGTTGTTTGGCATAAACAATCAATCCTGAAGACCATGTAATGCTAAAATTCAAGTCAGCTATAAATCAGTTTTGATTGCAAGTTAGTGATAACAAAGGAATGGGAAAGAAAGATTGCCATATGCCCCATTCTTACACATATATCACATTCCTTAGAAATATATTTTTATTAGTATTTTCCTCTGGAAAAGATGGTTTTACTTCCCCCCCCCCCCCCTTTGTATTTTTCTTTAGGTCAGAGTAGGAGCTTAGAATTGTATTTCTAGAACTATTAATTCTGTTGACCGATCTTATACCCAGTTTTATATATTGAGTGTTCAGATATTCTCCTTCTTCCTCACTGGAAGGAGGGGAATACAACACCAATCATATTTCAGAATATTGAAAAGGTCACAGCAGTATATGGCACTGTTACTTTATAAAATATATGTTGCAATATGATTTTTGAAATCTCATTTTAATAACCCTCACAACATCAATCTGATTTCATTGGTTATTCACTTTAATGACATGAAAAATTTAAAAAGTTGACACACTTAAAACAGTTTTTAGATGATAGCTTTATTACATTCACCTTCAGTTAACACACCGCACCCAAAAAAAACCCCTAAAATGTGGAATAACTGAAACTTCAGTGGAAAATTCAGTTTGCCAGCTGTACAGATGAGTTTCCTATCTGAGGTTCACAAATGTTTCTTCATTTTGCAATATGTTTAAGTAGTTACGAATAAAGTAATCTCTATGGCAAACCTGAAACTGAATGACAGTAACATTGAAGAAGGAAATTCTGAAATGATCGCCTCTGTGAATGATTCTTCCTACTTAGTTGTAACTACCTTTTTAAAAAATTAGACTTTCACTCTTTTTAATTTTCAGAAGTGACCCCCATCTCTTCACTATAAACTACAAAATGTATTGATGCTTATATCTCTTTTGCTCTTGAAAATTCATGTTCAAAAAGGTCAGAGTCCTTTTTAATGTGCTACGCTACTTAAACTTTTTTATTATTATTATTTCCAGGTAGTCCAAAGTAGTTGCTGTATCTCCTCTCATTCTGTTGAAACTCAGCCAAAGGTCAGTCTGTGAGGAAGTGGCACAGGATTAATGTGTCAGTAATTGTTCATCACCAGCTGACGTGAGAAATAACTGGACTGACAGAGTGCTGGCAGATTAGCTTCCAGCTAAAGGAGCTTTCAGCTAAAAGGGATTAAGGCTCAAGTTAAGCTTCTGACTGTCAGCCTGAGAATAAACTAAGAAAATGCACTTTCTTTGTGTGAATTTGCATACTATTTTCTCCCAAGTCCAAATTTATTTTGATGAGTTCAAGTCCTCAATGATACTTTTGGTAAAAAAAGTTTGACCAATAATATTTTTCTGTGGTAGAATATCTGAAGTTAAAAGCTGGTCTGTTACCTTCCGCGGTAAAAGAGAATTACTGATCTTCGTCAGCTCGCAGTGCCAATTACCCTGTCATCATTGCTGTGTCAGTACCCTGGGGACAAAGGTGTGGGTGAAACTGGTAAAAAGCCTTTTTTTATTCTTTCATGAAAATAATTTGTCTTATTGTATGGGCATGAGCTTTCACCACAGAGGCTTCTGTCCTGGGTCCGGCAGGGACAGGGTTAATATCTGGCCCAGCACAGGTATTCCACACCACGTGACGCCATTCCCAGTATTTAGGGGGAGCTGGCCGGGGAGGGGAGTTCCCAGTTTGGGAGCGGGCGGGGACGGTCCGCGTCCGGTCGGTGCGCGTCGGTACGGTACCCCTAGTTATACATTCCTCTGTCAGTACTATTGTTTTGTCGATTTTTCTTTGTTGTTCTGTTAAATTGCTTTTTATCTCAACCCACGATTTTTTGGCTTTTTATTCCAATTTTCCCTCGCTGCTGCGAGGTTTGGGTGAGCAGCCGCGTGGTTCTTTGTGCCGGCTGAGGCCAAACCAGGACACTTCAGTACATAACTTCTATGAGGGCAAAAGAGCTGTTCAGCTGCTTGTTTTTTGTTTGCTACCAAACATATTGTAATATGACTGAGACAGCACAAGTTATTCAATGGATTTAAAACCTAAACTGCAACATACTCTAATCATCCTTTTCTGTGAGCATTACTGCAGGCAAAACATAAAACTATCAGGCAATAAGAACAGCATACGGCAACAGAGACTTATCCATGAAAACATTATTAACGTAAAAAAGCCATAGAAGTGGGATGTGCAATTCTTATGTCCATTATGTTTTAAGAGCTACCGTAAGATGGCAGGGATCCTTCATGTTCAAGACCATTTACAGAAATTAACTAATTGATCCTTGCAGAACTAATGCTTCAGGACAAGTTATTTCAAGCTGGTCGTGAAAGTTGGGTGAGCAGAATTTTGTACACCAAAAAGGTGAACCAGGAGTCCAATGCCTTGTGTAACACTGGAGAAGTCAGTAAAAGGAAGCTGCTCTGAACCAAATAGTTCCTCAACTTTAGTTTAGATTACATCTACCAGCCTACTGAGCTGTATCAAATACTGTTTGATACTTATTGTATATGAATGTGACTGACACAAGAAACTGCAAGTGAGCTCAGGGCCTAGATTAACACGGAGAGGAAATAGCTTTTATTATTGAACATATAAAGCTCAAAAAAAAAAGATTCATACTTTTAGGCTCAGAGCATCTTCATGTGTGAATGGAGTAATTTTGTTCACAACATGGATCTTATTCATTATATTGAAAATGAAAGATCTAGTTTTTAAAGTAATTTTTAACAGTCTGCATACACGGCAGGTAGTTGTGAAGCAGCAAACAAAGTTGGTCTTCATAAAATTATTGAACATTTATATTCCTAAAAAAAAGAGGATATTAAGCCCCATGTAAAGTAAGAGATGTATAATTATAAACTCAGTAGCCAATATTACACTTACAGTTTACTTCTTGTGTATTTTACACTAGATCTTCCTTAGTGTATCAAAAGCAATATATTGCATGTACAGAAAAGAGAACTAGTAGATCTAATTAGTGTTGATAAAAAGATAAACTCAGATAATGAAAATTTGGTGCACAAAAGAAAAAGAAATTGGGTTTTAAACATTTAAAACATTATCAAAACATGAGAATGGGAGGCTGCATCAACAAAAGCTAAGGGTAGCTTAGAAGAAGAAAAGGCAGAAATTATTTCAAGACGCAAAGTGAGTGGGACTTCCAATAGTGAGAATGGGGTTTTGAACTTGATAGTGAATATGAGAAGAAATGAATGGAGGTGTTCAGAGACACATGAAAAATTCTCATGGCCACGAAGAGGAGAAACAGCCTAAGAATAAAATTTTCTCTAGGTTGAGGATGTAGAAGATGAAAGAAGCAGGGCAAATTTGAAGGTATGTTAAACTAAATATTTATTTTGATATCCACTTATGTTGGCTTTGTGTGCAGAACCAGAACACCTGGTGTGGCTAGTGCCAGGGTTTCCAGTATTGTTATTAAAGCACAAAAGTGCATCAGAAAAGTATCACTGTACAACAAGCATATGGCAAGTTTGTAAGACAGCATTAAAAAAAATGACGAGGAATGGCTAAAAAACACATGCATCAAGACAGAGATTTGTTCCTACTGTGTTCTACACCATGCACCGGGTGACTCCAAATCATTCTCGCTTCTAAGGGACAGTTGTGAACTTCTATGTCAAAATCAAACTAAATCATTCCAGGCCAAAATTTGAAAGATATATTCAAGAAGAGACAGGAAGTGAAAAAGTTAAACAAAACAAAATGACCTTAACTGATCTCAAGAGCGTAAGCAAACACTTCTGAAGCAAACTGTGAAGGTACGCTAACCAATTTGTTTAATTTAAGAACGTTTGTCATGCTGGGGTGACTGGGCATTTCATAATCACAAAGAACACAACATTGTTCAAGAGACAGCATCCATCTTATTTCCAAGATGTGCTTTCCAAGAGTTAAAAAAATGCAAACACAAACCAATATGTATCAGTGTGTGTCAGATGCTGTGTTCATACACGCTCAACTCTCGAGAACTTAGCTAAGAATCCTGGGATATATGTACAATGACAGTAACTGGTTCCATTTTTCTCTGACAGTGTGTTATCTGATGAACATAACCTTTTTCTTTTCAGTTTTGTTAATTCTTCTTGGACTGTGGTTTTAATCAATGCATTTGTTATTTGTACCTCTTTGAGCAGCTTCTTCAAACATGTTTCAGCCAATGGGTGGAGTATGAACTCTCCCCTTTGACTTTTTTGCTATCCATTAGCCATTGTGTACCAATGGCCACCTAAGTCACATGAAGGTTTTTGCCCATCCTCACCAAGGTGGATAAAATGTTTTAAACAAGAGAATAATATATACTCAGCACCTGACACTTCCCTGTCCATCGTGTACCCCCTGACCCCCCCACCCCTTGCTATTTAAGAGGAAGATTCCATAATAGGAGAAAAGTAGAAGGAACAGAGTTCCCTCACTGGAGGAAATGGGGGTAGAGGGAAGTGTAGAGTGTGCAAGACAAATGAGAAAATACATGACACTTAGGGAGACAATGGAGAGGGGTGTAATGATAATCCTGAAGGATCAATAGCCCACCATCCATTGTGGCAAGTTAAAGGAATTTTGAAGAATGTGAAAGAGGGAAAATACGGGAGGCAAGAGGGAGGGCAACAGGGGAAGGCCATAGAATCAGACAGATAACTACTAATCAATAGGAGGAACAGGCAAAGTAACAAACAAATCTGGAGAAAGACAGCAGTAAACAATATTGCAGATAATACCACGACAAGTAATAAGGCAGCCATCAATGCGGGACTTTAAAGACAAATTTGTGGACAGCCAAAAATGCAGCAATCAATATGGGAGAGACAAGAAATTAATACAACGAATAATAAGACAGAAATCAATAAGAGAAAAAATGCATGTAATCTGACAGGTGATAAGGCACTAGGCAATATGGCAAATGAAAGCCACTGAAAGTTGTTCTTTTTGAGCTTAATGGGATTTTGTCACCTGCCTCATTTGTACCTAATCATGAATACAGCTTTCTGCCCTCATGGTGACTTCTTAAAACAGGTAGACACAGAGCTGTTCTGTGAATTGATAAGGTAAGAGTTATAATAGAGGAACCACAGAAAGAATAGATATCTTCAAAGCTATTTTCCAACACCTTATTGAAACTGCATCTTTACTAAGATGTATGATTAACTACAGACTTAGTCAATAAAAGTAATAAAAGGAGTAATAAAAGGCCCAAGGTATTGGATGTGACCAGGTGAAAGTAGGGACACATTTAAAGAGAAGTAGATAACATTTATATAAAGATATCTGGCATTTAATTTCATTATTTTCTGTATAACTTGATTTTTGTCTCTGATTATCAGAATTTCAAAGGCTCAGAAAAGTTTTTACTT
Organism: Chionis minor; assembly: GCA_013398295.1. Lineage (NCBI taxonomy): Eukaryota > Metazoa > Chordata > Aves > Charadriiformes > Chionidae > Chionis > Chionis minor. The sequence continues at coordinate 124,125 of VZSF01003134.1, read as the reverse complement.
TGCTTGAAATAAAAGAAGAATCCCAAATGCATGAACAGTGTGTTGTGCTCTCTGTTGATCACTTCCCTCATATGTATGTACATTTAGTTTTTATTACATGTAAAGTCCGGGCCCATAGGAAGCTGCTGATACTTGTCAGTAAATCAGATTCCTTAGTCAGAAATAATTCATCCAGTTTTTATTTAGAGAAAAATAAAAAAGAAAAGATATAACCCGTGGGTGTGTATGTGTGTGTATCTGCTTGCCTTGGAAGATATTTCTCACTCACGGTGTCTACTAAGACACTTATAAGCCCTACTTCCCAAGGGAAGGTTTGCTGTCACACAGTCACAGATGTGGGCACAGGTGGATGGCAGCGCATTGTATCCACTTTATCATGCTCCACTTTCTATCACTCAAATAATCTCAAAATAATGTGCTGAGCTCCCTATAGACACGGCCTTAATGCCTTCCTGCATGTTTGAGCAATACTTAATAACACATGTTCCATGCCTGTAGAAACTACTGCTGCGGAACTGATTAACATTAATGAGTATACTGTATTCTTGGCTTAAAAAAAAAAAAAAAAAAAAAGAAGGAAAAAGTTATTCCAAGACCTTGTTTTTCTGCCTGAATGAAATGTGTTTGCTTTGTGGAATATATGACAGAGAGCACTGAAGCACTGGGACATTGATAGGAGGGATACTCAAAAACTAAGAGGTTGAAAAGTAGAAAAGGTATTTTGAGGAAACGTCTTGTTAAATCTTTTTTTTTTTGTTTCATTTATGTTTACAGTTATACTTTTATAGAGGTTTCTGCATGCTTTTGAGCAAGTGCTGTTATTTTTGTCTGTATATGCAGCTAGGGATCTCATAATAAAGTGCAAATGCTGGATTCATGCTGAAAATACTAGCTCCAGCTATGTTTATGCTATACATCCAGGTACTTGGGGGGAAAACATGAGAGAAACAGAATAATATGCTGTCAATAGATCTGCCATATCATCTTCTTTCACTCTGTCATAGAAGGTTTCCTGTTATTCTCACATTTGAAACCTACATAGACAGGAAAACACAATGCACCTTCTTACAAAAGGGACAAGGAAAATGGATTAAATGTCCTCACACGTTTCTGACCTCTTTAATTCTCATGTCCAGTGGCTTGAAGGGCTCCTTGGCTTCTTCTTGCAAATGCTATTGACTTAACATATTTCACAGGTCAGAAGCCCAGGAGTACTAAGGCTGCTTATTCTGTACTCCTTTTACCTAAATCTTTTCTACCCAACAGCATCTGTCGTAACTGTGTTAGTGATGAATTTTGCTCAGGTGACAACCTGCCCCAGGGCTGCCAAAGAAAGGCTTTAGATAGACTGTTATTGGGCATTCTTAAACAGTGTCTCTGAGGTGTCATCTCTTCGCCAGAGTTGGGGATGCTTAAGCATAATCTTTATTCTGTTATTTACTTTACTTTGAGCATATTACAGAAAACCTTCAGAGAAACTAGAGCAGCTGAGTATTTGAACTTACCCTTTTTCCAAGTCTCAGAGATACATTATGAAGAATCCTGAGGTGGTGCTCCTAAGGATGTTTTCTGTTGTTGGTAGTCTCATTGAACTACCATATTGAAATTAGTTATATAGATACAATGTTTCTGTTAACTCTTTACATGCATGTTTTACTATAGTATGAATGACACTATCTGCATAAGTGAATTTTATTAACTATTTTTTAAGTTCCACTGTTCAAGTACATTGTGGTAACATCTGTAAATGCATTTTCATAACTTCTCTCTGATTTATTAATAATAAGAACTAGGTGCTGGAAAGAATTAGTATAACCATCTGTTTTTCATCTGATTTATTTCTGCGACAACTGTCATTTTCAAAACCCACGTTTCCTTCAAGCATAACACACTTGCTAACATCTTCAGGAACATCGCCTGCATATTAAGTGCTTCTAGTTAGATGAACAGACAGCGTTTTGTTCCCTTTGCTGTTTTTTTCTCTTAGGAGGAAGAACTGATAGTGGACAGGTATTGGGGTGTTGGTTTGATGCTGTCTTGTTTATTACAAAGACTCTACACAAAGTCTTGTTTCCCTACGTTCAGAAGACACGATTTATAAAGGACAGCTTCCTATTTAGAAATGCAAATCTCTTTTTCCAATGAGAACTCTGCTCAAAGGTAGTTCTGCTTCCTGGCTTCGCCCCAGGGACTACTGCTCGCTTGGCTTTCTCCTGTGACTCTCACTTACGGGCACACACAGCTGCAACTTGGCCATTCTGCAACCCCCCAGTATTGATAATAACCAGTTACCAGGGAAACCCTTCTCCTCATATGACTTAGGTACTCATCAGCTGTGCCAGGTAGCCCATCCCTATGGCAATAGCCTCCACTTCTCAGCTGTCAGTGCACTCAGGTAGATTTAAATATTCCTTCTACTTAACCTGAAAGGGTGAAGCTTACCGCAGCTCTTCTCTTGAATCGTTTCTGTGACTGGCAGCAGGTAGTCTCCTAACAGCAGAACAATGATGCTAGGCCAGTGAATGCATGGAGAAGATGCCTTGAATGTGTTTTATACAGGTTCTGCTCCAAACACAAAGCACTCTTTGGTGTGAAGATTACTAGAAAAGTATCCTGACCTGAACGAGTCTGAAAGTAGCATATAAAGGTAAGATAATAACGACAGTGTTCATGTGGTTTGTAAAGAACAAACAAAACGAACAAAAGTGAATCTGTTGCTCACAGCAAACTATTCTGCTTAAACTACTTAAAAACAAAATTTCATTTGTTCATACATTGAAGAGATTTATGTGTCTTTATCACAAATCAGTGTTAGATCTTTTACGTCTGTATTTGCAGACTAGAAAATGCTTACGTTTTCCCTTGTAACATGCTTAGCAAGTGCCCACATAATAACTAAACACATCAACTTTCAGTATAGTGATGAAATATGAGTAATTTCACCTTACATTAGAAATATAGAAAGGAAGAAATAAAAACCAGGTTATTTATCTAGTAATTAATGTGGGAACTCCCACTTGTATAAGAGTGCTCTTGTTCAATCCATTACCAGCCTATGTTCAGTGAATGACAAGGAGTAAGTAAAGCATGGTGTGCCATTTCCAAGTTCTTTCGAGGTACACTAAGCACACTGCCTTTTCCTCTTAGAAGTACAGCACAGGATGCAGTCAGTTCCCAATTAGAAAATTAAAATACAGTATGTTCTAGTTAGAGGTATGTCAGATGTGCAAATAATATTTGTACAAATAATGGTTGCTTGTAGTCACATAAGTTCACATTAGATTTCCAATACACACATTGTCTATATTGACCTACTAATTGTAACGATTAATAGAGAAATATGATTGTAATTCTGATATTTCTAACTTTTTTTTTTCTTCAGCATATGCTCCAAAAGACCCAAAGGTTTGTTTGTTTTTCAGTGGGTTTTTTGGGTTTTTTTGCTTGTTTGTTTTTTTTAAATGGAAGAATAGGAGAAAACGAGCATTTAATTCACTGGTGTTCTAAAGAGGCAGTTGCTTTACAGTCCTCTAAAATAACAGTCTTTTTAAAATATTCTGCCTTAGGCCATACATGCCGCATACTCATTCTGATGGTTTTATGGACCACCTGTATTCTACTATCCTTTCCCAATGGAGCAGTTAGTGAATCCTGATTTTAGCCATCCTGAAAAATCTGCTTTCACAAAGACAGCCACAGTCAACTCGTCTTTCTGAATTTGGGTTCCTTCAACAGACCCTTGTCACAGCAATGCCTTCTTTGTTTCTGTCTTTTTTCGATATTTAGAAACCTTCAACACTTTGCATGGTGGAGCAGGTTTATACTTCTTTGATCTAACAAGCACCATTTTTTTTCTCTTGAAAAATTATACCCTTCTTTATTAGTATCATAATCACCTGAACTTAGGTTCTTTATGCCAACTAATTTATAATTTTGCTCATGAGCTTTCAGCTTCTTCTCTTTGTTCCTGATAGTTTTTCCAGAGTATATGGACTTTTGAACCAAAAGTATATGAAACAAAAGTGTATGGAGCAAAAATCTATGCAACTTTTGTCAACAGTTCCTCTCAATTCTAAATGAAATTTCCCATTACCATTGTTTTCCACTTATGGTCATATGCAGTTGGTTTGATGTATAGATAATTTTCCTTTTCATTATTTTTCTCTCTTTAACACACAACCTTTATTTCCTCTAGGTATCCAGTTAACCTGAATGAAGTGTCACATGCATTCTGTTTTTAAATAAGTAACTTAGTAAAATAAATGAATAAGGGGTTGTTGGTTTTTTTGTTGTGGGCTTTGTTGTTTTGGTTTTTTTTTCCAGTTATGGTAAAGAATTTTAATATTGAGATTCAGATATTTTCTTCAGTATCAGTGATTAGTTCTATTGTATGTTGCAGTCTGTTTATCTTTTTTTGTATAAGCTGGACGCAGAAACAGAATGAAAGATAGTCCAATATGAACTTTGAGTCAAAGGCTTTCAAAAGTTGTTTAATATTAGTTTCAGCTTATTCTACTTTTATGTCAATAGTTAATTCTCAAATATGTTTAAAATGAGAATGGAATTTGTCTTTTATCTGCAAGGTATTTTTGAACTGCATTGAGGATTACTTGCAGGTTTACCATTTTTCCTAAGTATGAATCTATTCAGGATATCTAAATATTGTTCATGTTTAAGACATGTTTCACAAGATTTTTTTCTTAGAGCTTTGAGTTAAAGCAAGAAGACTATCTCAGGAAACTTGATAGATTGCTATTGTATTGAAAACTTTCTTCAGATTTTATCAGCATGCTGTATACAGAAATAAAAACTTTTGGCAGTTTTTTAATATAGATTTTAAATTTTACCCAAATTAATTAACATTTTGAGATATTAAATAGTTAAGTTTAACTTTGCAAGTACTTTCTTTCTTTGTTAATGGATTAAGTTCCTGAAATGGAAAGGGATGATCAAGGCACAAGCAGTGTAATTTTAAAGTTCAGGTATAAATCTGATTTGGCTTTCAGACAAAACAAATGAATTTAAATTACTCATTTTTCCTTGGTGTAGTGCAGTTCCACGGCAGATAATTTTTCTTTAGAAAGAACTGTATAAGACTTCACCTTGTATATGTTCAGGAATCTCCTAACTAGGGTTATATATTACTCTAAACTTTTGTTGATTATCTGAGGAGGGACTGATGTTTGAATGTTTGTTAGTGTTAATTAATTTCTGTGAGAAAAAAGTTGTCATTTAATTGGCTTAATGTTAAGCCAATAAAATAAAGAATTAAACAATACTCTTGCTTCTTTTCATACCCGTGTGGTACTTCTTTCTGCCAAGTCTGAAACTGAATTTCAATGGTAAAGTAGTACATCACTTCTATAGCACACATTATTACCTTGGTACAATTCAGGTGTCAGTTTTCTTTCAAAATAAATGGTAAGGAGATGTTTTCTCACTTCTAACTGGTCCTACCACAGAAAATTCTTAATACAATAGCACAAATACCATTGTGCATTGGCTGGCAAATACAAAATACTGTGTGTATTTTCAGGTATGTGTTGCAGGTAGCATTTGGAACACTTAGGACTAGAATAGACTAGAATATTTTGGTTGGAATAGACCTACAACAATCACCTAGTCCAGCTGCCTGACCAATTCAGGGCTGACCAAAAGTTGAATTTTTTTAAGGCCATTGTCCAAATGCCTCTTAAATGCTGACAGGCTGGGGGTATCAACCACCTTTCCAGGGAGTCTGTTCCAGAGTCTGACCACCCTCTCAGTAAAAAAATGCTTCTTAACGTCCAGTCTAAACCTCCCCTGGTGCAGCTTTGAATTTGATTCCCATGCATCCTGTCACTGGATCACAGGGAGAAGGGGTCAGCACCTCCCTCTCCGCTTCCCCTACTCAGGAAGCTGTAGAGAGCAACAAGGTCACACTTCTGGACACATTCAAGTACCTTGACATCCTTCTTAAATTGTGAGCCAGAACTGTACGCAGTACTCAGGATGAGGCCACCCCATTGCTGAATACAGTGGGATAATCACCCCTTTTGACCAGCTGGCTATGCTGTGTTTGATGCATCCCAGCATGAGGTTTACCCTTTTGGCTGCCAGGGCACACTGCTTACTCATATTGAGCCTGCTGCCAACCAGGTGTTGGTTTGTTGGATATCTTTTTTAAAAAAGTACAATGGGGGGAGAGGGTGTTTTTTGTTTGGTTTTGTTTTGAGATGAAGCTACTGGAGCTGTACAGTGTGATTTCCCCTTCCACTTTGGAATTGTTGGACCATCTGTAGCTGACATGGTCTACTTCTGGAACTGTCATGTTTTGTTAAGAGTGGAAGATTCGGTATTTTTCACAAAATTTAACACTCCCTTTGGCTATTTTTTTGAGTTTTGTTCCTCTTTCAGATGAGCAGTTTAGGATAGGGTGGGATAGGAGAGAAAATTTTAGTTAGAAGGGACCTACAACTGCTCCTTCATTCATCATTTGAATAAATGAAAAGAAATGTGTTCTTGTTATTGTGGTGAAAGTTTTGTCTAGATGCTTAGTATGGTAATATGACAAGAAGATGCAGTAAGAGGTTAATTGAGTACGATGATTCATTTATTTGTTTATTTATTTATTTTTATTAGGAGAGTATTTATATGCTTATCTGTGTTGTTTTCCAACCCTGAGGACTCCAATTTCCTAGACCTCCAGAATTTTCCGACTAATACAGAAAAAAAAAAGTTCTATTAAATAAGAACAAAGATCATTTCAGAGAAGTTACCTGGAAATTAAAAATGTTTCTAGGAGCCTGGTGAAAATAATTTACTTCCTATCATTGACTAAATCAGACACATATATTGATATACATATTGTCAAGATTTTAAAATTTTCAGAATTCCAGTCTCCAACTCCATTGGTTTTTTAGTCCAGGAAACTACTCTGGCATGGAAAAACAGACTGTCACCTCAAGTGTTTTGTTTTTTGGCAAAGCAGAAATACTGTTAATCAAATAGCACTTCTCAAAGAACAGGGAAAAGTATAAATACGTTTGGAAACAGGGCAGTGGTTATTTTGCCTGCCAAGCTACCGAATGCTCTTTTCTTTTACTTTCTCCAGCCATAACGAAGGAAACTCAAGTGAGAGAGAGGAACATCTGGATTGGAATAAAAGAATTGCCTGCCAAAGTGTCATGAACAGTAGGCTGTGGGCATTGTTTCATCAGACAAGTACACACATCCCTAACTCAAAATTGATGTTGCTTCCTTGGTGAGTGGTTAACAGAATGAAAAAAGATTACATGATATTTGCGAGTGAGTTCTCTCTGTGACTGTGTGGAGTATTCTGGGTGCCATGACTGAATTTTCCCCTGCACTTTAGCTTAATCTGGCTTGCACTGCGTGATTTTCACAACAACTAGATAAGAGCAAGAAACACAACTGATCTGCAAATCTAGTTCTTTGGAGATGCTAACAAATATCTTAATAGCTAACTTCCTTCATCACATCAAAGGGCAACAGAACAAATCCTGACATTAGGTATGAGACTTAGTAACACCAGGAGAAACTATTATCAGCATTATCAGACCAGGAAGGCTCACTACTGCTCTGCAAAATGCTTCTAAGTTTGGGGGAACTGACAGAATTTGTCACTCCAGAGCACAGTCACTCCAGTAGAGAGGTGCTTACTGATCTTGGAGAACTGTCATAGTGCTTCAATATTTCTCTTTTTTTTTTTCTTTCACACAGCAATAAGAAGACAAAAAATAGCGTTGCAGTATGAAATTGTTCTGTTTCAGTAAGCTTGATGAGGCTTGAGCTAAGCAAGTGAAAAACTCTGTATGTTAAGTGCATGAAAGGTGTGCGGAAAGTGTGGTAGGTCCTTAAAAAATACACCCTATGTTTGAATACTTTCCTGTTGAGTGGTAAAGACACTGGGTAAATGATTTAGGAAGGATTTCACTGAAGCAGGAGTTTCTTTCTAATTGTTTGAAATAGGTTTAGTATTTGATTTTTGGTGATGAAAAATTTAAAATAACGTTTTGCGCAGAATCAAATATTATGAAGATAATTCAAAGGAAGTTTTTAAAAGAAACAAACAAATCAACAAAATATTAGACATTTGTAGATTGAGATATTTCAGTGAAGTTTGCTGAACAAACATGAAGTATTTATGCCTATCTTTTGGATAGCAACTTATATTTCCCTGAGTTTCTGCAATGCCTCATAGGATTTGTAGTCTAGACTAGAAGGTTGGCTCCTAAAAGAGAATGATGGCATAGACACGTATGTTAAACCTACCATAACACTGCAGGAGTATTCAGCATGTTTGATAGATTTTCCTGAAATTAAATAATAAATTCTGTTTGCCTGTTGATTGTTCGCCTGAGTATCCTGCAGGGGGGAATATATGGCCTGTGCACATCACAGCTCCAGGTAAGATACCGCATGAAGAAAATACCTTGTTCTGGGTTATGTCGCTGTTGTGTAAAATTAAAAAGATTTCAGCACTCAGTTTTAGGGGCAGCAATAAAAATAAAACTTGAAAATCTAAATGTAGCATGGCATAGAAATTAGAGAAATTAATTTGTGTTTTCTATTTATTTATGTGTCACAAAAATTGCTAGATATGTTTTATACGCACATTTCTTTCAGGTAGCTGCCACGTTCGATCAATGTAGAAACCGTAACTGCCCGTATTCTTACCGTGAGTTATCTCCATACAGAATTAAACATGAAGGGGAGAGACATGCCTATGAAACTTCTTCATGAAGCCACATGGCTGTCTTTGTGACAGTACTGACATTAAGTAGCAGCAGTCACTTGATGTTTTCCTGTAATGTACTGGTCTCTCCAGTAAGCCTTCCATACAGCATGTGAAATCTGTTGGAAGTTGGGGGTGAAGAAGGGGAAAAAGAAGGCCAAGGAGTTATGTATACTTCCATCCAGAACTGGTGGCAAAATTAATGTTAGCAAATGATGGCCTTGGTAGTGGAGATTGGGAGGCTTTCATCAATGCTAGGGTGTTACGGCTGCTTGGGGTAGTTAGATTTCAATTTGAAATAGTGGCATTTCACTCCCTGTTGTTTTAAATGGGAAAGTGATTGTGTAGTTATGGAAAATTACTTTCAGAGCTGTTCTCAGACTTCAGACACAGTAGATTACTTGAAAAAGAAAAACACGTGTAAGCAATGCCTTTGTAAGTATATCTGAAGCCTACGTATAGAGTGGGCTCAAGATCACAAAGAAAGGATTTAAAAATTATCCTAATGCAGTGTTAAGCCTTTTGAAATGCAAAACTGGGACTGGACTTTTAAAAAGGATGAAGATGGATGCCTGCTGAGAATTTTTCAAAAGTTTATCTGTAAATAAGATTCAGACATCAGGTGCTGCTGAAACCCCAATTAAGTAACCGTACAAGTGTCTAAGCAGTCAAATGACTTTAAAAATCTGGCTCCATGTGTATACCCATCTAAAATCACTGAAAATAAGTCACATGAATGCTCCCTGAAAAAAAAAGTTCAATTATATTATTTTTAATCCTGAAGCTCTGTTCCTCTTTTCCTGATGAAGACGTACTCTTGTCAGCTACCTTATCCCTTTGGGTCTTATTTTGACACATGCTGAGCATGTAGGACAGTGGTTTAAGCCAGTTATTTGGCGCTCAGAATCAAAAAGGATTTTGGCACAGAAGTCGGTGGGTAGCGTTCATTTTTACATTTTAGTTGGTGCCAAAAGAATCACATTTCCCTTCAAAAGGCACTTTTCATTTTGGGAATTTGAGCAATGTCTTTTACTGCCCTGTGGCTTTGTGTACCTGGACAGTCCTGCAGCATGAGCACTAAGGGTTCTGAAGCTTGTATATTAAAAACTCAATGTCATGGCCTTTACTCATGTGAGTAGCTCCCCTGAGTGCAGCAGGACAGTGTTTTGTACACAGCAAGAGACACATTGCAGAGGTAATGATGGCCAAAGTTTTGACGGGATGGAAAAGCGGCCAGGTCCCCACAGTGTATGGATGTATTGTACAAGAATACTGTATTTTTACAGAGCTCACAGAGTGGAAAGGGAAAAACTGACATCAGAGGATTTCTGCCATCCTAGGACCAACTCTATTGCTACATTGATAGCTCTCCACGATGCTTCATTAGTTAGTGCAAGTGGAATAGCATGAGGCTGCTGTCTCTCTATTACTGTTAGTACAGCTCTGAAAAGGTTAAATGGGCAACTGCCATTCTACATGTCTCTGTCTCCTGAGAGAAAACTTAGGACCCAGGAGCATGGAAAGTACTGAATCTCCCTTTCTCCTTTTCTCTTTCTCTTTGTACACAGACTTCACATTTGTTTCAAAACACTCACGACAGCTGTATAGATATACTGTTCCCTAGCAATAATCTTCCAGTTTTTCAGGACAAGCTCCAATATTTCATGTCACTCTGTAAACAGCGTTAAAAAAATTATGAAAGCAACTTTTGTTCCATTAGCCTTTTCATGTACTCATGTCCATCCCTTTTTTTTCCCCCTGAATCCTAACCTAAATCATGTTTTACACAGGAAAGTTCAAGTTTTGCACAGAAAAGAATTAAAGAAAATTTCAGCTACTGTATTTTTGTATACTTGAAAGAAAATGTGAGCAGCTAAGATATTTTCTCTCATCTTCTGTAGAAAATGAAAAAAAATTAGAAACTACATCAGAACTAAAATATATGTCTAAGAGGTAGCATTAAGCATATGGTAATAATGGTTATTTAAAGCTTGATTAATATCACTTTTACAATAACACATAAACTACATAGCAGTAGTACGCCTGTACTCTTTCACAGTAGTAGCAGTAAATAATAGTCGTATTTACAAAGTTTATTACTTCTTACACTAAAGGTCAACAGAGGAGCTCCTGTGGGCCAGATACTATACGAAAGGAACACCAATGATCTTGGTCTTCTAAGAGAACAAAGCTGATTCAAACCTTTTCTGTTTATCCTTCAGAAATTTCTAATCTCATAAGCCAGTTTTAACCAAGCTCAGAAAGTTAAGGTAGCAAGTTCTTGTGAACTTCAGGAAGCATTGAAGACAAAACAAGTTGGAACTGGAGTGTTGCTTTTGAGCCATATGTGCTTGTGTACATGTTTTGTGTTCAGAGAAGGCACAGCAGGTATACCAGCCCGTTCAGGTAACAGTGTATGTACTTATGTACACATGTGTATGTGCAAAACATACAGTCATAAAACCAAGGTAGTATTCTCTGACTTACCAAACCCAAACAAAGATCTGTGGAATGTAAAGACCATGCCAATACCTGCACAAATCACTATATTCGAAGCTGAAGTACCGTTATTTGCAAGACATGCTGCCTCTCTGCATCATCTGTGCTGCAGAAGTATTTTCTAGGAAAAAAACCCCATACTAGGAGTAAATAATAAGTAGAAACTGTGGCACAAAAATGTAATCATGTCATTCTTCAAGATAGACTTGGGTGCTGGATGCTAGTTCTAAATGCACCTTACATGATTGCAGGTCATCAGCAGTGCTTTAAACACTTTTTAAAAGACATATTTTTTTTCATATTGCTACAAATACCTGGTAAATGCTTCAGCGGCAAATCTGCAGTTCTTTATCCTTTGTGGGCATGAAGGTTATAGACTTTGGCAGCAGCAGAGGTATAACATCACCCATCACGGCAATATCTTTCATCCTAGTTTTAAAATCAAGTCTTTAATAAGTTGGAAGTTCTACCTTGAGAGTAAAGGCTGAATAATTCTTTTTCCAGTAAAGTAAAAACACAAACAAAATGTTGCATCATCAATAATTGTTGGCTGATGCTTAAAGATCTGTCAAATATAAAAAGTTCTTTACCCTTTTCAGTATTTCTTGATGACTAAATTCTGAGCCATGAACCGAAGCAGCCACAACATTTAGAGTTTCTGAATGCTAGTCAAAGACTGGTGGGTATTGAAAGGCTCACCATAAAAATAATAAAAAAAATAATTCCACATTCACTCACTTTGGCAGAATATACTTTGACAGGTAGGAGCAGCCCACTTGAAAGAGATCTGTGCATGAGAAGCTGGGAACCAAATGATCAAGCAACTCTCACCCAGTATGAGGAGAGGTATTAATAAGCTGTTTATCACTTCTCTTAATTTCCTTCATCTTTCTCATAGTCTTTTGCTAGTCCATTTCTCTTGTGCCATTTTGCCTCTTCTGTTTATTTTGTCATAAAAAACTGTAATTTCCTCATTACAGGAAACAAAATTTTCTCATTAGAAGACAACAAGAAAGCAGATGCTTAACAAAACAGACTGAACTTCCCTTTTAAGGAACTCTTGCACTCATTTTCAGTGTACTGTTGTGATAAACAGGTTGTCCTCAACTACCTGTTCTCTGATTTCATGATATAGCTTAAAATGTTTGAAAGTTTTTTTCTGTGTTTTATTATGTTTTTCAATCGATATATCCAAGGTCTTATTTTAAAAACAATTCTTTAAACTGCCTTGAAAACTCTGATTTTAACTTTCATTTCTCTTTCTGTCATTCTATCCTTTCTCCACACTAGAAAAATGGTGGGAATGAAGGAAAAATATGATAAAATAGAAGAAAAATACTTTCTTGTGATTTTAATGTTTTCCTAACAGAACAAGGAAAAAGAATAAAAAGTACTAAAAAAAAATCTAATCTAAGCTATAGACTTATTTTTATCCTCTTTTTTCAGTAGGTGAACATTAACTTTCCTTTGAAATTGTTAACATCTAACTGAGAGAAGAAGGGAAACAAAACCAGAAAGAGGCAAATTGAATTTCTAAAAAAACCAATAAGAGTACCAAACACAACATCAGTATTGAAATGAGAATTGTATTTTATTTTTTTTTCAAAAGAAACTATAGAAAAATGAAAAATTTTGCACACGGGGACCTGAAATGAGGCCCAGACACACTTTTTTTGCTGGACAACAAATAACTCATACACTACTGAGTGGGGTATTTTTATTATTATTTTTCTCTTTATTAAAGAAGCCTAGACTTCCCAATGGGGTTTTGTGCCAAACATATTTTGGAAGTGATTTTTTTCTGTTGTAAACTGATTTTGAAAGATAACATCAAGAGAGCATTTACTGTTTTCTGTGAAAAGTAACCTAGCAAAGAGACTTTTTTCTTTATAGCTTGTGTTTATTTGTGTTAGTAAGTAGATTCAGATGCCTGTATATGCTCTACTGATATTCCTTTCCCGTGTGAAACAAAAAAGTTCAGGTCACAGCGTTGCTGCTGTTTGCCTACACCTACATGGAAATTCCTTTGCTTTTGTTTGAATTTTAAAAATTATATTACAGTCCACAGCTGAAAACTTTGTGCTACTCATTGAAATTTCCTTTTTTACTGAGGTTTTTCTCTTACTTTCTGGTTTTCCTTTCACAGTGTCAAAAAAAGTTATCTTAAGGAAGAATGTATTAAAATTTTTCATTTTGTCACAATAACCTGGAGTGGTTTTTAGACAAACAAAGTAATAAACTTCACAAAGACTGGCAAGGCAAGTTGATATGATTTCATTCTAACTTTTAGAGAGCTACAGGATACTATAGATGCTTCCATGATTTAAGGTACACAAGAAAAATAAAGGAGGGTGTTTACTTTCATCTGGATCTCTAGGAGCAAATGGTGAGGGGCAGCTGACTATCAAGCCAACTTAATGCTGATTTATTCATATAAAGACCAAAAATAATTGGAAACTACAAGAAGAGAGAAAGGAGACAGATGCCTGTTGATCATATTGAAGCAGATCAAAATGAGTTTATCTGTAAATTCAAACTGCTTGCCTCACCTAAAAAAAAAATTAATTAACTAACTTGTGTCACTTTAAATGAGAAAATAATTTTATTTTAAAAGCTAAGGGCTCATTTTTGGTCTCACTGGAGACAAAGGATGCTGTTGTTTCAACATTTTTTAACACACAGATGTAAAAAGGCAGGCCCATCTTGCAAGCACTATGCAATCAACAGAAGGAGAAATGCAACTAAAGAAAGACATCTTCAGGTATTAGAAAAATAAGAGTAATAATATCTCTTACAGGTGGCATCATGTACATATGATACAAATGTCAGGCCATTGTAGTTCATTACAAATGCTATGCTCTGCAGAGTTTTGTGGATGGCAGTGTCTTCCTGTTGTAAATGCCCTGGAAGATGTCAGTGTTGAAGACAGACTTAATAAGAATTTGGTACTGAAAAGTGGAAATGCCATTCCTGGTAGGGGAACAGCGTGGGAGAAAGTCAGGAAATATGTTTGTGGGAGAACAACACAAAGGAAGCAGGAGGGCAAGCAGAGGTGACTTTTTTATTTTTTATCCCTGGGAGAAGCATCTGGACTGAGCCCCCCCACGTAACTCTGGTTTTGTGTGGGTGATGGTGGGTTTGTGTGCTTCCTGCAGCCGCAGTTCAAGCAGGGTATGCAGCATCCTACTGCTCCAGGGCAGCGGCTGGGAAGCAGGAGGCGCTGGGGTATGCAGAATAACATGCAGCTGGCCAGGAAATTTGGTTATAAAAGCCTTCCCACTTTCCCAGAAGAAACTTTCCTGTTTTGTGGGGTGAACCCCCAGTGCCTCTGCTGCTGCTCCCATAGTCCTGACAGTCCATGTGGCCCAGTTTTCTTATGGAAAAGTGGCTTGCTTGTTAATTATACTCCCATCTCTGTTTTGTATTCATTAGATGCTCCAGCTTACTAACAATGTAGAATATACATTAGTACAATGTATATCACAGCATTTACAAAAGCATATGATAATCGAGTAGGACATAAATCTGAACAAATAGAAGTATGCTATATATTGACAGTTGAGATAGGTTAGTAGTAATGGATGAATTCTACTTCCAATATTGTCAAATTCTCACCACAGTGCCCAGTTTCCAAAGTAGATGATGTGGTGTTTATTTTAGTAATGTTACGAATTTATATTCTTATTAATTTCCAAATTGAGGGGAGGCTTAACCTATTTTCCTTGCATTGCAAAGCCATACATTGTTCCAAGTACTTTTGAACTATGTGCACAGGTAACATACACTTCAAAAGGCAGTTTGCTGTAAAAAGAATTATATGTACAGGTTCCAAAAAATTACAGATTTTCTTGAGCCAATAACCCTGGGATATATCACTAGTGGCCTGGTAGGAACAATGCTATCAGTACTTGTGAATGTGCTTGCCCCACGCTGTCCAGGTTTGTTACAGGTTGTGGGATATCCTCACGTTTCTAGAGCGCACAGAGGAACACTGTTTCCTCAGTTCATGGGGTAAAAGATGGGAGATGACATAAATGTTTAACATGAAGCGTAAGTTTCAAAGCGAAGGCAGATGGGAGGTGGTAGAAATAGGTGTAAAAATAAGGGCAGGAATATGGTACAGAAGGATTGGGGTGGAGAAAAGCAATTGAAGGGAAGAAAAGAGAAAGATTTATGATATCAGTCGTGCACAGTGAGGGTGGCTGTGGGGAACGAAGAAATCTGTTACTAGCCCTTGGATCCCAGCACTTTTTTGCTGAACTGTAATTCAGATTAGCCCCTGTCTAAATTGTTGGTGTCTGTGGATGACAGGGACTGCAAAGGTGTGGACCCTGGTACGGTCACTTTTTCTACTATGGTCCCAGCTGAGATGCTCCTATATAGTAAATCTTTGTATACTTCTCCGATAATTCAAAGAAAATACATCAGTGCTCTTCATTTTATAATTAATGTGTCGATAGTTCAGTACTTGGCACAGATGCCTATGCATAGCCAAACCACTGTAGAAGGAAAATAATCNCCCCCCCCCCCCCCCCCCCCCCGAATTATCAAAAAAAATATCTGTAAGCTGAGAAATAATATGTAAAAAAACAAAAAATACTTTCATGAGGTCATTTTAACGATAGTGGTGCAATGAAGCACCTTTATGGGAGTGGCTTTAAAAGACAACCATGTGAGGATGAGTTTTTATAAATATCTGAATGAACAAAGTATTTGAGCTATGCAGTCTGTTTTGCTTCCTGGAAATTAATTTGGCATGTTCATCTGAAAATACATCACCTATTAACAAATCTTCACGATTCTGAGCAGTGTCTGATCTGTCTGTCATGCAGCAGAAAACAATTAAACCATATGCTGAGAATTCAAGAAAAAAATATATAGATGGTTTTGATCCTGCAAACAAGCTTCAATGCAGTGTTCTCAAATACGCCTTTAATGAAAACTATTTTTAATTTGCACTTTTGACAAGCCTCTTGCTATTAATTAAAGACTGACTTCTAATATGCAAGCATAAAACTGTTAAGTGTGTTGACACGAATATTTCTGGTTGCAGCAGTGACCTGAGAGACTAAGTGAAAATGAAGGAAAAAAGAAGAAAAAAAAAAAAAAGAAAACCCAGAGTGAGTTCCATGGGAATTTAAAAGGTTTCTGGGCTACTTGTGTGCAAATGAAGGCATTTAATTGTAAGGTGTCCTCAGTGATAAATGGTAACAAATATATGCTTGAATAAATTCCCCATTATAAAATGAGGAATTATGTCATGACTTTGCCCTTTTCATTGCTCCTTGAGAAAGGTGAACCTCTCTAAAAAATTTATACCACCAGAGCTTCAGGTCTTTTGCACCGCTAATGAACTGAGTAACTGAGAAAACAGCACCTCTGCAATTAATATAAATGCAAAAGCTTGGCTTCCTGGCAAAAAGAGAGAACAATGAAGGAAACTTTCTAAATTATTAATGCAATACCTAAATAAACTGCCTAAAAAATCTATTTTCTGAGTAATCCAGTCTTGAAAAGAAGCAATCATCACTGCTAAAAAGTATATAAAAAATGAATGTAACTTTTTTCTCAGCGGATAGAAGATGCAAAGCATGCGCTTAGAGTACATCTTCGCATACCTCCCAGAGTACCTTCAATGGATGCCCTTCTTTAGTCCAGAAAAACTGACAGAAATACACAGTGCCAGCTGAAAAATGCAGCGTATCGCAAACTTAGGATTTGTTTGCTCAAAATATCAAAAGGCACCACAAGCTATGAGGTACTAATGAGAGACGGCAAGACAGCGTATTGCCAGTGTCTCACCCTTGTGCAACAACAGGAACTTTGCCATATGAAAATGCCCACATTCTTCTGCTAAGGCTATGGTTGCAACTATGGCGGTCTTTGAGCATGTAGGATGTATCTCTGTGGCCAAGGGGCCCCCCTTGACATTTCCATCTCTAGCATCACAAGGCAATACGTTGAAAAATAGTTGTACTATAGGGAGAAAGCCCTTCATATCGTTGTCCAACTCATTTCAACTTTTGTGCCTTTTCATTCAATGCTGCAACACGCTCATGTGGCAAATAACTGCCATCCCAGATTAAAGGACATTTATCTAGAATTGTGGTCGTTTCAATGACTGCTTGAATGGAAGTGTAAAATAAACTTCAGCCAATATTCCATTGTTCAGACAAGTTACCATGGTTATTTGTCTATCTATTGTAGTGCTGGGAAATGGGAAACTGTACTGTAAATACTGGCTGGTTTTCTCCTCATTCACATGTTCTATTTTGCATTAATGTACATAGAAATAAAGGTCACTGGAAAGATCATTTTTATGATAAAGACTGGGTCCAAATGAAGATATTTCCGGAAAATGAAGTTAATTTGATTCAATGCAATTTCCTGCAGTGCTGTGTGTGGAGTAGAGCCTCAAACCTCAAAGTAATGTTTATCAACCATTTGCCCATTGTAAATTTTTTCCCTCCCTCAGTATATAAAATGCTGTGATGGTCTCTTTAATCTGAGGATATTAAACTGTAAGATGCATCAACAGGAATAGTTTATAGAAGTCCTTGTATGACTACAGCAGGTTTATTCCAAGAATACATATTGCAGATAATCTTTAAATTGCCGAAAGTGCTTGACTATGGAATATAATAAAAATCAATTGTAGAAAAGGAAATCAACTGCAGCATTGCATAAAAAGACTCTTCCTTTGGAAAGCCAAGATTTTATTGTCTTGCTGTAGGCAAGGGATAATGTTGGCAATGGTAAATTCTGTGTTGCAGTAAGTTATACTGTTCTGGGTAAATAGATCCAAACAGTGATGTGTCTGACTAAATTATATTAGTTTAGGTAAATCACAAAAAATTCTTATAAAAGAAAGGTTTGAATAGGCCATGCAAAATTAATATTAAATTTCCTGTCATCTACCTCATTACCTTGTTAGATGAGTTGTATTAAAAGCAGTGAAGCAAAGAATCAGTAACCTGGGCCTTTGCCATTTCTGCAGTGCTGCAGATACACATATCACAAAATTTATACAGAAATTATGTATGTTGAGTATGCTTTCCTGGAATATAAGTGCATTGGACTAGAAATTATGACTTTATTATGACACTTCAAGGTTCTTCTTTTTGAAATTAGCCCTGATTATTATTAAGATGCAGGACTGGTAGTTATCAGAGGTGTTCTTTTTTGTACAGTATCCTTAGGTAATGTTGTATGTCTATATTTATATTGTATATCCACATAAACCTGGAATACATAAACTGCCATTCACAAAGACGTGGAAACTGTATGTGGCTATATCTGGATACATATGAATAATTACTGCTTTCCAGTGATGGTTTGGTGTTTGTTTTTTTTTTTTGGAACAAAAATATTAAAACCCAGTCCCCTAGAAGTTATCCAGTTAAAAAACAAAATAATTATAAGGTAAATTATTTTGTTGGTCTTCTTAAAAATTATATTGCTGGAACAGATAGTCTTTCACTAAAAGCATAATTCAAAGCCAGGTTTGGCAAACTGTGGTCTTATTGAGCAACCTCATTAGAATTAATGGGGTAACTGGGAAAAAAGGGCTTGCATGCCAGAGGAGGTAAATGCATCATGAGGCACCGGTGCAAGATTTTTATGTATTCAATACTTAGGCCATATTTTTTCTATCAGTATTTATAATTTGTGTACTGGAGAGCCTTTCAGACTAGAAGTTCATTGCCCAGACATACCTTTGCTGACATTTTTATTATAAATTCCCACTCCAAAGTTTACAGAAAGTAATTCAGAAGCTGATTGATGCCACAACTATGACTGTACATCCTGTCTTTCTGCAATGACTTACAAGGAAATAATCTGAAGTGCTACTGCAAGCTTATCACTATAAGGACAGTAAAAAGACAGAATAAGCGAAGGATTAAGACCAGCTCTTCTAGATATAAATACTTTCCTTCATTAAGTCTTGCATTTAAATTTTTAATGTGACTTGTAATGCCAGAGGGAGCAAAAATATATTTGGGAACAAAAAAAGGAAAGGCATAAGCAAACTGACTAAATGGATTGCAAACAGGAGAGTTGTGTCAAATCTCTGAGTATGTGTTGGTCTTCTATTCATTGGAATGAGAAGTTCAGGTTTAGGTCGGATAAACTTAATCCTGCCTTTGATGTGGTTGTGCTGCAGTATTTAGAGATATTAGGTAAGCTAACAGACAAAGGGAGTATGTGGGTCAGCGTTGTACTTAAATCTCTTTTAAAAAATATTTTGAAAAAGTGACCTTTTTGTTCAGAAGAAAACATTTGATAACATCAGTAGTATCTAGTAAGCATGTTGCAAGCAAGGAGTGAGAGAGTGATTTCAATTGACTGCAAAAGCTATGAACATTTTAATGCAGTTCCCTTATACAGGCTTTGCTGTTGACATTTTTGTTCTACTTCATTATTGCAGAATGGCTCTGGAACAAAGACAAGTCTATTACCTATAGGATAAATGACAGATTAAAATCACAAAAGTAAACAGTTACATGTAGAACATACTTATTGTGCATGTGTGTGCGCATGCAATAAAGAACCACATGCCATCAGCAAGCATAGTGAAGTTGTTTGGCATGTGTCTAATGACAAGGTACAGTTGTTTGCTGCAAAAGAAGGAGAAAGGTTCCCTATAGTCTGTTTTGGGGCTGAGCTGTTTCCTCAAACTGCTTGAATAGTCCACAGCGTAGGAGAGTTTGTTTGTTGAGATTTTGTATTGTTTGGGATTACTTGTATATGGGGAAATTTGTTTTCATCCAAATTAAAATATTTGTTATGTAACATTTCTCATCATTGTTTCCAAAGTGCTGCCATCATTTTCTTTATGATTCATATAAGAAGTGACTAGACAAGCTTACATTAAGACATCGTCGTTGTATTCATTTCATCAAGAAAGGTGTACAGGGCTGATTTCAGGTTAGAAAGTGCTAAATTCTAATTCTAATTCTAATTCTAATTCTAATTCTAATTCTAATTAATTCTTATTCTAATTCCAATTCTGATTTAGCTTGTGCTAAATTCTAAAGCTACCATTTCATATTAAACACATGAATATAGTGCTTTTCTGCACTGAGACTGTATATTTCAGAGGCTGCTGTTCACCTTCTTTGATGACATTACATATGGTATCATAAACTATAATCTAGTAGTTTATTGGTTTCACATTTTTCTTCAGGCACATTCAATCCATTGCTGAATATATGAAATTTAATCCCTTTGGATGTTCAATAACAAACACTGCCACAGATCATTTAATTTGTCTGACTTTATATAAAAGCTGATGCTAATCAAGGGAAGTGGGAAAAAGAACATTAGGAGACTCTTCCTTCTGCCTCTGGCAATTGAAAAGTTCAGGACGCATATTTGAATATGGCACAAAATGTCATTTTGGCAGTCTATTGCAACTGTATTTTGTGTTCTTCACAAGAACTTGTTAAAAGTGATATTCCTATAACTTTTGTTTTTCACACAGTAATGAGTATCAGTTAGATAATGTGAGCAGTTATAACATTATTTAAAATTACAAAATTATGATTTATTATTAGCTACTTTGTCATTATTATGCTTTAGGAGATGAGTTACTAACCAAACTGTTCTAGTGATGTATTTAATTCCTTGTGTTACTTCTTTGCAGACAACTTGATTTTAGGTAAGGGATGAATTTTGCCCAATAATATTAATGAGACTGACACAAACAGTTGCTAATAAGATTTTGCCATGCTTGAGATTTTTTAACCTGGAAATCTGCCATTAAAGTATATGTATACCTATACGTGTGTACACTTGAGCATATGTATAAATATGAAAATAAATATATGTTAATTGAAGAAATGTTAGAATGTATAAATTTGGAACAATAACACCATGACTCTTCCAACTTGTATATACAGTAGTTTCTTCTTTTTTCATTTTAGAGTCATGTATTGTTTTCCAAATAATGTAAGATACCATAATATAGTCGCTTAAGATTTTTCTTTCTTGGCACACATTGCATTATTCTTTATTCCTGTACTCTGTCTTTACTTTAATTTTCCTATTACTTCAGTTTAGATTTTCTTTTGCTTAACTAGAGTACAATTTCTTCTGTTTGTTGCCTGAATTCAACACAAGGTGTATTGCTCCTGTTTCTTAAGCTGAGTTCTGACTGATGAAATTAGAAGTGGGAGGGAAGAAATGAGTTCTGTGTCATGTAAGGGAGAAGAACAGTTCCTTACAGGGCTTGCAGGGTTTGAGCTGTCCCTCTGCAGCTGGACAGACCCCATGATGCCAGTCTTCCAACTCAGCTCTGCCCTGCCACTGCTTTACCATGCTGCAGGTTCACCCTTTAATGTGCACCAGATTTTTTTATACTTGTTGTCCCCAAGGGACAGATGATGCTCGGGAGCTTTTGTAATTTAAAATGCTTCCATGAGAACATGATCACCTGGGAAGATAGGAAGGGCTAGAAGGCTGTCCTGAACATCCCTACGGCAGGCATCAGACAATTGTGAAGATGGAACATTAAAGACATTGATGGAAAAGGATTTTTCTGTGTTGTTCTTAGTTCCAGTACAGAGCCATGAAAACAGAATCTCTCACGGATCACTCCTCTGGGGACATTGTGAGAGGAGAGGAGGTATTAACTACATGTCTGTCTTGTATGCCAAGATATTTAACCGGGACCACAGAAAACAACTCTTGTTAAGAACACGTATAATATGTATTATTTATATGAAAACCAAAAAAAGCCAGACCTTACATGAAACACACAAAGACTTCTAGGGCTTGGTTGGAGTGGATAGAAAACAGAGGATAATTATTTTAATCCCTTAAGGAGTAACAGTGAGTGAATTAATTTATCACGGAATCTAGCAAAGTCAGGAAGGATCAAAGCAACAAATGAAAGTCACAAGAACCCCCTTGTGTTGGCTGTTTATTGCTGTTGATTACCCATTCACTAATGTAGAATACTGTATCAGGCCTCTTGATACACCCTGTGTTGGTTTATGGTCAGATGCTTGAGAACGTGTTTGTGTTTGGCACCTCCACACTGAATAAGAATTTCTTAAAAAATGTGCCCAAAATAAAGGAGGACTTTTTCTAAGGAAAACAACAACTGTGGACCTCTAAATTAAGCTTTTTCTTAGGCTGTGTTACAGTCAAATCGAACATGCGTTTACCTTATTCATCATACAGGAGAGTTAACAAGAGCAATAATAGAGCAGTTGCTGAGTCATTCGATCCTATTGTTCTGCACAGCTTCCCTAACACCATATTTAAATTATAGCTACATTCTGAAATTTTTTAAAGAATAGGGAACAAATTATTTAAAACACAATCGGGACTGCTATCTTTTGAAAATATTGCCAAAGTTATAAAAATATCAGTGATCTGAGACCAGCAAAATTTGACCATATTCTTAGTGTTTGGTGACTTCAATGAAATTTTTTTTGTTTATGCTCCTTTTTTTTTTTTTTAACAGAATGCTTTTCTAACTAAGTAACTATTTTTATCACTTTAAAAACCCCACAGTTTTTGAAGAAAGAATCTGCTGAAGGTTAACAAAAGTAATTTTCATTTTGTCAGCATCTTTGATATTTACACTGGATGAAGATCATTCTCTGAATACCAACCTCAGTTATCTCACTGCAGATTAATTGCTTCTGTTGATTCTCAGCTAAGGAAAAGCTGATGAACCTGTCCTGAAATTACGGATCATACCCTAAAATACAACATTTGCATTAACACGTCAAGAAAACCAAATCAAACAAGCAGTAATAATAAAAAAGAAATCACAGAAGACGCTAAGGTACTTACCCAGAAAAGTTTCTGTTCACCCTCTTCTCTTCCACCTCTCCTAAATTCCTTGCTGGATGCCAGCAGCTGTTTTTCTTAGTGGCTATGGCCAGCCAAGGCTATCGGCTCCAATCATCTCTTCCCACAGAAGCCAAGTCATGAATTTTGTCATGATATCAAGGGAATTAGAATAAAAAACCAAAACAAAACAAAAGCCAAGAAAACCAAATCCCAAAGTGACTATAAGCCAAACTTCTTTAAAAAAAGAAAAAAAAAAGGAAAATCCATGGAGGAAAGGGCAGATCTGTAAGAGTACAAAGAAAATTTCCATGCATTAGCCTTTTTAATGGTTGGTTGATCCAGACCTGAACAATGGCAATAAACCAGTTCAGTCTGTGTTGATGTTAAACTAATTAAAAAAAAATAAAAATTACTCTGATAATGCTAAGATTTGACAAATTTGAAAGAATATTTATGTCAAAGTATGAAAAGTTACCTAAAATTCTTATATTAAGGCTCTGATGCCCTCCCTTTCTTGTCTGTGTCTGTTGTCAGTAAAGGTCTCATATATAGTACACCAATGTATTACTCCGGTTTCCTCTGTTCTAGAGGATGTTGTATTTTATGAGTAAGAACGAGCTCACTTTTCTGTGGAGGACCCATGCTGATGTCTTCACCTAAACAAGTTTCTTACTCAGCCACCGTCAAGAGGACAGGGAAAGAAAAAAATTCCTGTTTCTCTTTAATGCCCTTTTTCAGCAGCTCAGCTACTGAGTAATTGACATTTACTGTTTCACTTAATGGCTTCCCGAGTTCAAGTCCATTTCTGCTGGGATTGGCACAGGCTTTCTCCCTCCAGCAGTGCTATCAACTCTTAGTCTAGGAAAGGCAGACATTACAATTTCATCTATTCAGAAGTAAATTCAATGTCTAATTATTTAAAATTATATATAAAAGAGGTCTTTTACCACAGTAAGTCAGGTCATAACCACTGTAAGCAAGCTTACCAGGGCAGATGAGAAGACAGGATACATTTTATCTTTGTCTTCACTAAAAAATCTAATGCCTTAAGTATAGTAGTGACATAATGCTATACATTATTACTTATCTGAGTAATAGGAGATGACTTATATTCAGCATCACGCCAGGGTCTTGCACTTAGCTCTCATCCACTTTATACTGCCAACCAGTCAGTGCCAAAAGAGTCCAAAGTTTGCTCTCGGTAAACATTGATCAACCAGCCACGATTAGCAGTATGTCAGCTAAGTTTTTACTGCCATATTTAAGCATGAGAAAATTACCAAATGCATATGGGCAACAAGCGGCAGAGATGCATTTAAAGACATCTGCACTCGGGGAAGAATTTGCTGTCTGATGCTTTGTGCCCTCTTCTTTCCCCTGACAACCCAGAGCAAGTCCTGTTGAAGTGGTCTGCAGTTCTTCCCCAGCTCCTTGCCTGCATGTGAATGTTTCCTTCAAAAGGGAAAGAGGTGCAATAGGACCTGACCCCGGTCAGGCTGTACACTTAGGGCCATGGTTTCTGGCTGTCCCACAAGTGACTCACAGCTCAGTAAAAGAAACAAGGAAATTCCGAATGATGTGAAGCACAAAGAAATTTAACAGTCTAAGCCAACATCTTCTAACATACTGTATCAGGTACCCGGAAGAAATGAGATTTGCCTCTGGGCTTCGTTCAGCTATAAAAACAAAACCATTTAATTTCTTGGTGAAACTTAATGCTAACATTGATTTGAAATGGCAGATAAAGGCTCCGGCTAACTTTTTTTTCCTATACTTTGAATTCCAATACTTCTGGCATTTCTGGCAACTCTAAAGAACTGAAGTTTATTAGACATGATAAATGATCTAATAATTTTTGAAGCCTTTTTGTTGTACCTGAGTTTACAAGTGATTTCATTTTTAAAGCATTTACCTGAAAGTGGATGAAATACATCTTGCAGTAAAATCGTAACAAGTGAAAAATGCATCTGCTTAGTATGACAGCTTACATTTCTACTTCTTATCCTGAAATGGCATAAATGGATTTTAAAAAGTATGAAAAGTATTTAATAACCAATGCATTGAAAGCTGTATTAATACCCAGGATATGGCAGCTCATTTCTATTTTGATCATGTGTATAGAAGCTAAGTATTGAGTCAACTGATGACCACAGCTCAGCTACCAGAATCTATGAATGTGAACTAAATGCATTATTTCATAGAATGTAGAATCGTAGAATGTCAGGGGTTGGAAGGGACCTCTGGAGATCGTCTGGTCCAACCCTCCTGCCAGAGCAGGTCCACGTACAGCAGGTTGCACAGGACGGCGTCCAGGTGGGTTTTGGATGTCTCCAGAGTCAGAGACTCCACCACCTCTCTGGGCAGCCTCTGCCAGTGCTCTGCCACCCGCAAAGGAAAGAAGTTCCTCCTCATGTTCACATGGAACTTCCTATATTCAAGTTTGTGCCCTTTGTCTCTCGTCCTGTCACTGGGCATCACTGGAAAATGACTGGCACTCTCCTCCTGGCACCGTCCCTTTAAATATTTATCAGCATCGATGAGATCCCCTTCAGTCTTCTCTTCTTCAGACTAAAATGACCCAAATCCCTCAGCCTCTCCTCAGAAGAAAGATGTCCCAGCCCCCTAATCATCTTCTTAGACCTTTGCTGTACCCTCTCCAGCAGTTCCCTGTGCTTCTTGAACTGGGGAGCCCAGAACTGGACACAGCACTCCAGATGCGGCCTCACCAGGGCAGAGTAGAAGGGGGAGGATGACCTCCCTCCACCTGCTGGCCACACTCCTCTTGATGCACCCCAGGATGCCACTGGCCCTCCTGGCCACAAGGGCACATTGCTGACCAATGATCATCTTGTTGTCCACCAGGACTCCCAGGTCCCTCTCTGCAGAGCTGCTTTCCAGCAGGTCAGCCCCCAACCTGTACTGGTGCTTGGGGTTATTCCTGCCCAGGTGCAGGACCCTACACTTGCTGTTGTTGAATTTCATATGGTTTCTCTCTGCCCAGCTCTCCAGCCTGTCCTGCCTTCCTGAATGGCAGCTCAGCCTTATGGTGTGTCAGCCACCCGTCTCAGTTCAGTGTCACCAGCAAACTTGCTGACGGTACACTCCATCCCTTCATCCAGGTCACTGATGAATGCACTGAACGGGACTGGACCCAGGACTGACCCCTGAGGAACACCACTAGTTACAGGCCTCCAACTAGACTCTGCCCCACTGATCACACCCCTCTGAGCTCCACCTGCCGGCCAGTTTTCAATCCACCCCATTATCCATTCATCTAACCCACACTTCCTAAGCTTGCCTCTGAGGATGCTGTGGGAGACGGTATCAAAAGCCTTGCTGAAGTCAACGTTTCAATTCACTCAAAACAATTTTTATGTTACAGTGGAAACTTGTCATGGCTTTATGACCAGTGGTGTGAATGTCACTGCAGCCCTGCGTTGTACAAGGATCAGACATACAGCATCTGTTCAATTCGGCTCTTAATTCTGAAATTTGTACATAAAGTTAATTGCTCTGGCAAACTGAATCTCTTGTGAAACACACAAAGGAGTAAAAAATATTCACAGTTAAGTCTATACTATGAGACTCTGTGAGTCTTTTAATCTTAATGTGATTGCTTTGTGCAAGGAGGTAACCTCAGACATACTTTCCTCCACCCAGTGAACTGATTCCAGAACTGCAGCACATACTATGGAAGTGGTCTGACCCACAGTATAGACTTAGCTTCTGTGATCTTACAAAACCTTTGCCATCTCTGCCCTACTGGCATCTCCCCACCGCTTTCTATCACTTCTCATCGCATTGTGTTTAAAATGGGCTGTACAATGTATAGGTCATGCACTAGCCTATTTTTTATTTGTTTCATAATGTATATAACCTGTTAGCACTGAGCAAATAATAATATGGAATTGTTTGCTGTAAGCATTTGTTAAGCATTACAATATAACTTTTTAAAGGTCTAGAAAGAGGTATAGGAAAGGAAAAACTCACTGATTTCTTTGTTAACTAGATCAGCAGGAGTTTCCCAAATCTTCTGCACATGTTGTGTTTTAGTGTCTTTTCCAAAGCAGCAGTCTCATTCTCATTTTCTTGGCTGGGCCTTTGCTCCTGAGAATATTTGGGGGTCATTTGTTGAACTACAATTCAGTTGGTTTTCAACCTCAAGAGGGAATACGCCATTTTGTAAATATTTATTCTTTTATTCCCAGTTAATAGCCATTTTTCTATTTCCCCTTGCACTGATTTCTCAGCAGTTCTGTTGCCATTCTCTCCCATCAGGGGCAAGACATGAGGGATCTGTCTGAAATAGTCTTAGCTGACAAGACTTCCAGAGAGGGTCACAGAGTGAACAGCCTTGACAGCAGAAACGCAAAAGTGAAAAGGATTCCTATCACATATTTATCTGTTCAAATATATTGCAGTTGCAGGGCTATGTTCTTACCGGGATCACAGAAATACAGTGGGATGGCTTCCATGACTAGAGCATTGCGAAGGCGGGACACAGGCTCCCTAAGAAGGGCAGGAAAGGAAGATGAGGAGAGGGCATTGCCTTTCATGTGAGAGAGCAGCTGCAGGGCATGGAACTCCACCTGGTGACACATGAGAAGCCAATGGAGGGCAAGCAAAAGTAACATTATAGTGGGTGTCTGCCATAGGCTACCTGACCAGGAAGAACAAGTGGATCAGATGCTTTAGAGACAGACAGGAGTAGCCTCAAGTTTGAAGACCCTGGTACTCATGGATGTCTTCAACCACCTTGCTGTCTGTTGGAGGGACAACACAACAAGACATAAGCCATCCAGGATGTTCCTGGAGTGTGCTAATGATAACTTCCTTCTCCAAGTGATAAAGAAGCCAACAAGGACAGGTGCTCTGCTGGACTTCATACTCACCAACAAGGAGTATGTAAAGGTCAAAGACAGCCTTTACTGCAGTGACCGTGAGGTGGGCCACCTCAGGAACCTGAAGGTAGGGAAGAGAGCGACAAGCAAGCTCACAATCCTAGGCTTCAAGAGGATAGAATTCAATCTCTTCAAAGATCTGCTTGGAATAGTCCTTTGGGATAAGGTCCTAGAGGAAAGGGAAGCCCAAAAAAATTGGTTAATGTTGAAGGATCACCTCCTTCAAGCTCAAATGCAGTCCATCCCAATGGGCGGGAAGTCAGGCAAAAACAACAGGAGACCTGCATGGATGAACAAAGGACTCCTACTCAAACTCAAAGTCCAGACATCCAGGGATGACCTTTGGAAAGATAAGACCCAAATGGAACAACAAGAACAGCTTCTGTAAGTACACAGCTGTCAAAAAGAAGACTAGAGAAGATGTCAGCCCATGGCTAAATGAGATGTGGGACCTGGTTACAAAAGACATGGGAAAGGCTGAGGTACGTAATGCCTTCTTTACCTCAGTCTTTACTAGCAAGACTGGTCTTCAGGAATCCCAGGTCCCAGAGACCTCCAGCCCCAGAAAAGGTAGTGGACCACCTAGTCCTGGAAACAATTTCCAGGCACATGAAGGACAATCACAGAATCATAGAATTATAGAATGGTTTAGGTTGGAAGGGACCTTAAAGATCATCTATTTCCAACCCCCCTGCCATGGGCAAAGACACCTTCCACGAGACCTGATTGCATCAAGAGTAGTCCGCATTGCTTCAGCACACGGAAGTCATACTTGACCAAATTGATAAACTGCTACGATGAAACTAGAGGTGTACCCCAGGGGTCTGTTCTGGGGCCAGTCCTGTTTACCTTTATCATTAGTGATCTGGATGATAGGGTAGAGTGTACTCTTAGTGAATTTGGAAGAGACACAAAACTGGGAAGAGTCAATTATTCACTAGAGGTTCATGTTACCATCCAGAGGGACCTTGACAGGCTTGAGAAGTGGGAGGACAGGAACCTCATGAAGTTCAAAAAGGGCAAGTGCAAAGTCCTACGACTGGGGAGGAACAACTCCATCAGACATCAATATACGCTGGGGGCCACCCAGCTGGAAAGCAATTTTATTGGACAGGGTCCAAAGAAGGGCCATGAAGATGATAAAGAACCTGAAGTATCTCTCCTATGAGGAAAGGCTGAGAGATCTGTGACTGTTTCACCTAGAGAAGACAAGGCTCAGGGAAGGCCTTGTTAATGTATGGAAATACCTGAAGGGAGGGTGCAAAGAGGATGGAGCCAGGCTCTTTCCAATGGTGCCCAGTGACAGGACATGAGGCAACTGGCACAAACTGAAACACAGGAGGTATGCTCTGAAAACCAGGGAACACTTTTTCACTGTGAGAGTGACCAAGCAGTGTCACAGGTTGCACAGAGAGGCTGTGGCGTCTCCGTCCTTGGAGATATTCAAAAGCCATCTGGACATGGTCCTGGGCACCTGGCCCTGCTTCAGCAAGGAGGTTAGACTAGATAACCTCTGAAGGTCCCTTCCAATCACAGCCATTCTGTGATTCTGTGGTATTCAACAGAACTTTAAGCCATGATAATATGCTGGTGTATATTAAAAATGAACTGTTTATGTAATATGGGGCAGGGTGTGCATGCGACAGCTTCTGTTTTTAAGGTACTTAACTCTTTTATCTGCACAACTGTTTGTCATCTGGATTCTGACAGTGATGGTATAAGAAGGTTCAAGCCACTTGTTGGAAAAGTTGTAGGATTAGGCAGATATGAATTTAGGTTTTACTATAATGGAAGAGCTATGGTGTTTCTAAGTTATTTATGCATGTATTTAAGCTATCAAGGAAATACTGGGAAGAAACAGGAGGCTTTTAGTTTTTTTATCAACACACTTTTCTCTGAACTTCTTAAGAACACAGTGACATTTATTGTTAGCTGTATCAGCTTGATAAATCCTTTACAAGCATTTAAGCTAACGTATCATAGAAGTAACTCCTTACCCAATCTAGTTCACCCTGTAGAATTATCACTGTTTACAAGCCTTGTCAAGCAAAATACACTGAAGAATGATACAGTCCACATGTGTGATAGACATGTGCTGTTTATCATAAAACAAAGCCAACCAGAAAGTTGGATCAGAATATAACTGGTAAATGCAGACCTAAAGATAATAGTGATAACTATCTATTTTAGCTAATATCTATTTTAGATAATATTTTAGCTTTTAGTTTGCTATTAGTTAGCAAACTAAATACTATTAGTTAGCAAACTAAATATTGCCTTTAGTTTGGTATTCAGTTTACTCTGCAGGCTGTAACAGTGCTAGCAATTACCAATTTGGCTGGGTTTTACAGCTACAGTACTTGCAGAGGAACAGAGAAATAGGGCCAAACCAAAAAAAAAGTGCATTACAATAAGGTTTGTAAATAAGCTACAAAACAACAGAGTTGGCACTAACAGAAATAGATACAAAAAATGTAATATCAGAAAATCTTGATGACAAACTAACTCATGGAAGCTCAAGGCTAAATCTCCAGTAAAAACGTTTCTTCAGTCTTTCAATTTTTTGAAGTTGATCACCATGGTATGTAGCACTGCATCTTAGCTTTTTCCCCCAGAATGTGGAGAGTGGAGCATCAGCATTCTTTTTATTTTTCTCTCTGCTTCTTGGCAAGAAATAATGAATAGCTGAACTAGACAATATTAGTGGATGATCTGCTGCTTAACCTTGTTAATTCCCATCTCTCCACCTTAGAGGAGGTGTTTAAGAAAGGGACTAAAGGACCACATTTCATACATGACTTTCTTCACGTGTCTTCCTTCTGTTCACCATAGCCACAGGCTTAGACTGTGCGCTGGTAGATGGGAAATCCATGATACGGTTATTTCCTATACCAGTGTTTGTATGGCCAGAATGCTATTGTTATTTCTTGAGCCTTCTCCCCTTACCAATAAACTGATAAAACATAAAGGCCATTTTCAGGCTATTTCAACTGTGATAAATTAACATCAAGCTTATTTGGTTGCCTTGCAATAAATACTGGGAGTTGAGTATTGACAGTCTGCAATGGAGCCATGATTTGATTTGTCTTTATGTTTTCTGCATAATTTTTGTACCTCTGCCAAACCTTGCTGCAAGAATATTGAATGCTAAAGAGATTTTTTTTGCCCAGTTAACCTTGTCAAAAATAACTTGTTTGAATTCTAGATACTTCCTCTGAGTGTTGGTCAATACTGTAGATCTGAAACACCTAAAATTGTTAATTTCCTGACAATTGTATCCCATACATTAGAGAACTTTCAGAATTTCAACTTAGTTTGAGTTTCTTTAGGAACACTAATGTGACAGAAGTTCACTGCTAAGTGAGATGGTGGCCAGGGAGGCCTCAACAGTCTATGATTCCCTGCCTCTGTCTTTAGCTGCTTCTGTGATTTTTTTGTGTTCCAAACTACTATCTCTCTATTTATTTCCTTCTGTCAGAAGTCTAACAGTAAACTATTGAAAGTATGATGCCACTGAGGTGTTATCTTATGTAAATATCTTTCTACTTCATATTCTTCCCAAGTCTGAATCTGCAGACTGGTAGGTGAGATACATCTTCCAGGTCTTCTGATATACAGTTACACAACATACTAAAATATATTCAAGAGCCTATAAGGACTGACAATGACAACGCTTGCCTGCTACTGTTTAGGGTATTCTTTTATGATCTGGTTCTTAACTGTATTTTTAACAATAATTAACACAAATAGAAATCTAACTTCTTTCCTACCATAAAAGTCCGTATTTCTAAATTTTCTCTCTCTGTTGTAATATTCACGAGCCAGGTACAAATACAGATTCTCTCTGCTCAACATTTTACTAGACCCAACACTCCACATGACTTGATTTGCAGCTCTTTTCCTTATTAGTGAGAGTTTTTACTACACCTTTCTTACACACATTGGTGCTTGGATTTCATTCATATGTTCCTGTATCTTCCACATCTCAGTCAGCCCTTAATTAATTTTGTTTTAAAAGATGCTGTGACAAATCTGTAAATCACAAACTTAGACCAAGTCTGGAAGTGTGTCTGTATTCACTGCCACGTTCTTATCATGCTGTAAAACTCTCATGATCAAATACCACTGCAATTTTTGTGTAATCCTGATGTGGAGGAGGTACTATATGGTAACTACTGTTTATCTTTGAACGTACTTAAAATCTTGTCTTAAGTCTAAGCTAGGATTTATACAATCTTGCATTTTACATTCATTAATTGAATGTCTTATTTTGTTAAAGGAAAGGAACCATGCATTAATCTATTGATGACAAGGCCACCACAAAAGCTAGGTATTAGTACAATACCTCAAATTGACAAAAAAGCTTTGTATAAACAATTTTGGCTCTTTATTTCTCGGTAAAATTTGATATTCCTTTGAAGAGGTACATAAAATACACCCTACAGCCTTCCTTATGCACTTATTTTCATATAGAAATATTACTTTGTTTGACAGTAAAATGCTTATTTATGAAAAATACTCTAAAAATTACTATAGTTCCTATATGTTTTTTTTCTTTTCTTACATTGTCTATGTTACTATAGAACCTTGGTATCTTTGAATCAAGCTAAATAATATATTTATTTCTATATGCAGAAAGTACTAAATATCTGCTTTACTGCGGAAGACAGGATCAGAGAAATGTGTTTCATCTAGAGAATATACGTGATTTTGGCAGCGATGTGATGATGTCCTGTCCCATAATTTGGAACTGGATGCTGAGAAAGCTGTTTGACTGTTGTGTGTACTTCCCATGTTTTTCACTTGCCTTAATTAGTAGTAATTATGTAATTCCTCGACTATGTATGCAATTGATTCTACTCTAATGAAGTGTTCATTTACTAGAAATTAAGTATAAGATCTTGCCTACAGCAAAGCAGAGGTTTTTGTCTTGCAAGTGTCATTTTGAGCTGCTGTAAGCACCCTGCATCCATCTTTTTAGTCTTTGGCTATACCTAAGCAAAGCAGGCTGACATATCTACCTCACTGGCCACCAGTGTTTTAATGTGGATAGGTGCTGAGAAGAGGCTTTTTTTTTTTTTTTTTTTTTTTTACAGTGGGAGAGCAACTAACCAGCTAGCTCCTGTTGTGCTTACTTTTATTCTGCCAGATAAAGTTTTAGAGAGCTAGTTTTTTAAACAATTATATTATACATCCCAGATGCTTATTTACTGAAAGACAGGAAAAACTCTTGATTATAGCCACCTAAACATCTTTTTAAAGTGCTTACATTATGCATTTAATTGCCAATACAGTTCTATAGCAATTCCAATCTATTTGCTAAATAGCAATATTCAGGATTTTTCAGTTTTAAGCACAACATTTTCCCAAGAGCTGGAAATGTTTTCTAGCTTATGGTGTATTTATATGTATTTAAGCTGACTGCTGTGCAAAGTAAAATTTCTCTTAAATCTTTAGAATGAAATGATAAGACACAAAATAAGAGGCTGATCTGAAATTTCAACCTACAGTCAGCTGAAAATTGTATTGGAATAAAAAGGGAAATTATTATGAGTATTTTTTGCTTATGGCATCTGCATATCTCTAATGTGAGTATTTTTTGCTGAAGTTTGGAAGTGCTGAGTGGTGCTTGCCTTGTTGCTGAGAATGTCAATTGTGATTGTATTCTCTTCTATTGTGCCGCATTCCCAAACTGTCAGTCCTCATTGAGGATGGGCTCCATACTTTCAGGGATAATGCAGTATGGCTGGGGAGTCACAGTTCTCAGTCCATAGATAAGTGTCAAGAGAGGACACCAGAATTTCATGTTCTGAGAAGAGAAATCCAGAATATTTTCTTTTTTTTTTTTTTTTCCCAGCCAATGCATTACCACTGCTCCACTTTGTTGCATTGTCTATTCATTGCACATCTGTTGTGTTGTGTCCAGGTACTCAAGGAACAGATTTACCAGGCTTGCAGGTCTTTTAACCCCATGAATACATTTCATTATTTCACTTGCAATAGGGAAAATTGTGTTCATTGTGTATGCATTAACAGAAAACTCCAGGGAGATCAGTTTGACATTAGAAAACATTAGTCAGAAGACTTTTCGCTTCCCTGGCAGCATTAAATGGCATCAAGCTGGCAAACACAAGCTCTTGCACCTCTCTGGCTGTTTTTCACTTAGTCATAGAGGATCACAGACATCAGTGAATCATTCTTTGCTTTATGTTTGAAGAATCTTTTCAGAATGTAACTTACAACGTAAGATGTCAGCCTATCGTCTACAGGGCTCAGCTGCTGTTCTTTTACCTTCCCCAGAGATATCAAGCCAGATTTAATAGTGCTACAGATCACAAGCAGCAGTCTTCTTAGCATTTTCATTCACTTTCCAGGACTCAAGCCTGTCAAAAGCATATTATACCCAATTCATTAACAGATAACATACCAAAGAGTTAAGAAAATGGGGTACATCCCTACTGGAAGGTACAACTAAGTTTAGGCCACCTTGTCAAACCCAGTGATCCTTTTGCTGCTTTTCCACTGATGTTTATTCTGTTGTCTCAAAGTGGTCCCATGGTGCATTAAGAGAAAACTTTTTCCACAGCATTTAATGAGAAAAATGGTCTTAAGATATCATTAAGGATACTGTTAATCTAGAATACTCTCTTTCATATTTTTCATCAATTATGCAAAAAAATTGAATGTTTATTATGAAATGCTGTGGGAAAAGTCAATAATTGTGCTACCACTGAAGAGTTAAAATGGGGTTTAGGAGAGACTTTTGAGAGTACTAAAAATGCTAGAATAAGAAATTCACCAAATAGCTATCAACTTTTCTTTACAGTCCAAGGTGGAAAACCAATATTGCATGATCATGTATTGCAGGAAAACATCCCACCCATAACGCTCAATCCTGTTCAATTTACAGTTAGAAATTTCCTTGACAGAGGCTACTCAGTTTTGACAGTGCTGTAGCAGGGCAGACAGTAGGATGGTCCAGCAGCAGGTAAGCCAGTTTTTTTCTTTAACTCACATCGGTAGAATTGTGTGACATTTATAATTTCTAATGTGAATGATGAGGGGTAGAAAAATATACGTGTAAAAGGACACAGGAATGTGAGAACAAGGAAGACTTCTTGTCCTCTCCCTGCTCCTCTTCATATACCTTTCAGGTTCTCTTTTTCGTTTTTGGATTTTTATTTCTTCTTTAGTTTTCTCAGAACAGAAAGTTTTTCTTTTTTTTTTTTCACTGAAAACAGTGCATATTTTTACTGTAATAATAACAACAACAACAATAATGTTTAAAGAAAAACATTAAATGTTTTTGATGTGAAAATGATGTATCTATATTTATCTACACTCTGCTACTGTATGTTGGGTTTATATTTCTGCTTGTGATAACAGCAACCTACTGTGATGACTTGCTTCTGCCTACAAGCATAGTTTAGAAACTGTAATTACCTAGCTTTCATTTTCAAGCTTAGATCTCGAACCCAAGACAAAATATCTGTGTAATATGTGAAACGAGTCAGAGTTTCATTATGTACCAGGCTTTCTGGAACAGCAGATATTGCTACTAAATTTATTACTACACCACACCAGATAGTAGGGACCTTTGCAAAAAAACTGCTGGTGTTTATCCTGTTTTGGAATTAGCTCTCAGCATTCCAACATTTAAGAAATCTTTTGATTAAGCTTTCTGTTCACATCAAGCAGTTTTCTAATGAGGTTGACAGAGATTATAAAGTCAGTAGAAGACTGAAAGACAGGGAAAATAAGGAAAAAAAGTCTACCACTACCAATTCAGTTCTCTTTGCTCTTCACAGGCAGGCCAGATGTTATGAGTCAATGATAAACAATTAATGTGTAGCATGTTCTCTGAGAAATAAGTTTGTGAACTGACTTTTGAAAGAACCACATAAGGCTGTACTTCCATTGGCAGACTTTATATTACCAGTAGTATATCTGTTACATGGAGCCAAATAACATTTGCACTTTCTGGGGAAGGTTTTACAACCTGCCATGCTATCACAGAGTGGAGAGTTGGGCAGAGAGGAACTATATGAAATGCAACAAAGGCAAGTGTAGGGTCCTGCACCTGGGCAGGAATAACCCCATGCACCAGTACAGGTTGGGGGCTGACCTGTTGGAAAGCAGCTCTGCAGAGAGGGACCTGGGAGTCCTGGTGGACCACAGGATGGCCATGGGCCAGCAATGTGCCCTTGTCGCCAAGAAGGCCAGTGGCATCCTGGGGTCCGTCAAGAGGTGTGTGGCCAGCAGGTGGAGGGAGGTCATCCTCCCCCTTCTACTCTGCCCTGGTGAGGCTGCATCTGGAGTGCTGTGTCCAGTGCTGGGCTCCCCAGTTCAAGAAGGACAGGGAACTGCTGGAGAGGGGACAGCACAGATCTAAGAAGATGATTAGGGCGCTGGGACATCTTTCTTCTGAAGAGAGGCTGAGGGAGTTGGGTCTTGTTAGTCTGGACAAAAGAAGACTGAGGGGGGATCTCATCGATGCTTATAAATACCTAAAGGGAGGGTGCCGGGAGGAGAGTGCCAGTCATTTTTCAGTGGTGCCCAGTGACAGGACGAGAGGCAATGGGCACAAACTTGAATATAGGAAGTTCCATGTGAACATGAGGAGGAACTTCTTTCCTTTGCGGGTGGCAGAGCACTGGCAGAGGCTGCCCAGAGAGGTGGTGGAGTCTCTGACTCTGGAGACATCCAAAACCCACCTGGACGCCGTCCTGTGCAACCTGCTGTATGTGGACCTGTTCTGGCAAGGGGGTTGGACCAGATGATCTCCAGGGGTGCCTTCCAACCTCTGTCATTCTATGATTCTACGTAGCTGTCTGTACTTGGGCTGCTGAGGTTAATGCTAGTTCGGAGTCTACATAACCTTTATTGTAAAAACATACTAATGCTCCAAACACTACACACACGTGTGGTTTTTTATACCTATATATATTTGCACATATAAAAATCAAATATCTATATGATGTGAACAGATTTAAAAACACTTGTCTGTAATGCACATACCAGTTTTAGCATGTATTTAGCATGTATACTTGAGAATCAGCTATGAAATACTTTTGATGTTGAAATGTTTTTCTGGATATAAATCATCAACATCTAAAAATACCCTACAGAATAGTGATACATATATTTTCATACTTTATGATATCTTTTATTGTACAATAGATTTTTTAATTGTACAGGCATTGCCAAGAATGTAGATTTTATGACTAGGTTTTTGTCTGATCACAAGAGCTGCAAATTTACTAACTAATGTCAAAGGGGAAAAAAAATCTGTCTATCATATAGTGAGACTTTGTTGGACATCCTTTTGCTTTTGTGTGATACTAATGACAAGTAAATATTCAATTGGAGACTAAGCATCTGTTGTTTGCAGAAACTTCTTTAGCTCTGTTTCATCTTATAGTTGAGGTAGATAACTCATGAAACTTACATCCTTGAATTCCTTTAGGAAACATGGTTCTTATAAAATGTACGTTCCATGAATGATTTGCAAAGCAGAAGATGTTTTAAAGTGTACAGAAAATTACAGATGTTTGCAAGAAGTGAGCTCAAATAGGGAAAATTCCATTTTCTTTATAATGGGAGAAATTGCATGTTACTTTTTTTTTTCCCCTTCCTTGCAGTAGTATCAGGGAGGTTTGATTAATGCTTGGTAATATGAAAGAAATATAAACATGCTTATAAGCATGTTACTGTCTTTTAAATTTTTAAATGGATATTTTTTCAAGGCATAGGGTTGAACATTCATTTGCGTATTTCCTGCCACAATTTTTCCTTCTTTGCATGATCTGTGCAGAGCAAGTGGTGTCAAAAACTGTCAGCCACAGTTTCATCTCAGTGTGCTATTTTATACTTGTATTTTAAGCTAGATCTTTTATTACTTCATCTTGTGATTTGTGAATGACTGGTAATTATTATGAATATTGTATAAGTTGGTCTATGGAAACCAGGAGGCTTTCTTTTGTGCTCAACACAAAGAGACCATTGGTCAAGTCATTTATTAATATTACTAGACAACTGAATAAACTTGATCCTGTCTTGTCTGTATTACAATAGTCAGAGTCCCCATATAAATAACTGATGACTGGACTGCACATATTCACCTCCAATTGACCTCTATTTGGATGGGAAGAGGACTTCTTATTCCAGGTTGAAATATTTAACAAAAAAATAATTAATATTGTACAGTGTGACAAGAGCCTACGCTGTTTCCATGTAGCTGACCACCTGGAAATTGTATGTTACATTATTACATACAGTTTGGATTTTAAGCATGGTGGATGAATCCTCGATAAGAAAAAACTAAGTTTTTCTTTTTATGTATTTATCTTTGTATTAAAAATGTTTATCTAGGCAAGAAACTTTCATTAGAAAATCACAAATTGCAGAAAGATTTGCTTGGGGTTTTCTTAGTGTGTTCAATAATATCTTGTGTTTCAAAATTTCCTTTACTGAAGCACATTGGTAGGGAGATAAGAAAAGTATTTAGATGATGTTTGATTTGTATTCAGATATGTTTATGCCCATACTTTCAGTCTGTGTTTGACAGTCATAGAGCCTATTAATCCTTAAGGTTAAATATACTGTGCTCATCTGAGCTTGGGTGGGGAACATATTTTTATGAAAGCAGGTGAATTCTTACAAATTTAAAGGAAAAAAACCCTATAAAATCTGGACACTTCAATCCACGCTGTGGAAAAACACATTTTAAAATGTTGAAAATTCTTCTGATGAAAACCCAAAGGACCTCCGTGCACAGAATGTGGTTAGAAAACTTCACAGTACAGGTGTAAATAACACTAACCATGTTTTTTGTCACAGATTTCTGTTCATCTCTCTATGTCTTAATAGTGAAAATATTTGCATTTGAAGCACTGATCTAATGGATTTTGTCAAGAGAATACATAATTTTCTAGTATTCCTATGAAAACTTATTCTCATGACATTCCTGAGGTAGAAAATAATATGAGCACATTTTGTCGATGTGTTTCGATGTGTGTGTATAAGATGATTTTCTGTATACCTCAATAAATTAATAAAGAAAAACAAAATACTTTTATCTTCAAAGTTAAATAAGTGAAATCGGTTCCTATAGCTTAACTCTCTTAAATCCACAAAATCGGTGTTGTTACTGAGGAGCTGGCTGACTCTTCTGACTCTTGCTTGTCTACTTCTCTGCAACCATGGCCTTTGCTCAGGAGCCATGCAATTCCACTCCGGCAAAATCTTGACAGGGATGGGAGGAGATGTAATGCATCAGAAAAAAGCCTACGTTTTACTGTTGCACACATAAACGTAAATGAGGTATATACGGATTTGTAATTGTATTGTGTGAATATGAGAGTCACAATCTCCTCAAACATGAGCTGCACTGAAAACCACAAAAAACCCTACTTTAATTCCTTAAATGTGGCAGAGAAATGCATTGAGGGGAACTGCCATGTTTACATGTATCTTCAAGAGAAGTAGTGTTATTTGAACACTTATAATTTAAACAAGAGGAAATTTTCATGGGGTCTTCTCCCTCCATTAAGGTGAAAGGTGCAGCTTTCACGGACTAGGGGGAAGAGGGGTCACCTGAGTGATAGGGCAAGATCTCCACAGAGGTCTTTGTGACTTCCTAAGGCTGTTGGTTTTGGGTTTGGAATTATACTCTTCAGAAGTTTTGTACTCCACTGTAAATGTGGCTTACACAGTGTAGGAAAATTCATGTTTTCTTGACAGGAATGAAAAAGGGATGGCCCTGTCCCAAATAAAATGTATTGTCAGATGTTTTTGACCCTTGTCAGGTGTGTTCTGCAGCAACTTTTGTGTTCCGTCTCATTTTGGGTGTATTATTTCTCTGTCTTACACGTTATCTAGGTTATTTGCATTATATTTTTCAGCAGCTAGGAGGCCAAACTGATAAGGAAAACTACTGTTTTAAGAAGCAAGAGGAAAGTAATCATAGTTGTAAATGATAGCTATAATAAATAAATAAAAAAAATCATTCAACTAAATCCTTCCTTTACAGCTTGCAGGGTAAAGTGAGACTGCTTTAATATCACAAAATAAGTGGACAATTTTGTTGGCAGAATTTTGATTTGATTACTGTGTATTTTCCCTGATTGCTTAAGATCATGTCAAAAAAACTGCCCTTTGTATCTGATAGAGAAAAAAAACACTTCTGATTTTTTGCTGAGTCCAGAAATGCTGAGACAATTTTTTTTCAGGGTGTGTATGTAACATTTATTTTATTTCCATTTGCTTCTGAGATATAATGTATGTTTTGCAAATCCTTATTCAGATAAAAAAGCTGAGATGGAAAAATAGAATCTGGTGGGGAAATAGTGATTAAGGATGAACAGTGTGTTGCATTGCTCTGAGGAAGTTTGATTTGACTGAATTATTTTATTGAAAATCCACATTTTAAGTGAATACATGAGAATTTTCCTCCAGAGTTTTTTAAGAAGGGCATAGCTGCAAGTGGGTTGAAGGGTTGAACCCATAACTTGAAGGGCTAAACTTTTGAAATGTAGACAAAGTACATGGAGAA
Organism: Chionis minor; assembly: GCA_013398295.1. Classification (NCBI taxonomy): domain Eukaryota; kingdom Metazoa; phylum Chordata; class Aves; order Charadriiformes; family Chionidae; genus Chionis; species Chionis minor. The sequence goes on along the minus strand of VZSF01003134.1, from coordinate 83,627 downwards.
AGGCATAAGGTAAAGTGCTGAATTAATTAGTAGTATGGTTAAGTATATGCTATAAAAATGTATGCTATAAAATAACAAAGCATTATGCCACAATTAAGACTACCATTACAACATGAAAGTAGGCATTCTTGCAGTCTTTATAGACTAAAATTTCTTTTTCTGTCTGGCTTATGAAGTGGCATCCTTCCTGATGTTTTCAATGTATTTGGGTTACTAAGCTCATTGTAGGAGGATTGACCCACACTGGGGATTTGCTAGCTTGCTGTTGGTGAAATGGTGGCTGTCCTTCTCCAGAGTACTTCTTGCTCTCACCAGGAGCAGCTAGCAGTCCTGAGAGCACACCAAGTAATAGTTGTTGTTTCTATCAAGCACAAGGGTTGAGATTGTGACTTTCTTCCAGTTGCTCCTCTTGCATAATGCACAGAAGCTTAATTCAAAGAAGTACATTTTTCTGCCATATGAAACTTCCCAAGGTCAAGTTGTCACCTGCTAACAATGACAGGTCTTTAAAGAAAGGCATTTTCAGTACAGTAAAACTTGCTGGAAAGTCTTTGAACTTGAGATGTGCCGTAAGCACAGGGAGTCCTCAGTGATATGAAGTCTTCTGAGCAGTAGGTGGAAAATTGTATCTTAAAAAAATGAGAGATGTATAAGTTAAAAATAATATCAGGAAACTTGTTCAAAATACAGTGATTTGGAGGCAGGTTTTCCCTTAGAGGAAAGTCAATTTGGCCTTGTTTCCAATGTCACAAAGATTATGAGTTCAGAGCTCTGACTCAATAATGAGTAAAGTCTTTAGACCACTGAATGCTGTCAGAGTATAGAGGGTTGAAACAAGGAAAGCCAAGGCCTCCTTGGAATTAGATGTGGCAAGGGATGTCAAGGTCAACTTGAAGGGGTTCTCCAAGTACATAGGAAGCAAAAGAAAAACTAGAGAGACTGTGGGCCCTCTGTTGAATGAGACAGGTGCCATGGTGACAGATGATGCAGAGAAGGCAGAGTTACTGAATGCCTTCTTTGCTTCAGTCTTCACCACTCAGGCCAACCCTCAGGACCCCCAGACTCTACAGGTAACAGGGAAAGTCTGGAACAAGGAAGACTCTCCCTTGATGGGGAGGATCAAGTTACACACCAACTAAGTAAACTGGACATCCACAAGTCCATGGGTCCTGATGGGATGCACCCACGAGTGCTGAGGAAGCTGGAAGAAATCATTGCTAGTACATTCTCCATCATCTTTGAAAGGTCCTGGAGAACAGGCGAGGTGCCTGAGGACTGGAGGAAAGCCAATGTCACTCCAGTCTTCAAAAAGGGCAAGAAGGAGAATCCAGGAAACTACAGGCCAGTCTGCCTCACCTCCATCCCTCGTAAGATGATGGAGCAACTTGTTCTGGGCGTCATCTCCAAGCATCGGGAGGAAAAGAAGGTTATCAGAAGTAGTCAACATGGATTCACCAAGGGGAAGTCATGTCTGACTAATCTGATAACCTTCTACAATGGCATGACTGGATGGATGGATGGATGAGGGGGGAGCAGTGGATGTTGTCTACCTTGACTTCAGTAAGGCTTTTGACACTGTCTCCCACAGCATCCTCGGAGGAAAGCTTAGGAAGTGTGGGTTAGATGAATGGATAGTGGGGTGGATTGAAAACTGGCCGGCAGGTGGAGCTCAGAGGGTTGTGATCAGTGGGGCAGAGTCTAGTTGGAGGCCTGTCACTAGTGGTGCTCCTCAGGGGTCAGTGCTGGGTCCAGTCCTGCTCAATGCATTCATCAGTGACCTGGATGAAGGGATGGAGTGTACCATCAGCAAGTTTGCTGATGACATGAAACTGGGAGGGGTGGCTGACACACCAGAAGGACGAGCTGCCGTTCAGTGCAGCCTGGACAGGCTGGAGAGTTGGGCAGGGAGAAACTATATGAAATGCAACAAAGGCAAGTGTAGGGTCCTGCACCTGGGCAGGAATAACCCCATGCACCAGTACAGGTTGGGGGCTGACCTGCTGGAAAGCAGCTGTGCAGAGAGGGACCTGGGAGTCCTGGTGGACCACAGGATGGCCATGGGCCAGCAATGTGCCCTTGTGGCCAAGAAGGCCAGTGGCATCCTGGGGTGCATCAAGAGGAGTGTGGCCAGCAGGTGGAGGGAGGTCATCCTCCCCCTTCTACTCTGCCCTGGTGAGGCTGCATCTGGAGTGCTGTGTCCAGTGCTGGGCTCCCCAGTTCAAGAAGGACAGGGAACTGCTGGAGAGGGGACAGCACAGATCTAAGAAGATGATTAGGGCGCTGGGACATCTTTCTTCTGAAGAGAGGCTGAGGGAGTTGGGTCTTGTTAGTCTGGACAAAAGAAGACTGAGGGGGGATCTCATCGATGCTTATAAATACCTAAAGGGAGGGTGCCGGGAGGAGAGTGCCAGTCATTTTTCAGTGGTGCCCAGTGACAGGACGAGAGGCAATGGGCACAAACTTGAATATAGGAAGTTCCATGTGAACATGAGGAGGAACTTCTTTCCTTTGCGGGTGGCAGAGCACTGGCAGAGGCTGCCCAGAGAGGTGGTGGAGTCTCTGACTCTGGAGACATCCAAAACCCACCTGGACGCCGTCCTGTGCAACCTGCTGTACGTGGACCTGCTCTGGCAAGGGGGTTGGACCAGATCATCTCCAGGGGTGCCTTCCAACTTCTAGCATTCTATGATTCTATGATTCTACATCCGTTTAAGGTTAGATCTTGCAGTGCTCCTGCTTGAGGCCACAGGGGCAGTACTAGGGTGAAGATATGACCATCCCTGTAGCCCTTTATCCTGGGTGTCCAGAATTAAAGCTTGATTTTCTGTGAAGAGTAAGAGTGGGAATGAGAAAAATCTGCACACAGAAATAGCCAAGGAACAGCGTGTCAAGAAGCCTTTGAGACATGGTTTTCCTGATACACTTTCTGGAGTGATGTTCTTAAACAGCGTATCTGTCTGATCTTGGAAGTCACAATCTTGTCCCTTTAAATCTACTTGGTTTATATTAAAATAGATCATCTTTATTTTACAAGCCTACAGGGTATATGCCAATGTGTTCTCGTACCACAGCTTTGTAAAATTGTCTGTGTTCGTTATGGTTTAGTTTTCTTTTTCTTTCCCTTTTTTGGTCTTCCCTCAAAGCTGTCTGTGACTAGGAGTAGATCCCCTCTACATTATTTGGTAGATTATAGTCCACAATGTGCAAGATCTTTCTGAATTTAAAATATGATGTCCTAAGTATTTAAGAACTACAGAGGATAAATGGTTCATTCTGGCACAGCAAATACCATTTCACATTCTTCTGCTTTTAAGTGTGAAAAGAAAAGTTATATCTCAGAAAAAGCATACATTCATATTTTTTGAACCTTCTTTTATTTTTTTTTTTAACTAAATGAACAGCTGTGCCTGACAGTGATAATGGGAAATTTACATTCCTGCCCATTTCACATTTTATTTTCATATTCATTGCAGGTGAAATCTTCTTTTGTGCAGAGAATTGGCACAGGATCCAAATACTCCTTAAATATTGCCTGAATGCACAAGTGTTCTTGCCTGGTTACTGCCTACTACAGTCTGCTGTGCCTTTAGCTCCTTGCAGAAAATGTTTTTGGTCCTACTGCCATTTGCGTCCTAGGGTTCATGTCATATCAGGACTGGAGGTAGAGAAGCTTGTGCAGCTGCTGTTGCAGTGTGATGCTTCAGTCAAAATCAGTGCTCAGCTGCTTCAGGCGCCATGGAGCTTGTAGCAGCTGTGGCAAAAGGATTAGCATCCATCGAGGGCTCTTAAGACCTTCTGTAGTGAAATATTGCAGGAACATGTTGCCTTCTGGTATGTTGGATAAAACATAAAGGGGAAAGGCAGGTGGGATGGCTTTTCCAAAAAAAGTAGGAGTTGGAGAGCTGCAAGATGGCATGAGACAGACGGGCTAGAAGGAACAAGTGGTGACACTGTATGGAACAGGACCACATCACATTTTATTTGCCTTTTACAATACCACCTTTGAAAACAGTGATCCACCTGCTCAATTCACTGACATGACAGAAACAGTCTAAGCTCATCTGTATTCCCTAGTTGACAGTGAAAACACAAATTGCTTTTGAATATCCCAAGACATTATTGTATCAAATAGAGAGTTATTTGAATATACTTGTTCTTAGTTGTTTTCCTACAATCCTCAGTCCTCATTTCAACCTCAGATACCTTAAGATTTTGCAATGATTTTGAAGAGGATTACTTGTCCAACAAAAGGAAAAATGGTGGTAAACCTTTTTTTATACAAACAACCTAATTACTTTATAAGAAATTTTACTCCAAATAATGAAATGTTGTATATTGACAGCAGTGAAATCAGGAAATCATGCAAAACCAGGACTCCTACTCCCAGAAGTTTAATAGGTAGATAGCGGCAATATCAGTCTTGCAGAAGCTCAGTTGCATAAATATAATGGGTTTTTCTTTAAAAACATTCCAGATTTCAGGACAATGTAACATTTGTGATTATAAGGAGCTTCAACTCCTAACAATAAAGAGAAACAAAATTGCTGGAGACAGCAGGACCCAAAACATAGAGTGTATTCTGACTTTCTCCTCCACATCCCAACACCCTTTCTTGTTTTTTTCTTTTTTAACTATTTTGTTCATCAATGGCTTATCTGCTTTTCCTGAGGTACAGCTAATATGAATGTGTTCTGTAATAACCTGATGGCTTACTGTTCTTCTGGGTGCACAGGAGAGCTTTATCTAATAGCTTTCTCTTTCCTCCAACCATGTTCCAGCTAACTAGAAAGAGTAGTAAATCCATAATTGCTCCAAATACTTGTCTTGAAGGGGCATATTTGCTCCATAGATTGTAGATGGACAGTATATTTCTGTATGCAAGTTTGTATATGAAGTCAGCAAAGAAATGCTTGGTTTAATCTTAATTCATTCTTAATTTGTAGACTTGATTCTTTTCTCCCTTGTCCATCCTGACCTCATTGTCTTCCGCTATGGGAAACGCCACTTTAAACTTGGCTGCCAGGAGCAAGGAGTTTTAGCCTGACGTGATATTAATTGGTCGAGTACTTAAATGTTATTCCTGCTTTTGTTTCCCTGACTCTTCCTTGACCTTGTCATACCTAAATGTTTTACTCCATTGGTGGCCCTAGGCAGCTACATGTCTGGAATTTCCTTTTCCCAGTCTGAGCAACACAGCTTGACTTAATGTATAAAAACTGTTGCACAGCAGTGCTCCAATCCAATGGTTTATTCAGCTGCAAATCCATTCTGTCACCTGTAGACTTGTTTCTGGCAGAATTATGCTGATTCTCGCTTTGGCTGGTGCAAACCAAAGAAAAGCACACCATCAAAACAAAGTATATTGGTCTCATGGAGGTTTCCACATTCATTATTTTTCAGATTAAACTTTGCCTTTTCCTCACAAATAGGTTTTACTTGCAAACAGTTAATTTCTTTGTTTTAGCTTTATTATTTTCTCATATTACTCTTTAACTGTAACTATGTCACTTTTGTTTGGAATCCAGTGTTGTTCCTGCTGAATTTATCTTAGCAAGGATTATTAAGCAAAAGATGAATTGGAAGCTTATTTGTTTCCCTTTTCTCTCCCCTGACTTCTTTCAGTATTTGTTTTTCCTGTATAAATCTCTCTTCCAGCAGCCAAAGAAATGTTGGATGATAAACAGCCCTCTGACCTATCTAAGCCACTCTGCCCCCTTTGTTCTACTTCTTTTGTGGTGTCCTACTTTTTCAGAAAAATTGCTGGAGCACATAAACCAAAACTGCCAAGCTGATTGTTATCTTTTTTGTCTGGCTGTTCTGGGTGGCGCTCAACATCTTTATGCATCATTCATGGTCACTGGAGAACACTGAAGTAGAGCTGTCTGGCTTTTCTGGCAGATTATTAAATTTCCTCCCAGCAATTAAAAAATTAGAAGTGAAGATTACTCTTGCAACCACAGTTTTAAGTGCAAGTGTCATTTTGTTAAAAATTTTCTTTTCTGTTGAACACTCCTTCATATCATGTGAAACCATAACAACTACCTGAGATCTGTAAGATTAACACCTTGAATTACAGTCTAATTTGAAAATAGAAATTATCACACAAATATTTCTGTCGTTGTTCAGTCCCATCCTGCCCTGACTTGTGTCTTTTTGCATTAAGAGTTGTTGACAAGAAGAAATAGGGTCTAATGGAAATTAGAGCTGACTAGTGCTTTTTATTCTATTTGGTTGCTATAAATGCACCTTCTGCTCTTTCTTTTGAAAATGTTCTGCCTATATAGCAAATTATTTAGTTTGTAAACAAAGAGCTATATCATTATGATTAAATCATAATGTAATATTAGTGCTTAATGATCATATGCAAATCTCTAATACAAATAGCAGTACCTTGCACTAAAAGCTACATAATTGATCTAAGAAACGCGTTTTATTCTGCTTACAAAGCCATATTAAAAAAAGACCTAATCCAAACAATGAGTTGTATTGAAATAGAAAAAATACATGAGGCAGGACTGCCAAATTATTTATCTTTCATTAAGGGAGAAAATCACACATAATTATCTATGCTATATGAGCACATTTGCTGCAAGTTGGCATGGAATTGAGCAGTAATAATCATAAAAAATGCAACCCACAACTAAGCTGAATCTAACTAGCTGTTATTAAGTAAATGCTAGAAAGGGGAATACTGAACAAGGAGAATATTCACTAAATAGTACCACATTCTACATAGCCAGAAAGGACTACTCATCATTTTGAAGTATAGAAACAAAATTACATGCTTGGAACTTAATCAGTGAGTGGTTATAATGTATGTCTTTGTAGCTTCCCCACAAACAAATAACAATTGAGCTGCTTTTTAAATTAAAGGAGTTTGATGCTTTGAAATTAAGCAGGGCTATGATGTTTTGTGTTTTTATTCAGACATTTTTGAAAGATTAAATAGTAAGTATAGAAGGAAAATACGCAATCTGAATTTGCATTTCAAAACATCCTTTGCTTTTTGTTCCTAGTTAAAATCTGTTCAGTAGCTGATGCATCTGAGCAGCATGGGGTGATATCCAGTATCACTCCTCAGCTTACAAACCTGTAATCAGAAATACAGTCACCTTAAGAACTGTCCATTACCTGTGATTAGCATACGAGGGTTTCATTTTCTTCAACATTACCAGTTCATTGGCAGCTATAAATATATACAAAGCTAGATGCATTTGAACAATTTCAGTAAAAGAGAAATTGTGGAGCTTTCTACCCTTTCAGTGACAGTATACCCTGTAGCACATAATAATAGTTTAAAAACTTCAGTTTGGATACTTTACAGACCAGAATACTTGCTCTATTAGGTTAGTATTTTAATATGTCTTTGTGTTTCAAATTGAGATTGTAGAAATTATTTAAATCTGTTGACATATCAAGTAATAACATGAAAAGCATTCACTATTATTATCCTAATAGAAATTATAATAAGTCCTTCAGGGGCTCTGAACCAGAATAGCAGAAATTTAGAACCATTTAGCCAAATGATTCATTTAGAGAAGAACTAAAGAAACTTTAAGATCTTAAAAATTTGAGAGCGCTATAAAATTTATTAGAGGAATAAAATTCTTTGTCAAATTCAGTGGCACCTCTTCCTTACAATCAAGGGCTTAACATGTTTCAGTATAGTTGTCTGAGGATGGAATTTTCTCCAGTTAATATTCTGTTTTTATTTTCTTCATTGGGCAGATCTTTAATGAAGTAATGCATTTTACCCATAGTTCTTTGATGATGACTGAAAACCTAAAATCAGCTTGAAAGAAAATTCTATATTTTTATTTGCTTGTTTTTCTTGTTGTTTCATTGTCATTTATTAAATGCATTTATTTTTATATTAGAGTCAGTTGTGTCCTGCACATGTAAAATCAGTTTGTTGGAACAAAATCCCTTCTTCAAGCAAAACCTGTCAAAAATGTTTTAAATATACTATATTGACATATTTAATATTCTGCTTATAGAATAAATTTTAATTATAACCCAAAACCTACTTCATATTTTTGACAGTTCTCTGTAATACAAATAAATCCTTGCAATGTACTCCACATAACACTCTCTATACAATTTATCAGTTCTGAAAACCAGTCCCTTTCTGTGGTCAAGCCCAAAAGAATAAAGATTTTGCTGTCTCAAATGTATTTTTTGTGTGAGTAGTCTTTTTAGAAGTGATCTCTCCTATGTTCTACTTACCTTATATAAGTATAGTAGCTCAGAACAGAATAAACTAGAAATAATGAAGGTTTTTTAAAATTATCGAAGTGTGAGTCATATTGCAAAATCTGGCAGCTTTCAGGAGTGTGAGCCATTCCTAATGATTTGTACACAGCTGCAAGTATTCATGTCAGCACTCCTGCAGGCAGTAGGGATTCAAAAAGATGGTTTGCAGGGAGGAGAGAGCCCCTGGGGAAGACAAAAAAAGGTGATTTTACATTGCTTTACTACTTTGCTATGACTTGGATGATTATATGATTCACCATTATATTCCCCTGACAATTGCAGCACATACAATGAGGGTTATGAATAGCTTGTGTCACTGCAGCTGTGCTCTATGATGCCTTTTCAGAGGGCTATGCGCAGGGTTGTTGCTGGTGCCTTATTTGGCACAGCTTGTGTTTTGGATTCCACTAAATCTCTGTGCTCTGGATATGGATTACTCTGTGGGTGAAATCTTGCAGACTGAACCCACACATCACTGATTGTGCTGATGATCAGTGCACAAAGATGAAATTTGTGACTCCATGTATTAATTTTCAGCCTAGCTTCACAGTGATTTCTCTGAAGCAAGCTGACCAGGGTGCAGTTAATAGGGAATTCTTGCTCTCCATGACAGAGGTGTTTCTGCAATGCTGCCAACTTACGCTAGTACTACGAACACTTGAATTTGGCTACCTTTAAATCATGCATGTAGCTGAAGAATACCACCTTTGTTTTTATTTGCTTTGAGATATTACTAAATTTCTATTGAATGCATAGAACACACAAGTCTTTATCAGGAAGTGAAATGAAATCTGTTAATCTTGACCTCTGACCATAAATGGGAAACTTCAAAGGTAATTTTCTACTGGCAGTCTATAGAAAGAGCACTGGGAAGTCTTAAACTTTTTTCTCCATCTGTCTTCCATAGGCCAGATTGTGGGCAGGCTTTCCTTATTCAGTTGTACTTAGATGTAGCTTCTACAGGTTCTGCTACTTTTTTCAACATGTTAATATTAGTTTGCTGTATGAATGACCTCATGTCTTGGTCAGAACCCAAACTGTATTCCTTTAGCTGCGTTACTGTGGAAGGAAAGGCAACCTATGCGCTGCATATGAGGTGCTTTGTACAGCAGGTTCCTTGGAGAACGCATACCAACAGACTATAAAATCTTCTACAGCTGTTGATGGTATGTCATTGTGTGAATTAGGGGCAGGGTATTGGGACAAGGGAAGGAAGGCAAGAGACAAACAGAAACATCACTTCTGCAAGGTAAATCTTGGTATGCCTATCAGCCTGCAGAACATAGCAAAGTGAGCTTGCTTTTAAAGTTACTGCTATTGTGGTTCACTCCTGGTTCTCTTATTCACATGTGAGGATTGTTTACTTCTGATGATACAGTGGAGGACCTCTAATACAAAACAGAGAAACAGATTCTTTCACGTGGCTGCCTGACTCCAAACCCACCACTAAAGCTGTCTTTCAGCCAGTACTTTCAGCGAACAAATTAACTTGGGCTTGTACAAATAAACACACAAAGTTCAGAGTCGTTCTGGTGGATAATATGAACCATTTGGAGAAGTTCTTATCAAAACAAAGCTGAAAAGTATCTTCCCAGAAAATGCTGACTAAGGTGGAATGATATCTCTGTAATTGCTTGTATTCTGGATGAGGATAGGGGGTGGGATAGATTGCTGGCAGTCAGCTCTTAATCTGAAGCTATAACTTTCAGATCAAAATTTTATAATGTGTTATATATGATTTATGTATTTTATACCTATATATGTTATAGATACATATGTATATTTTTTATATTTATATTTTATACTGGTTTTTATATATAACATTTTATAATGTTTTATAACGTTTATAAAATAATTTTACATCACAGCCAGTTTTAATGTGGTTTGTAATTTTTTTATTTACATAAAGATATATATATTTAAGATATTAATTAAATGAAAGACCACTAGAAAATTAATGTTTACCATGGTTTTAAAGTAGTTCCTGGGAATTAGCCATAGACTGGTGTTTTATTATTCATGTTACATGTAAGGTGTAGAGTCCTTTTCTGATTCAGCATATGAACTGTCATAAATAGGACCATCCCATCCAAATAGGGCTCTTTGCATTCTTTTGAGGAAAGATGTACTGATGTGTGTGGAGCTCGTAATGATTAGATGATATAATTGCAAAAGACTAGCTGACCTTGAATTTAGGGTGTCCCTTCTTCATGCAACGTATACTGGAGGGACAGACAAATTTTACTGGCTTTGGTAATTCGTAGTCAACTTGTTTTAAATAGGCTACTGAAATTAATCGAAAACTTAAACCTTTTCCCCCCTCCCTTTGATCTGCAACATGACTTTACTCAAAAACACATTCTGGAAAGAGTAAATCCCACTGTATTCTTCTGAACTCCCTTTGCCTGTGGTCAACAAGGTTGTGAAGTAGGACCACTTTCTTACTTTCACATGTCCTGGGTTTGAAGCACTGGGCTAGACTGCTGTTGGTTAGTCTTAACTTAAAATACCATACTACTCATTTTTGAGTATGAAAATGCAACACATACAAAAGATTATTATTGCAACAGTAATGAGAATTAAGAAATTTAAAAACATATATTTTGAAAAAGATCAGGGAATTCACAAACATAGTAAAGTAAAAAATAGCATGACTTCACAGGTTACTTGAGGAGGTAAGGATGGGACTTTTGTGCTATTACAAGAAAGGATCATCTGACAATTCAGTAAATATGAGATTTCATAGGCTCATAGAATCCTAGAGTGTTAGGGGTTGGAAGGGACCTCTGGACATCATCTGGTCCAACCCTCCAGCAGGTTGCATAGGATAGCGTCCAGGTGGGTTTTGGATGTCTCCAGAGTCAGAGACTCCACCACCTCTCTGGGCAGCCTCTGCCAGTGCTCTGCCACCCGCAAAGGAAAGAAGTTCCTCCTCATGTTCACATGGAACTTCCTATATTCAAGTTTGTGCCCACTGCCTCTTGTCCTGTCACTGGGCACCACTGAAAAATGACTGGCACTCTCCTCCTGGCACCCTTCCTTTAGGTCATTATGAGCACTGATGAGATCCCCCTTCAGTCTTTTCTTCTCCAGACTAACAAGACCCAACTCCCTCAGCCTCTCTTCAGAAGAAAGATGTCCCAGCGCCCTAATCATCTTAGATCTGTGCTGTCCCCTCTCCAGCAGTTCCCTGTCCTTCTAGAACTGGGGAGCCCAGCACTGGACACAGCACTCCAGATGCAGCCTCACCAGGGCAAAGTAGAGGGGGAGGATGACTTCCCTCCACCTGCTGGCCACACACCTCTTGATGCACCCCAGGATGCCACTGGCCTTCTTGGCCACAAGGGCACATTACTGGCCAATGGTCATCTTGTTGCCCACCAGGACTCCCAGGTCCCTCTCTGCAGAGCTGCTTTCCAACAGGTCAGCCCCCAACCTGTACTGGTGCATGGGGTCATTCCTCCCCAGGTGCAGGACGCTACACTTGCCTTTGTTGCATTTCATATAGTTTCTCCCTGCCCAACTCTCCAGCCTGTCCAGGTCGCAATTTCTGCAATATTCATCTCTTGCAAGAAGGAAGAGTTGCACTCATGCCCTTCCAGGCTACTCTTTCACTGAAGTTCCTGGAGAGCAAGCTAATAATGAAACACTTGCAAATGATAGTTTCTAACAGGGTTCTTGGAACCTTAAGGATGTATATAGTAGACAAAATAACTGATAGAAGGTCAAATCATCTGCATCAAGGTAATGCTACTATAAATTTGGACGTAGGTAGCGTAAGAAGTACAGAATGAGTTAAGTACACAACAGAATAAGACTTAGGCCTGTTGACATTTTCTCTCTGTCTTTAGCATGCAGTCCAAATGGTAGGACCTACTTGCCTGCCACAAATCTTTGCAAAGACCAGATTGGTTGTTCTGACCCTGGAGAGGGTAAATTAACCATCTACTAAGGTTTTGTCAGGACTGAGATACCACATTCCAATTTATGCCATTCAAATGGGAATTAGTTCTGAAGACAGATGTGTTTAGGGCAAGAATACAAGTTCAAGTTTATGTGCACTTCAGTAAAGAAAAGTAGAACTGCTAAAGGTGTAATTTTCTTATAAATCTTTACAAGATGTGGCTAAGGCAGAGGAATGACGAAAAGCTGTACTTTGTTCCTGACTATGTGTGCTCACTGTGTGCCTCTGTGTCACAGCTTCTTGGTTTACCGCATGGGAAAAAAAATATCTCTCCACAGGCCAAGAGAACGAGTGTTCTTCTTAGCAAATATTAAACCAAAAATTTACATTTTCCATCAATTAAAAAAATTATATAATTTTAGAAATAGCCGCATTAAACAAATCAAGCCCACACTGAAATAAAGCATTTCAAAACATACAATATATAAATTTAAGCTGTTTAAGCAGTTTCTGTTTAATAGTAATTTTGATGAGAAGAATATTGGGTAATGCTATGCCCAGTCGGTCAATGCTATTCTTACGTTTGTACTGTCTATATCTCCTTCTCTCGAAAACACGAGTCCATCCTTGCCTTTACCACAAAATTTTGGTGTGATGCACTGTTAAAAATAAAACTGAACTTCTTCCAAATGACTCCGGAATGCCAGTTCTCCATGCATCCTCTGCCCTGCTTCTGGGAAACATGTTTGTCATAGGAAGCACTTGAATATGTTAAAACTTAACTACCTGTTTAAACGCTATTAAAGCTTTGTAAATGTTAACCACGTAACTAGACATGTACATAAATATTAATGTTAATGGAAAACAGCTTTTTGTGTCTGCTATTGCAGACACCACACTGGTACACAGCCCTAGGAGGCTGATTCATTCGCCCTGAGCTTAGATTTTAAAGTGACCTGTAAATTAAGAATGGGAGGAATCTGTAGTCCATAAAGCAAGTGCTTCCTAAATTTGGTTGGTGTTGCTAGAAAGCACGTGAATCAACCTCTGGGTCCCAAAATGGTGTGGACATGGTGAGGAAGCTCACCCCTAAGAACTATGATGGATTCACTTTGAGGGGGAATCCGGTACAATTTTTGATTTGACTTCTTTATGTGCTGCAGTCAGCTTTCTTCAGCTTACCCTGAAGTCTCAGCGTTGATTTTAATATGTTTGAGAACAATGAAAGCTTACCAAAAGACCAACACAGAAGAGGCTTCACTATGAGTCTGACATCACAAAGCTTTCTAGGCTCAGTGAAATGCAAACACAAAAGTTATGATACAGCCCCTAGAGATTTACACTCAAGTCATTGCAAAATTATCTCTCAAGAGCCGAATTTATATAATTTCTCAGTAATATTTTGACTTTACTGCTGTCACAAGACCCTCACTGAATTATGAAGGTGTCCTGTTGACATTAATATAGTCTGTCACCTCTCTGGCTTTGCATGGATGTAGTTTGAGTCTGTTATGATGCTGTTCATTTCCATTAAAGCGAGCTGGAAATTAGAAATGCACAAGGCTAACTAAGGATAACTGTAAATGTTCATGATACTAACTTTTTCCGCTTTATACATTTTAACTTCTTCAGATGGCAGCATTTCAAAATGCCAGGGAAGAAATTCATGATAATACAATTTGGGAATGAATAAATTTCTAAGTCTAATGATCTTTTCTCTCATTGCACCCATTTCTAGGCTTTGCTTTCTTAAATGAAAAAGCACAACCTTTTCAAAACCTCTCCCAATCATTTCCCTTCAAAATAAAGGAACCACCACACACATCTGGTCTGACATACCAGATTCCAATTTAATGTCATTCAAATGGAGATAAGTGCTGAAGACAGAAGTGTTTAGAGCAAGAATACAAATTCAGCTTTACTATATATACATTCCACTTCTGTCTATAAAACCTGAACCACGTCATTTATTATAGCTCTTGACTATTCAGAATTAAGTGCCACCTTTATTTGAAATAGATTTAACCTCATTGAGAATAAACATTTCGGAAATTAGAGACTAATTTAGATTTTGCTCCACCATCCTGTTTATACATTTATTTAAACTGACATTGCAGCTGAAGCAGTCTTATTCTTAATCAAGCAGCGGTTTACTATGACATTGTTTCTGGCATTTGCTAATACTTCAGCCTTTGATGGGGTGCTAAAGATTTTGAACAGAAAAAAACACAAAGTACAGAATTTTCTAATAAAAACACATAATGCCTCTTTCTTTGACAATTTGGAAATGATTTAAATATGCTCTGGAAAACCAAAAACCTTCACAGCTTCAATGTATCCCTTGGAAGTTCATGGACTGTACGTGGTAGATCAGTGACCTTGTCTGAATGTCTTTTTAGGTTCCTGTAGAAAAGTGCTGAATACAGACATAGTACCATCGCTAGTTTCCTTCCATACTGTCAATGAAAAATGTGTATGAAGAAGTTCTCTTTGCTAACTAACACGATTTTCTTCAGTGGTAGCTAATTATGAAACTCCTAGGTTTGTTGGAAAGAAACATGGTTGGAAATTTGATAGATTGTGTAATAAATGACATCTTGTTTCTCCCCTTTTCTGTGACCAGTTTTGCTTATGATTCCTAGTAAAGAAGAAATACAAGTTTCCAAGAGGCATTTGAACTCAAGGCTTTAGGTTGCAGTTCTTCCTGAACTGTACTGGAGGCTAATGTGATGCAGTGTTACCTGGTATTACAGCGTGCAGACACAGCCTTGGTTTTCCTGACTCGTAGTCTGACACAGGCACAAATAACCCCAGATGACAATGTGCATGCGTGTGCACATATGTGTGGAAGTGGACAGTCTGTGAAGAACTCTGCTGGAATTTAGTGTTATGGCTTATTAAGTAACACTTTCGAGGCATAGACTTTTCAATTACCACCAACGGGCATTTTAAAGAAGCAGTTTGCACCGTTATTTTAATTCTTTGCTCAGATCTGCTTCTTTACAGAGCCTGAGAGTGATACGATATGATTCAGATTTCTCATGGCAGTTTAGCTGTTTGTGTAGGATTATCTTTGGCAAACAATTTGTGTCTCAGAAAAAACCCAGCACCTTATCCAGACATCACTGAATACAATGAGAGTTTTGGGTTGGGGTTTTTTTGGTTTTTTTTTTTTTTTTTTTGAGAATGAACTTTCCTGCTTTGTTCCAGCTTTACAGCACAGAAATAAGTTAATTTTAGTCAGAAACATGTCAGTATTCCATGTGAGCAGAATAAAGACCTGTGGCTAGCTTTCACAGCATATCTATTGCACTTCCATATAGTGTCTGAAATGACTACGTCTGAACTAGGATTTTGCAGGAAACCTAAGTGAAAAATGAAGTGTAGAGAAAAGTTTGTAAACATACATTGCTACTAGAAATTTCCTATGATTCACATTTGTTAAATATCCTCCACCAGCATTTTGTCTTTAAATCAGCTTCAGATGAGTGATCATGGTAGAAAATATTTTCTTTTTTCTTTCTTTTTTTAAACCTAGCAAGGCATTAAACCAATTTTTTTAGGAAAAAGATGAAGTTGTGTTATTAAGATATCTTCGAACATTTCAAGAAGCGTTGCTGAGAGCTGCAATGCCAGCTCAAACCTCTGATATTTGCTGTTATCTCCATGCGTGTTTACAGCAGCTGACATATGAAAAAGCTTGGAAATAATTTGAGCTTGCAGGCTATGAAACAAGCCCATTTTGGATCTGAATCTGTCTGTCAAGTCACTTCGTTGGGTTAATCTGACACAAAATGAAAGCACACAAATGAAAGTAAGTTTTGGCAACCCCAAAAAGATGGGCATGCATCTGCAAGGCAAGTGATTAGCTTAGTGGTGTCCTTTCAAAAATCACCCAGGAACCCCTTCCCCCACCCATACAGAAACTAGTCCTTTTTGTTCTTCAAATGTTTATTTATAGGATTATAATGGGGAAATGGAGGAGAGAGGGCTTGGGACTTTGATGATAGTGAAAGTCTATACACCCCAAAGGTGGCAAAGGAGATAAGCATTATAGGATTAAAAGGGTATGACAAATTTGTGTTTCAATTGGAGACACCATTTCAGCCTGAGATTTCCCTTTGGCTGTCAAAGTAGAAGATTTAACTAATATATTCTACAAAGGAATAAAATCAGGAAAGGTGGGAGGTTCTTCACTGACATGTAATTGATTGCCTTTGGAAAACAAAGGAGGGAATCTTGTGCTAGGGGGTGGTACTGTTCCTCTGCAAATGTCTTGTGCTCTCAATTCTTGCATTGTTGTTTACTTTTACACAGTGCCTCTCAGGCAAGGGTGTGCAGAACAGTATATATCAAGAACGATATGAAAACATATTTGGGGGTTTGGCCCCAGAAAACCGCTTGCTAGCAGTAAAATGTACTTTCTGCCCAGTATCTTGCTTACTGTTCAAAACAAATCAGGGAAAGCAGAAAAGGAGAAATGACAGCTGAAAACGTATAGTGAGGTATAGAGAAGATCAGGAAGTTTAAAAAAAAGAGGGCTGAAAAGATCAGTTTAGTAACTTCAGTTGTTCTCAAAGATGAGTCCTTCATTCCATGGCGACTATGAATGGCCACAGGAGCGGTCAAAGGTCCCTATTTCTTTGGAGCAAAACAGTGTCCTTCTCCTAAGTTACGGGCACCAAACGTCAGTCTCCCTGGGACATTGTGCTCACCTCTCACGTACTGCAGCAAGAAGCTGGTGAGCTGGAGCAGAGCTTGTGAACAAACTTGCCTGTGTTTGACAAGGTGAATTATCGCATAAAAGCTGTGACCCGGGTTTTTTTAAAAAAATAGCACACAGGGGAAATATCCTGTATTATATGTCCTCTGTTTCGACTGCCTGCTAAGAAAGAAGGCACATATCATGGGCTGTAGCAGTTGTCAATGGAGTCAGTGGACAGCATACACCAAGTGCAGACTTGTCTTGCCCACCTTACTGCTGACTTGAGCTTGGCTAGTTGCCCTTCAACATCACAGACAGAGACAGTGGGAAGAAGCAAGAAGCAGATGCGCTCTGCACCCTGAGGATGCTCATCCATGGAAATGCAGGCAGACCACTTCTGGAGATTGCTCTCCCAAGCACTGGTTTTAGAGCAGAGACAAGTGTTTCTTACCCCTTACCCAATTTATGCTGTTAACCAGAAGAAAGATTCTGGGAGACAGATTCTGGGAAAAGGCTTTAAAATAAAAATAAAAATCACCGAGCTTGTTTTATTCTGAATCATGGCAAGCAACTAATGGTTAATTGAAAATGAAAGCAGTAAGCAGACTCTTCTGTCTTACTCTGAAAAAAAAAATTACATTTTGTTCCACATTGAAGGAAACATTTCACCTTGGTATCAAATTCTACAGTTTTTTTTCAGGCTTTCAGTTTATGGGCGTAATGGGAAAGAAACAGGCTTATTAGATTTTCTTAATTGGTCACTTATCCTACCTAAAAATTAGGTGAACTTTTGTTTGTACAGATTTAGTTATCATAGTACATTCCCTCATCACACTGCTACAGAATCCATTGCAGACCTTGCTCCATTCTCTGGTTTCTATGGCACAACATCATTTTGCTTACAAGGACCCGCTGCAGCTCCAGATTCACTTGAAGATGGATTCCTGGTCATTGGATATAGTACAGCTGAAACCCTGATCAGTAAAAGGGAGTCACAATGTCTCTGTTGTTGCAGTGGTTACAGCACAAAACCAAACCTAAAACATTAAATACAAATGAATGTACCTCTCTGAACACACTAGATAGAAATAATTGGACAGAGGCATTTCAGGAGAGGTATGTTATTTTTTTACCAGCTCTTCCTTCAGATGTTTTTCTGCTTGCTTTTCTTTGTTCTCTGCACTGGGTGTCTTGCTCTCGCGGTCTCCTGTTTCATTTCACTTGCTTTTAGCGGGTGCAATGGGGCAGGGAAAGACAGGAGGATAAAATAAGCAGTTTTACTTTCCAAGAGAATTGCTTTGTATCTTGGCAGGGGGTTTCACTGGCTTTTGCAGACGTTTTAAGCTCCTCTTAATATTATCCTTTAGAGAGGAAGTGTGTGCATGGACAATTACAGACAACAACAAGGAAAAAAACATTTCAAAACACTGTATCCTGACTGTAAATTTCACTTTGCCTGTGAGCGTTCTGTATGCAACCTTCCTGATGAGATTTAATAGTGCTAGTTTGGGATTTCTTTGTTTTTGAGGAGCAGAGTCAAATGCCTGGCATGGGAGCCCTAACGTACAGTTGACATTTTCTGAAATGTCTATGCCTATGTGTCAATCAAGATTA
Organism: Chionis minor; assembly: GCA_013398295.1. Lineage (NCBI taxonomy): Eukaryota > Metazoa > Chordata > Aves > Charadriiformes > Chionidae > Chionis > Chionis minor. Next base: position 65,151 of record VZSF01003134.1, on the reverse strand, counting down.
CTAATATTTTTGAGACTTTTATTATTAACACAGAGGCTGTCAGAATATGTATTAGGCAGGGGCGTGAATAAATAAGTGAAAGAGAAATGGAGACATATGGCAGGATAAGCCTGTAACAAAAGGTGATCTGGTTGCATCTAAGACCCTGAGAGAAGAACTTAACTTCCATCTTACGGTTTTAGAAGTGGAAAAGCACATGCTTTACTTTCTCTGTTTTTACTGGAAAGAATGATACTCTGTTTTATAGTCAGTGATGATACAAAAAACCTAAGTATTTTAAATTCCACTTTCTAAAACATTTCTTAGAAAACTTGTTATCTTGGTTAATTTTGGAAAGGTTTTCTAAAATTACCTGTTGGGTTGGCAAACTTCAAGCACCAGGCAGTCAGACTTGCTTTTTTATCAAAACAAGGGTTTTGTGGGTGTGTTCTTGAACTCCCTTCTGCAAGAAACAGGGTTTAGTAATTACCGGGCTGGTTACTGCTTTTGGAACAGGAGTTTACAAATCACCCAGGCCTTATTCTGCCCTCAACAGGAGAGTTACTCAGAGATCCTGATCTGTAAGCTGAGTTGACATGGATGGCTCCATGTCAAAATTCAGTAACTTAACTGGCTATAGTATGCTTTCAGTTCTGAACCTCAGACAGCGCTAAGAAGCTCTGTGCAGCTTTGCATGCGAATAGGATAAATAAATTAGTGCACTAAGGCATACCTGTCAGCTCTTGAAAGCTGTACTGTAAACAGAAGCACTTGTCAAGGAAGAATACATTTTTTAATGCTCTTGGTAGTTGTTGGACTGGAAAGCCTTCACAGAGTAAGAGAATGGGGACCCTTGGAGGGGTGTAACACAAACAGGTGTAACTTTCATAGGTCTTCAAATTCACACTTCAGTAACCTTGTTCTTCTGATAAGCTTGTGACCCTAATGCAAGTAAAAAGCTAGTCTGAGGGTCAAATTCTTGACTAATGTCTTAGTTACCAACAGTTAATTTTATCTTCTTCTGTGGCAAAACAAGTGAATATCTTTGAAACAAGTACAGATTGAAGCCAGCAATTTATCTTTTTGACTGACTCTGAAGCTAAATCTGACATGTATCAACTTACTGCCAGGGGACTGGGGTGTTAAAAAAACAGTCCTATAAGGAAAAAGTACAAAATCATAAAACAAAACTGAAGCAACAGATACCCACTGTTATTAACCCCCAAACACCCATGGTTAAAGTGACTTCACTATCTGCAACCATACACAGTCAAGGAATTTCAACAAATCAGCTATGGCTGTAGAGAGATGTCAGCCTCTCTGTCAAACACCCCCTTATATTCCATCTACACTGACTTTGCTTTCTTGTCAAAGCTGTAACACTGTGACCTGCACAAAGGGAGCATGCATATGTATACAGGGCCTTCCTGTGTGCAGATATGCAGTGGTGCTTGCTCTGGGGCAAAGGACTCCTCTGAGGTCTCTGTCCTCTGGAAAGTCTCTCCACGGGACCCTTCCAGAAGCAGAACTTCACTTGCTCCAGGATGCCAGAGCAAAATGCAGCAGTGAAAGAATGGACCCTAGAGAAATACGTACGGTCTGAGGATTTAAGTGGGCTGACTATCTGTCATTTATGTGTGATTTGTGCAGTGCTGTTGTTCTTACAGCTCAGAGTTTTATGCCAGTTATACCAGCAACGAGGGGAAAAATATATGGTTTAGGGCAGTATTTAGGGCATGCCAGATTTATGCCTTGGACACCCTCCACTTCACTGTACACCATCAAAACACCAAGGATTTCTGTCCACAATGGTAGGAGGAGGCAAAAACCTGACTTCGGATTCACTTCATAGTCAATTTATTAAATGCCTCTTCTCAGAAGGACAGGAAGGCTGTAATCACGGCATTCATACTAAGAGAGAAAGCACAGGTCAGGTTTCATCACGCCTGCAGAGATGGAATGGTTAAAAGACAGTTATTGTTATTTCGATGCCCTTATTCTCTTCCTGGTCCTCCACTATATGAACTAAAGCATGTTAGAGCACTTAAATTTACACTTACTGTCTCTGCTGCCTCAGGGCTGAATCCTTCTTCTGGTATACCTTCTTTTACCTTGAGAATGTACCAAATTCAACTAACAAGGATGTAACACAAGTTTTCAAGTCATAGAATAAGTGAAAAAATGTTTTAAATTTTAATATTATTTTGGACTCTGCAAGCAAGAGTTTCTAAGTGAAACTAATACGATAACAGCAAACATTTTAATTTTTCTTCTACAGGGCAGACAAAGAGTTCCACTAAAATGTATGTATGGAATATATACAAAGATTTCGCTATTGATGTTAACTTACCTGTTTATGTGGACTATGATGTAATACCTTCAAATAGGAAACATGAAATGAGTAATGCTAGACACCTAGTTTAAATAGGACAAAGTGTACTATTTCAGATTTTCTTCTTACTGTTTATCTAATTTGTATTGAAGTTAATATGAGACAATGTTTGCTGACCAGTGAACATCATTGTATGAAAATCTAATACTATGCAATGTCAGTTAATAAGATGGGAACATTGCATTGTGCTAGACTTTCTCCCAGGGAAAGTCACATCACATCTTATTAATGTCTAAGAGGATGTTGCACAACCATGCAGCTGCACAGTCTCTTCTATGCCCGGGCCTCACTTTGCCTCCCACAAACACGTTCCTTCAGACAAACCTGCTTGCACAATGTGTGCTATTTAGCACCAATTCAACCATGACAGCAAGACATCAGAAGTGTATGTAATTCGCTGAGCGCAGACTCCAAATACAAGGGTCAGCTGCATTACACAAGAAATACAGTAAGGAGAGAACTACTTCAGAGGAAATCTCCTGTCTCAAACACCAGGGAAACTTTCACTACCGTCAATTCTTTTGTTCTCTGTACTTTATTAAGGCTTATTTATTATACTTTATGTCAAGTAAATACGTTCCTTTTCCATCAGGACTATCTCATAGGAGACATTGCAGTCTGGATAGTGTTCCCTGATAGTGCAAAGTATTTGGTATTGACTAGCCATCAAAGAAAAGATACTGTCTCCAAAGCTAAATCTGTATCCTAGCTTATGGCAAAAGACACAGAGACCTCTTTTTACACCGGAAGTCTCTAAACACATATACACATACACAAAATATAGCAGGATCTTCCACAGTTTCTCTTCAAGGGAAGCTTGGTTTTCAAGTTGAATCTTTGGATTAGTAGATCAGTAGATCTCATTGTGGTTTTGACTAGATGTGGCAAGTTCTGACCCTGGTTCTCTGGTCTGATGAGGGATGTGGTGGAAAAATACTGACGTCAGTCCTGTGGGCCTGGATCTGGAGACACTAAGGAGAAGGAAGGGAGCGGGCTGAAGTAGCTCGTGTCAGGATCCAGAAGTACAGACACAGCGCTGCATACACATACAGGATATTGGATTAGCAACTGCATTTTCTTTCATGTCCCTGTCTAATGCTCCTTTTCTCTGTTCGGTGTATTCTGGTTATGAGGTTTATTTATTCAAATTTTTTTTCATACACACAGGTGAGTAACAGGCAGGCAATTCTCAGCCCTGATGCATTTTCTATAGCACAGTGAATGGAGGGAGTTGTCAGCATGGAGATGTACATACATGCTGGCAATTCCCATTTCTAGGTTAAAACAGTCATGCTAGACTAGATGCCATGGGAATCAGAGATTTTACATATACACAGAGAGAGAGAGAGAGAGAGAGAGAGAGAGGGAGTTTTCTACCACTACTCCAGAAAGGAGGTAGTTCTGGAAATTGTTTTAAGGGAGACGTGTCCATACTTGACTGCAGAGTACAGATATACTCACTAAGCCTTTATTCAAATTTCTGTATGGAAAGACCTCTCAGCAGACTCTGAAGATACATAGTGATGTTAGTATGAGACCTGGTGGGAGACAATACACTGACCTTATAGGACATAGCTCTGAGAGTGATGGAGTTTGGTCATTATGTCTCATAACCACTGCTTCATGGAGAATATGAACATCTGCGTAATTTATTGCAATCTGTGTTTGGGATTTTAATCTTTTTAACATTAAGAAAGAAAAATCCCCATTGACTGACTCCTTTTCTGTGAGAAGAAACTCCTTCCCAGGGGAAAATTTTGAATGCAGGCTGTCTGGGGAAAATTTGTATCTCATAGTTGCAAGATTCTCAAAATAAAGCTTTGCAACAGTCAGTCGGACAGGCCTTTAACTACAAGAACAGTTGTGCTGCCAAATGCAACTAAGACACATTGCTGCTTTCCTGTGGCAGTAAAATTGATGCTTTAAATGAGTCTTAGAACAGGATTTCTCTGCTAATTGCAGAAATAGATAACATGTGCCTTGAGCAGCCATTATTCATTTGACAGTAATTTTTCTTAAACTGTAAGTGGCATTTTGTTTCAATAGCGCTCAAGTGCCTGATATTCCCACAAGAAATGTTAAAACTCTTCCATTAAGGAAATCACTGGCTTGTGGATTCTGGCTTTTAGAACTGAAATTACCTGAGGTGGTGTGTGTTTGGCTTCTTTTAATCAACGGTTTTCATATGCAGAGGCAAATACCAGAACTTGCTTTCAGAGCCCTTTTTTTTCTGCCTTCAGAATATTTCCTATCCTATTAGCATACGGTGGTGTTTAGCCTGAACAAAGTATTTCAAATATAGGAAGCAAACCCATCCATGTTAATTTTTTAAAAAGTGAATTTTTTCAAACAAAAAAAAAAGTAATACCTTGATGAAAAATAAACATAAACACTACTCTGTAAATGGGATGCTTTTTACTGAGCTGTTGGATCACAGGAGTAGCAAGACCAGCTATGTTGGCTTCTCAAGGCTTCCTTAGCAGTTGGAAAACCCTGTGTAGTGTGGGGTGCTACCTTAGCTCCCAAGAAGCAGCTCAGGTTTTCTGCCTTTGATTTCCAGTCCCATGAGTTGCCATTGCCCCAAAGAGATCTGCCAAACAAAAGTGATGCAGATCCCATTTTCCATCCACCATCCTTTCAACTCCTTTCGCTCCATCACTTGTGTGACTTAAGATATTACTTCATATATGTTAAGAATATGAAATTTAGGTTCACTGTAGGTTGCTTGCTCAGCTCAGGAGAGCTTGATTTTCTAAGTAATTAAGCGAGAAGATAGAACATTAAAAGCTTTAATGTACATTAAAATCCAGCTAACAGAGAGGATTTTTAATTTTGTCTCCCCCAATAAAAAAAGCAGAGGACTTAATTTGAGAGAGGCATAGAGTACAAACTGTCAATGATTCTGTAAAATACTGAACTACTTTTCTATCACGAGCATGAGATGTACGTAATAAAATTAATTTAAGATTAATCATAAATGACAGTTCAGTAGATTAGGAATGAGAAAACTTGCATAAGGAAGCACTACAGGGGAATTAAAAGTTACATAAAAGAAAAAGAATTTGAGACAGCAACTGCTGTCTCTTTATAAAAAATGCTTTCTTGGTTGATCTGCTAACCAATTTAAAATACATGCTTATATTAATGCTGGAACCCTTGCTTAAGATGTCATAGGAAAAAACTTATGTACAATAATTAATGTCATTAACATGAAGAGTGATTAAATTGTCTTCAATACAGCTCTAGAGAGATATTTACATAGTTTAAAGTTTTGAATAATGAATAATGAAATACTGTATTTCAGGGCTTCTGGAGAAAATGTTATTAATTGGAAATGTAACCATAAGATTTCATGTGGCAACATCCCCTGTATGAAATCAAGACTAATTAAATTATGGTACTTACAAGAACAACAGGTGATTAAAAATAAGTTAATTTTTATTTTTGCTATGTCACATTAAATGAAAGCTTCATGTTGGAATGGCTCTAGCGATGTCAGTTAATCTTTAGCACTAAAACCTTGAAAAACAGAGTATGAAACCTCTGAAACAGAGTAAAGTAGTATTTCTATGAAAGAAAACTAGCTGAGAGGTGAATGACAACTCCTTTACCTGCTTGAAGTTACCTAGATAAAATAATACATACTAATGAATGTGGCAAGAAATAAATATTTATACTTGATTTAGAAGAAAAAAGTTGCTAAGTCAAATTTGTATAGGTCCATGCAAGGATGATGACGATAAGGAGAAAGGCAGGAAACCTGAGGAAAAAGACTGCCATCTTATGCTCTAAAGTCTAAGCTTTCACCTAACTGAAGACAAATTTAGAATATGTATCTCAGAAATCTCCATGCAAGTAAGAAGTTATGGGAAAATAAGTTTTAAAGCCTAATTTGGCAGATGAGCATCTAGATGTGTCCTGCATCTGTTTAATCTGTTTTATACAGCGACACCTGGCAATTGAACCCAAAGTCCTCTGTTCAATGTGCCATACAACATGAACAGAAGGATGGTCGTAACTGGAACTCACAACTGGTGCATAAAAGAGGAGATGCTCCAGGTTAACCATGCAAATGTATTATGCTGACAAAAAAAAATTAGGGCTGATTTAGTGTAAGTCTTGCAGTGTCAGACACTGCAATGTCTGCTGTCATGAAAGACAAGAATACCTAGGATGGGAAAGGCTAAAAACCTAGAGGTAGGTCTCTTTTGCAATACATCAAGGAAAACTTTAAAATTAGCACAGGACCCACTGAAGGGAAATAAACATCTTTAAATTCACCCTCTTCTGGAAGCCATGCCCCTTCCTCTGGGCAACAGAGGAAGGCTTTGCTTGAATTTGTAGAGACAAAATCCTTCCTGGACTGTTCTTTGCCTCCAGGAGGCCGAGGAAAGACTAACAGGAAAAAGTAAAGAAACATGGAATATCCTCCCTTTACAAGAAATTCTGTGGAAAGCTCTGAGAGAAATGCAAGTATTGCATTTGATGAGAACTATGAGCAAGAACTCTTCCTGTTTTAGAAAGAATGAAGTTATTTTTTACTTAAAACCACATGTTCTGACAATGACTGGGGCTCTGAAATTTATAAAGTTGGAAATGCTCCTCATTAAAAAGTCCATGTCCTCAGAAAACAGACTTGCTGTAAGCCTTCAAAACCTAGCTATATCTCAGTGTTCCATCAGTTGCTTGCTCCTGGCATGAAGTGTAAGAGTGGCACAGAAAATAATCTATATGTGGACAGAGTAATATTGTGCCAACAATGTATCGGTGGGATTTGCTCATATGCAATCTCAGAAGGATATTGTGACCATCACATCTTTGTAATTTGACTCTGGTGTTGATGGTGGGAGTGAAAGTAGTCTGGGACGTTGGATGGAGAAAATCTCTAATTTATCATGTAATGAATGAATGCTGTTATAAATGCTGAAATGTTGGGTAAAAGCATGTTACAATCTGGTTATGTTTTGCAGACCTCCGTGCCTTTCCTGGGTCTACTTAGTTTTTTTGAGGGAAGCAACATAATTGCATGGCTCCATAAAAATTAAAAGTAGTATAGATGTTTAGCTGCTAAGCCTTGCCAAGCCTGATGAAGTTCTACATGGGTTAAGAAAGAAAATGCCTATTCCAAGTTATAAGACAGTAGAATAGAGATCCAATTTTGATCTTGCATGTCATTTCAAAGACTGTGTGTGACTCACCTACTATCTATATGCTTTTGTTCTTTTGGTTTTTGAGAGGGATTAGTAAGGATAGATACACTGACAAAGTGGTGCTCCAATGTTGTGACAGTCTTACGACTTGCTGTCTAATATAGAATAATGGAATGCTGAAAACAAATCTAAACTTTACCATAACACGGAGATGATTTTCAAAATGTGTATTTACAGATACTAAATTCCACATAGTTCCATGAAAATGTCATATTCATGATCAAAACCACCCTGAGATCAAAAACAAATGAAAGGTTGGAAATTGTTAGGAAAGAATTAAGCAAAACAGAGGACTTCATTTTGCCAGCTGTCTCTTCAATAATGTGCATAGTTCAAATCTCCTCATCTTAAAAACAAAGAAACAATAGAACATAGAGTAGAAGCAGGGAAACTTCAGAAAGGGACAATAAGGAAGATGAAAGGTACCGAGCAGATTTTGTATTGGGTCTACCTGAGTAAACTAGGACTCTCCAGCTGGGATTAGAAGGATTTCAGGAGGCAAGTCCACAAATCATCATGTCATGGAGGAAGTGAATTGGTTTTCTCACCATCTCCGGGATGCTAGTAGGAGGCTAGTTCATAACAACCAAAGAAGGTGTCTTCTAATCAAACAGATAGCAAGCTGTGCTCTTTGTCTAAGTTTGTTGTGGGGCTTAAAGTTCACGTGAAGAAATGAAAAGGCAGACTGGAAAAGTTCTTGGAGGAGAAATCCATTTAAAGACTTGGGATCCACATATGTTTACAAACTATATAATTACTCTTAATGACTCAGGCAGTCCTCTCTGCTGAATATTGTTGAAGTTCAAAGCAGGTAGCATTAGGAAGAAGAATCACATGGTCTGCCCTTTCTCATTCTTTTTAAGCCATTGTCTCACAGATGCAGCTAGAGGCGGGAAACTGGTCAATATGCACTTTTGGACTGACATAGCACAGCTATTGTGTTATAAAGCTACATCTAAAATTACTACAGATTAAATAACATTCACCTCATATGACTGAAGAGAGGTACTACCATTTTACACACCTGAAATGAAGTTTGGAAAATTCAGTGCCTCACTTCAGTGCTATTGGTTCTTTCTCATGCTTGTATTTCACTAATTCAGGAAAGCAAACCCTAATATCAGCCATCAAATACTGCCATAGGACCCCAGGCTAAATGGCAATATTAGGAAAATTTGTATGTAACACCAGAGAGGATTGCAAATTATTGTTGTATATGGCTGAACTTTTAAATTTTGTATTATTTTTATATAAGCAAGTGAACAATAATGAAGTTAAGCATGTTACTAAAGTTTTCTTTCCCTATGATAAAAGTGCAGCAACTTGAAAAATCAAGTGGATGCTCATAAAGTGTTTGAGTCCTTAATTTTGATTGACAAATGGAACGCTCTCATCAATACACTCTTCCTTAGTGAAACCTAAGAATACACATAATTACTTGACTCAGCTCCATAATGGCATTTGCTATAATTAACACAGCAATGATTTTTTATTCTCCTCTATTTTTTGTTCATGAGTTGATATTTTTAAATCAATAGTTTCAAAAAAGAGAAACTGTATAACATCATTAAGCGCTGCAGTATTGATGTATATATATTGCATTTCCAGCTATGTTCTCCTTGGTTTTTACTGTAGTATTCTGGTAGGCTCCTTTTTTTTGGAAACTGTCGTATGCAGTTAACATGATTTTCGTTAGTGTGTGTTCAATGGATACCTCAAACATGTAAAACTTTTCTTATGCCTAATCTGCCATCATTTTTTTCTCTCCCAAATGAAACAGAAATAACTTGAACTTTGAAGCCCCATCTTTCAGATGTCCTGATTGTTAAAAGCATATGCTGACATTAATTTTGATGGAATATGACTTCTGCACCCTCATCCTTCTATTATTCTTAGCAAGGCAGTTCCCACCTGCACTTTTTCTGAAAGGCATCAGCATGTGCACATTAAAGTTTTACAGTGCTTTAGTTCCCCTCTACACAGGGAGCCACTTTCCAAGTGGAGGTGAGGAATCTGTTTATGTATAATGTTGAATTCATCCCACTGATTTATCCCCTTGGCCCCTAAAGTAAGAGAACATTCATTGTTAATTCAAAGAACCAGAGAATGGAGCATGGTAAGGGGATTTTTTAACCTGAACTTTTGCGTAAAAAGAAGAACAAATAAATCTGTGTTACTCTTGCCTTCAGATTTCTATGCCTTGCTTTTTGAATCACTACAAGATAAAGGAAACTAATATTTACAATTCGTTCTGTCTTAAGTCTAAAATGTAGCAATTTCCGCCTTCTGCAATAGTTCTCTAGCAGTTCAGTTTATGTGTATTGATTTATACCAGTAGAACAACACTGAAGTTTCCCATACACCAGACTCCTAGATATTTTTCCCCCTCATCATGCAGATAGCAGACTACATTTGGGAACCAGCAATGAATCTGATAGTCATCTAATATAGCTAAAATATAAATCCTAGGGGACGTTCACGCTATGTGAAGTGCTAGACATTGCCAGATGTTGAACATTTCTACTCCAGAGACCAGGACCAAAAACTGGGTCCAGGATCTCACCTCCTGTTCTTTGTTATGTAACTTACTCCTTCATTACAAGATAGGTGGGAAGCAGGGTTTCACTTCCACAGTATCTGCCGAGACAAATCATAATTTAATCAGGCTACAACACAGAAGTCAAACTAATCAGAATTTTCTTTTATTATTAAAATTATGGTGTTTGATCATCTATTTTGTTCAGCCTGGCATGTAGGAATTGGTCAATAAGACCAATTGTGCACGTAGAATCTTATCATATTTTTGTCATTGATGTATTTAATTTAAGATTAATACTAAAAACTTAGCTGGCACACTAAATCAGGCACAACTTGTATAGTGCAATAATATATGAAATTAAAGTACCTCATAAAATTTGTTTTGTTATAATTATATTATCCTTCTCCAGAATAATTTTTCTCACCTAATTGAGGTGAGATGTCCCATCGTCTTCCACCCAGCTGTTATTTGTATTAACGGCAATATGGTTTGATTTAACGTTAAAACAGAAATGCCAGCAATTGAAACAAAGCAATTTCAGAACAATTAGTGCCACATCGTGAAACTTGAAACCTAAGAAATTATATGATTAGACATACTGAGTTAAAGCAATCAACAAGCTGGCTCAGTTTATGCTTAGACTAAAATTATTATTGCATGTTGATGAACAAATTCTCATACTAGCAGATGAAGGACTTATAGAATTCTAGCATTTGAGTATATTAAGATCCTAAGCATTCTTAGGTGAGATTAAAAAAAGTTTCTATTAAGTAACTGTCCTCCAAACACCTGTTATTTAACGAGGCACATAGCATCAAGCTGTAATTTATATTCTTAAAGGATGAAGGGATTCTGGATTCTTCAATTAGCAAGTTATCAAAATGCAAAGTATTAGCTTTATAAGCAATTTGTGTTGCAATGAGCAGATGTAACACAGATGTGGGCTTTCTGCAAACCACTTTAGGAACGATCACCTTAATGGTTTTTAAGTCCTTTTGTAACATTGTTGGAAAACTATTATTATCTTTCTCTTGCATCTATCTATCATAATCTTTCTCTTTAGTGAATCTCATTTAAATTTCACTAAGCTGGGGCCTGTTTTCAGAACTGATTTATGATTGTACTCGACCGAACCAATCAGCAATTCACAGGTCAGTGCTTATCAGGGCTTGCACTGAAAGATCAGGAGAGCCACCCCTGCTAGTGAATAAGAGTCATCTGCAGAGACTCCCCAGCAGCATTTCAAGTTAGGGAAATTGTCCTTATTATAATGTTATAAGAACTGTAATTAAAACTGGTGTTATGCCCTGAAAGTCATTCTGTAAAAGCTCTCAGGAAATATGCTTGGATTGTCAACCCGTGGCATCATCAGGAGGTGAAATTAGGGATGTAATCCTAACACAGGCTTCAAATCCTCCTAGCTTTTTGTGGGAGGAGGTAAAAAAATGACATATAGCAAACTAGCGTTCTTTTGTTGAGCTCCATTAAAATTACAAGTTACTTTGTTTTGTGTAAATGGCAGGCAACATTCTTTAGAGCTTTCAGGTAGATTTCTCTGTCCATTTTTACCCTGGACTTATTAATAAATAGCTTTTCCCAGTCAGTGTATGTGTACATACCCTTCTCTTAAACTGAAAGAATTTTCTTGCTTTTTCCAAATGTCCTCTGGGTCAAGGTCTTACTGTCTTGTTGGTTAACCTCCTTTCTGATCAGGGTCAGATAACTGTCTGGGCCAGTGGCAACATGCCCAATAAAAGAAAGAGAATGGGTTCTGAGAGTCTCAGCAGTACTAGCCTTTCAAAAAAAGCTGCAGGTATCAAAAGAGAAAAGAATTCAAACAATTCATAATAAGAAGGAGGAAAAGTATGTCATAAAAATACAATAAAATATTCTTCAAGGATTGACTCCTTATATAAAGGAGAAGTCAGAGAAACCTCAGGAAGACAAAATGGGGAGAAAACAGACCTACACCAACACAAATGTCTTTCATTGATGTTAGGAGATGCAGTCTTGCAAATACAATATGAAACTTGATAATGGTTTAATTTCCAGGTGATATATAAATAGCTTTCAGGTACACAAATGCTGATTTATGTCAATCTGAAAATCAGTTTGGAAAGTAAAACTGTGGTTGTGCTTTTTTTAGTGCTGTAAAAAGTCTCCAGATGAATTTTTACTTATGCAATCCTGTTACTTTGCAATTGTGCCCTCAATGGCACTTGAGAAATCTCAGTCCTTGAATAGTTTGGGAACTTTGAAATGAACTTTTTTACATTTAGGTCTCAATTTTTCAGTGATAGTAAGAAAAGAAAATAAACTTGTTAGTCTGCTGATAATAAAACCCACAAAAAGCAAAGGAACTAGTGGTATTTTATCATGTAATTTTTCATGGAAAAATTGCACCAATTAAACCAGAATTTTATTACCTAGCTAGCACACAAAGATGTAAAAAATCTTACTTTGACAGTAACAACTATGATGAAACTCTGGTCTCGGACTAGACTCACACAGATGTCTTTTGGGTCCCACTGGCTACAGGTGCTATAGTTAAATCATTTCTCAGTAATGTTCACTTCACTTTCCTTTTTGTCACCAAGACACAATGCTGTGTTGTCACAGAAAAATGTCCTGTTATTGTACAGACTCTGGCACAGATGTGCCAGCTGGTGTTAAACATGTAGATGGCAGTCAGTAAAAGGGACAGGGAATGTATGAGCTCTGAATTCAAGCAAAGGATGGAGGTACAATGTGGTGAAATCTACAGCATTAACTCCAGCTGGCCCTTTGAGCACAGAAAGCAGTGTACTCAAGGAGATGGAAGTGGAAATAGCACCAGGTTTCCACAACATCACTGGAAAATTATTTCATCTCCCTAATCCTTAAAATGAATCATAGAAACATAGAATTACAGAATCATAGAATCATAGAAACATGTAATCATAGACTACTTTGGGTTGGAAGGGACCTTTAAGGAAGGGTCATCTTGTCCAACTCTCTTCATAGGAGAGGTGTTCCAGCCCTTTGAGTATCTTTGTGACTCTCCTCTAGACTCGCTCCAACAGGTCCGAGTCCTTCTTATATTGGGGGCTCCAGAGTTGCATGCAGTACTCCAGGTGGGATCTCACAAGAGCAAAGTAGAGTGGCAAAATCACCTCCCTCGACTTGCTGGCCACACTTCTTTTGATATGGTCAGCCTTCTGGGCTGCAAGCACACATTGCTGGCTCTTGTCCAGCTTTTCATCCACCAGTAGCCCAAAGTCCTTCTCAGCAGAGCTGCTCTCAATCCCTTTATCCACCAGCTTATATTCATACCAGGGCTGCCACTGACCCAGGTGCAGGACCTTGCCGTGTTGAACCTCACAAAGTTCACATGGTGCCACCTTTTGAGCCGATCAAGGTCCCTCTGGATGGTAATGCTGTCCCTCAGGCATGTCAACTGCACCAACTCAGCTTGGTGCCATCTGCAAACTTGCTGATCCCACTGTCAATGTCATTGATGAAGATATTTAACAGCACTGGTCCCAGTGCAGATTCATGAAGGACACCCTTTGTCACCAGTATCCACCAGGACCTTGACCTATTGACCACTACCTTCTGGATGCAACCATCCAGTAAATTCCTCATCCACTGAACAGTCCACCCATCAAATCCATATCTCTCTAATGTAGAGAGAAGAATGTTGTGGGGGACTGTGTCAAAGACCTTACAGAATTCCAGGTAGATGACATCCATAGCTCTTCCCTTATGTCATTCCTTCACAGAAGGCCACTATGTTGGTCAGGCAGGATTTGCCTTGGTGAAGCCATGCTGGCTGTCTTGAATCACCTAAGAAGCCTTAGCATAGCTTCTAGGAGGTTTTGGTTCATGATCTTGCCAGGCACACAGGTGAGGCTGACAGGTCAGTAGTATCCACGGTCCTCCTTTCTAGCCTTTTGAAAATGGGTGCAATGTTTCCCTTTTTCCAGTCACGAGGGACTTCACCTGACCACTGACTTTACAAATATCATGGAGAATGGCTTAGCAACAACATCAGCCAGTTCCCTCAGGACTCTCGGATATATCTCGTCAGGTGACATAGACTTCTGCCTGTTCAGGTTCCTCACATGGTCATGAACTTGATCTTGTCTTACAGTGGGAGGGACTTTGCTCCCCTAGTCCCTGTCTTGTGGTCCATCCACTAGAGAGGTGTGGGAAGAGAGATTGCCAGTAAAGACTGAGGCAAAAAAGTTGTTGGGTACCTCAGCCTTCTCCTTCTCCATTGTTACCAGTTTGCCAGTTGTGTTCATCTAGGAGGGTACATTTTTTTGCCTTCTTTTTCTGGCTAATATACTTATAGAAGCCCTTCTTATTATTCTTTGCATCCCTTGTCAAGTTCAGCTCCAGCTGCACCTTGGCCTTCCTGACCCCATCCCTACACAACCAGGCAGTGTACCCATACTCTTCCCTGGATACCTGTCCCTGCTTCCACTGTCTGTGCATTTCCTCCTTACCCTTTAATTTGACCAGCAGGCCTTGACTCAGCCATACTGGTCTCTTTCCTTCCTTTCCATCCATGAATAGATGAATACGTTCAGTTTCATGAATGCCTGAATACTTGGGTGAAGAGAATTGTATAAATACTAATTTTTTTTTTTTTTTTTCACTAGAGCCAAAACATCGCAACTGAAAGGAAAGGGGAGATCAAAAAATTCATTTTAAGAACATTTCCTTCTCTCATAGGCATAGAATCAAATCACTTTAAAAATCCTGTTTGTTATCATTGACCAAAGCTCTTTGTAATTGGAGTTCTGAGAAATGCCTTCTCTCTAACTTTCAGATCACAGCTGAAATAATTAAGTCTCTTCTGTTTCAAGATTAAAATACATGAAATTGGGATATAGCTATTGGGTTTTAAGTCTGCTTGAGTTGATGTGGGATGTGAGGACAAAACAGTGCAAAAATACCAAGATGAATAGGGGTGCTTGCTACATTATGTCAGAGGAATTTGTTTCTTGAATGTCTTTTCTTTCAAGGGCCTATTTTAAAGGTTGGAGTAGCTAGAAAATGATGGCCATGGATCCTCATTTCCAGATGTGTACAGTGAGATGGGTATAGCCCGGAACTGCTCAGTTTCTGAGCGAGTTAACAAAGCCCTAGGAAACCTTGGTAGCCCAGTAGTTTGCTACAGCACTCCCAAAAATCCACGTCAGTTGTCAAGAACTAAGCCTGTTTTCACTATCTTGATATCAAAATATTGCTGTGCTTAAAGTGCCTGATATGTTGTGAGCTTTTTTGT
Source organism: Chionis minor (assembly GCA_013398295.1). Taxonomy (NCBI): domain Eukaryota; kingdom Metazoa; phylum Chordata; class Aves; order Charadriiformes; family Chionidae; genus Chionis; species Chionis minor. The sequence continues at coordinate 49,756 of VZSF01003134.1, read as the reverse complement.
GTATGCTTCACACACTTTCTCTGCACTGTGACTGTGGAAATGTCATTGCTTATTGATTATAATGTGATTTCCATATAAAAAGAGAACAAGAACAAGATGGAGGAAAGTAAACTGGTGAGAAACAGAAAACATTTTATTTTCATAATGTGTAAGCCAGTATGATTTTAAGCAAATAGCAAGTCATCTTCCTGAAGGTGACTTTCTCATTGCATGTATATATTGCAGAAAAGTTAATAAAGCTTTTTCATCACAGACGTGGCCTCTAAAATATTCACCCACATTTAACTTGCAAATATAATTTCATTTTTCTTTCTCAGAATTTTAAAATGGGTAAATAGCTGCAATTCTGTTTGTTAGAGATAAAATCTGGTACAATGACAGTAGCACTGTGGTGGGAACCCAGGTGTTTATGGTGTTCTCATTTGGCTCTGTGTCTTTCTGCTCTGGCTTGGAATAAATCACCTGGCAAGGAAATTGGTAACCCAAAGTTCAGCACCTTAATCTACCTTTCACTCTTGTCATGACAATAGGGTACATTTTGAAAGTGTGTATCACTGAATGGTGCTAGTAACTTTTACCTCTCAAAAAAGCAGATTACATCAAGAAAAATATAACATTAGGTACCTAATTTGTGCTGCACTGTATAGTGCGTATATTCTTAAGCTTTACTAAAGCAGTTCAATATTTTACATAATGATACCTACTTACCTGCTTTGAAAATGAGCAGTCAAAAGTCAGTGGCATCGTGCTTGTGAAACAAGGAGAGAATTAATTATTTAACGTTATTATTTTGGCTTCTCATAAAATTGAAGAAAATCAAGATGCCAGAAAGTCTCTTTGAAAGCGATTTTAATTTTTGTTTAGTTTTTTAATCACTCCAAATCATTCAGGGACAAGACATTTAATCAAAACTGCAGTATCAGCTTAAGTAAGTCATTTGTGTATGCTTAACTTCAGTAACTGAAACCACTTAGTGAACTCAATGATAAGCACTCTCTCACCATTGTGGATCATCCCTGTACACAAAAATCTTAGGATGAAATAGCACTAGCTCAAGGCCTGCAGTGCACACAAGAGCCAGGTCAGAATCTGCATTACGCAAGATAAATGCACGTGTGTGTATATATGTATATACATGGCATGATTCTGTGATTGCAGAATCTATTCTCATGGGCATGACAAAGTCAAGTCTGTCTTTCTGTCCTTGATGCTCAGGGCAAGCCTCCTGTCATAACTGCCTTAATGAATTAAAAGTATAATGGGAGGACAAAAAGGGTTACTTGTACCAGCAGCAAGAAGTATTGGCTATCTAACCTGGCCTTGAAAAAAACCCACTTTGTACATATTGCACAAAACAGCTGAAAACATCAAAAGTTGGATCACAGGGTGATGAACAGCAAGTCAGCAAAAGAATGTTACACAGGGGGCCTAACTATTGTTAGGCAGGATAGTGTGTGCAGGATAGTAAAGACTGCTTTCTTCAATGCATATTTCTGCACATTGCAGTAGAAAAGAGGTAAACTGGTTTATTATGTAGAGCATGAAAACATCTTGAAATGAAAAGGTTCTGTGAAAGATATTTCAGGGTTTGTCCTGACTTAATTTGTTTAACAGTGCTCATATGAAACAAAGTAGATATTTCTCTGGGAGTTACACTCACAAGAAGCAAATTATGGTAAGCCAGATATGTCATCTTTTAATATCCAGCTAACCTTGTATTTTGGAGAAATCCAGCCCAATTATTCTCACATTGCTTTCTGTATTCTGTGTATATAATGGTGGTTTCCCTTTTCTTTACTTAGATATGTAGTTACTATAAAGCATCAGCATTAAATTTTTCTTTGTTTGTTTTTTTATTTTTAGGCTTTTTTTTTTTTACATGGGTTTGAAGCAGCTCAGTAATTATTTACCTTGTTATGTATCTCTTTCTGCTTTGCTGTTTTTTGCTGTAACATGTTGGAAATGAAAATTATGCACAACAGTTTAACTGAAATCTCTTGATTTCATATGGTTGTGGTAAATTGTTCAAACTGAATATGGTCATTTTAAATAATTATGTGTTGCTGTGTTCTTTATGTTATAGCTTTAGTCTGGTTTAGTATTCATGACGACTGAGGGTGGGGTTTTCTGGCAGCCTGAAAGATGCAATGTTGAAATGATTCTGTTATGACTAAAAAGAGTCACTTGATTACTAAAAAGTTAGCAGTGCCTAAAAGGCTTCATAGCTTCTTTGAACTCTTGACTCTCGTAGCCATATGAAAGTTGAAGTCGTGATGCAATTTTGAAAGAAAGTATGTCTTTGCTAATCATGAATATACTTTCTGAGAGCAAGGTCTCATTCGACTAACTGAAATTGCTGACACTATATCCCTGATAATTTTATGTATGGGAAAAGAAAGCTTATGATTACATGACCAAATTAGGTGTTCACGCACACATAAATGATTATTTGCCTGGGTTTGACCCCAAATTTTTAGGAAGAAAAAAAAAAAGGGAAACTTACAGCTTGTTGTGACTAAGCCCCTGAAGAAGAAATTCAGAGTTAATATAAACCTATGGATACAGCCACATCTGCCTCAGCAGAAAAATGTAGGCGGATGCCTGCAAACAGTCTTTGAGGTAATGGTCTCGGTGGTGACTTCACACAACAGTGTGAAGGCACCAAGTCTTCTGTTTTGTTGGTATACTTCGTGAGCTTGTGTTTTTGGTTTCAATAGTTCTCCTGGCATTTGGAGGTGAACCAGGCAAGGCAATGTCTGAAAGACAGTGATATCTTTTAGTGTGTGAAAGAACACATTTGAATTAGCTTCCCTGATGCTAACCTCACCTAAGTCATTGGTGATATTTCCCCATGGCTTCAGACGGGATTTAGATGACTCCCAAAAGAGCACTGACACAGGTAGTGTAGGCCTCTATTTATGCCTAAGTGCTCAACGCCCTACTGCTGACCTAACCGAAATGTAACTATCTGCCTGTCGGCTTCTAAATCAGGATTAAATGCTTTGCTTTTGATATATAACTCATAGGACCCTTCCTGGACATCGCTTTAATTGCAGCTCAAGGGAGCAGGGACACTGAGGTCACAGGGAACAGTCTGCCACCACTTGGCAAGTGTAACGGATCTCTAAGACAACTTTAACCTGGTGTTAATGACAACAGTTAGCTCTGCAGACTCCTCAAACTCAAAGGTATCACAGGAGTAAGACGAGAGCTAAGAAGAAAGGAAGTGGTTAAATGTAGAAAGAACACCAGAAAGGCAAAAGAACAGCTAGAACTTAATCTGGGCACTGTTGTGAAATATAATAAAAAAGGCTTTTATAAATATATTAACAACAAAAAGAGAGCCAGGGAGGATCTCCATCCTTTACTGGATGCGGAGGGCAAGATTGTCAGCAAGGATGAGGAGAAGGCTGAGGTACTTAATGCTTTCTTCACCTCAGTCTTCAATGGCAAAACCAGTTATACTCAGGGTATTCAGTCCCCTGATCTGTAAGAGAGGGTTGGAGAACAAAATAAACCCCCCATAATCGAGGAGGAAGCAGTTAGTGACCTGCTACGCCAACTGAATAGTCGCGAATCTATGGGGCCAGATGGGATCCACCTAAGAGTGTGGAGGNCCTAGCAAGGTCATGCAGAAAGAACACCAGAAAGGCAAAAGAACAGCTAGAACTTAATCTGGCCTCTGGTGTTAAAGATAATAAAAAAGGGGTTTACAATTATATTAACAACAAAAAGAGAGCCAGGGTGAATCTCCAGCCTTTACTGGATGCAGAGGGGAAGATTGTCAGCAAGGATGAGGAGAAGGCTGAGGTACTTAATGCCTTCTTTGCCTCAGTCTCCAAGAGCAAAACCAGTTATCCTCAGGATATTCACCCTCCAGAGCTGGAAGACAAGGTTGTAGAACAAAATGACGCCCCTATAATCGAGGAGGAAGCAGTTAGTGACCTGCTATGTCAACTGAATAGTCACAAGTCTATGGGGCCGGATGGGATCCACCCGAGAGTGCTGAGGGAACTGGTGGAGGAGCTTGCCAAGCCACTCTCCATCATTGACCAGCGGTCCTGGTCAACGGGGGAGGTCCCAGATGACTGGAGGCTTGCCAGTGTGACGCCCATCTACAAGAAGGGCCGTAAGGAGGATCCGGGCAACTACAGACCTGTCAGCCTGACCTCGGTGCCAGGAAAGGTTATGGAGCAACTCATCCTCGGTGCACTCACGTGGCAAGTGAAAGACAAGCAGGGGCTCGGGCCCAGCCAACATAGGTTCATGAAGGGCAGGTCCTGCCTGACCAACCTGATCTCCTTTTATGACCAGGTGACCCACCTGGTGGATAAGGGAAAGGCTGTGGATGGTGTCTATTTGGACTTCAGTAAGGCTTTTGACACAGTCTCCCACAGCATTCTGCTAGAGAAGCTGGCAGCCCATGGCATTGACAGGTGGACTCTTTGCTGTACATCATTGAACTTTGTCAGCCCTGAATTGGTCAGGCAGTTGAACTAGATAATTGTTGTAGGTCCCTTCTAACAGAAATATTCTATTCTATTCTATTCTATTCTATTCTATTCTATTCTATTCTATTCTATTCTATTCTATTCTATTCCTATTCTATTCCTATTCTTATTCTATTCTATTCTATTCTATTCCTATTCTTATTCTATTCTAGACATGAAGGCATCTACTTTTGGAAGTGAAAGGAAGTATCTGATCTGTATATACTTTCTTTTTCCATCAGAATTATTCCTTTCCCTTTTTCCACTGTCTTCCCCTCTCCCTCTCCCCCGTTTTTTTTCTCTTAACCTAAAAGGCTGCAAATTCAGCAAACTGCAAGGCTGGGATTAGCTTTGATCTTAGGCTACCCAAATAGGCTTTTAATTAAGCAAAAGTAGCTCAGTATAGCTGAGATTTCAGTTCACTGCATATCTCAATAATAATCGTATGATGATGCTGCACTACTGACCCAATGGGAGCAAATTTCTTTATAGTAAATTTCTTAAGTGTTTGATCTCCACAGGACACTGTCACCTGCAGCAGGTCCAATTACTTCATTCTACACGCTGAATATTTCCTACACTTTTTTTGACTAGGTTGGTTTTGGGGTTTTGGGGGGAGGGGGGGTTTTGTAGTTGGGGGCTTTTTTCCTCTTGTCTGTAATAAAATTGGAGGAGGATGAACAGTAATGGAGAGCTGAGACACTGCAACTTTTCCTTAATGACCATCACCTCAATTCTCATATATCCTGCTAAAAAAGAAAAGCATGGTTGCTGCCCAATACCAGGCTTGATTATTCTAATATTTATCACACCTACAACACTTTATGTACATCTAGTCTTAATAAAAGATCTAAATATAGAGACAGGTGCTAATCTAAAAGCATCACTCAACTAAGACAAATGAGAGAATACTTTTTTTGAAGTCCTTTTGTGAATCTTTTTCTACAGAGGAATATTGTCTTTCTACTAAAGAGAACCAAGAAGACATGGGTATACGGCTTTGGGGCATGCAGTTGCAAAGTTAGCAACAGGTTCAATGTTCCTGTGTCATTAAGAGTACTCCTGTTAAAGCAATATCGAGGTAGCCCTTTTACTGTCCTTTACCTATACGTGCATAGCTCCCATTTCAGTCCTCTTCAATGTGGCCATGCTCTAGTTATTGCATAGTACAAACCCAGTAGCTCCAGGGCCAACAAGTTCTTCTATAGTTGAAGTATTTTGCCACCACCACAGTGCTATGCTGACATGATTACTCCAGGCCACAGCTGTCTAGCATCCACTGAAAGCACGCACAGGGAAAATGCATCTTTTCCTGCAACCTTGTGCATAGATGTAACCTTATTAGTAATCTTCTCCTTCCCATACATCTGTCTTAAAATAGAATACTTTGAGTTGCTGTACGTAAATTGTATTTAGAAGGTTATTCTATTAATATTTATTTTAGACTCCTATTTTAGACCACTTCAGAGAGGGGAATGTTGTTTGCTATAAACAGTCCTTAGCAGAATGGGACTCTGACCTGCTGTGCTCCTTACAGCTGCCATATATAGATAAATAAGCAACCCCTGGTTTAACAAATGTCTGTAAATCAGCATTTTCAAGCACAAATACAAGTAATAAAAGCATAAATATGCCCTTTCAATTAAATGAACTGTACAGTCACCCTTTTCCCCTTTAGATAGCCTATTGGGTTTACGAAAAAGGGTAATGTTTCTATCTCTGCCTCTGCCAAAAGGATTCACTCTTCCTCTAAGCACATTACTTTCCTTGGTCTTGCCTAGTTATAATTCATGGTGGAACATGAATAACTCAGAGAATTCAAGTTTAGGGAGAAAAGGGAAACTTTTTCTTTCCTCAGTGATATGCCCACATATCACAAGGCAGCACATTACCACTGAGCTCTGCCTGGGTTAATGAACTCTATATCTCAGTAGGACTAATTAAACAGAAAGCAAGAGGTGAAAGGTAGTATCTGCAGAAACCTTCATTCAGGGTATTATTCCAGCATCTTGGAAAGATTTTAATAAATTTTTTTGTACAGGTCCAGCTGTTTGCCATGCAGCCTGAGGGGAAGTCCTTATTTATGAGGAGAACTCTCCACCACCGCTGAGTGTGATCATGTGCAAAATGGTCTTTTCATCCCATGCTCATGAATACATCTTTGTTAGACTAAACGAGAGCTGCTGACTCAACATCTGCCCCTACTGCATGCAACTCACCTTTTGATCTCGGCATCCATTTGGATGGCTAAAAGGAGTCTGTGCTTCAAGGGGACATTTCCATTAATTATTGGGACTGTTCTTTGTTCTTTTTCTAAAAGAGGAAGAGAATTTTTTACAAAAATGTTTCTCTTTGATATCCATGTAAGGCACACTGCTTAATATATTCTTTAATAAATTACACTTTCTGTAACTTATTAGGGGCTTTGCATTATGAGTTTTATATACAGAAGGCAATGAAGGGTGAAAAAACATCCAAAACTGTAGAGAAAGCAATAATTTATTATGTCCTGTGGGACTCAAGAGCTTGTTATAAATTCATTTTCCATGTAAATGGGCTTAAAAAAAGATTAAACTTAGTACTGGTGCTGTAATTGTTATTCACACGAACTTCAAACGAATTTCATTCTTTGACTACCCTTTAATGCTAATGTCCAGAAAAATCAATTTTCGTTTCTTCATTCTTGCATTTGAAATAAACCTAAGCTTACTGCAGTTAAGGGATTTGGATTATTGGCATGCCTGACAAAGCATATTTTGTACACAGAGATTTAAAGAGGTGACCTCCATTTAACTAGAGGTTCAGGACTCAGTAGTCTGCTAATGCATCTGAATACTTCAGGTGGTTCAGATCACACAAAAATTAAAGAATATGCATTTAGCACTCGTTATAACCTTATTCTTCCATCTATAATCTAGAAAGCTTTTAGAGAAGCACTTCCATGAGTGGCATGCTCTGACTTGCTCTATAGTCACATCAGCTGTCAAACCCTGTGCTGTCATCCAGGATGCAAGTCTGGGTGTAAAAGTGATACTGGACTCAATGGTTGGAGAAGATGGAAGAGAACCTGTGCATGGCATCCACCTGCCTCCTACCGCTGTGCTGGAAAGTAGCTCAGTGATCGTACTGGAAATGATACAAACTTTTGTGTGTTGGATTTGCCCTCTTTGGCATCATTTACTTCCATCTCTTGCTTTACTTTGTGGTTTAACCTCAGCCAGCAACTAGGACCACAAAGCCATTCACTCACTCACCCCAGATCCCCCCCAGTAGAGTAGGGGGAAGAGGGATAAAAAGGAAAGAGAAAAAACCAAACAACTCAGGGGTTGAGATAAAGACAGTTTAATAGAACAGTAATGAAAGAGAAAAAAATATAATAATGGTAAAAAAACACACAAAATAAAGTGAGGCAGCACAAATTGCTCTAGCTGCCTACAAATCAGCTTCCCAGCCTGTCCTGAGCAGAAATTGCAGATCCCTGCTCCCTGGCCGACCCCCATTTATATGCTAAGTGTGATGCCTATGGTATGGAATATTCTTTTGGCCAGCTTGTTCAGTCTATGCTCCCTCTCATCTTCTATGGGAAGCTGAAAAAGTCCTTGACTTAATATAAACATTACCTAGCAACAACTGAAACAATATGTGTTATCAATATTATTCTTGTACTGAATCTAAAACACAGCAGCTACTTAGGGAAAAAAAACTAACTCTGTCCCAACTGAAACCAGGACACTTGATGAGCAGTTCATGTGAGGTACGGGTAGCAAATGGCAGTCAGAATCCTCCCTGCGGTTCACCTATGAAACTAAAACAGCGCATTTGCTTAAAGGGACAGCAAATGAATGCATAACCTTCACATTCAGAAACTCCTGTGTACTTTAAGGGACTGATAGTCATGCAGTATAAAGATAGATTGTCAGAGTCAAAAGCAATTTTCCAAAGCTGCTGTTTCCAGCATGTTAGAGAATATGGAAAATCATCCTAGTTGTCAGCAAAGGTAGTAATACATTAACTTGGATTACTTAAGAGAGATGACAGGGTCAGTGGCAGTGAGATTCAAGAAGTCATATTTGGAAGTGAAGAAACATTGGTATCAGGGTACAGGCTTGCTCATCAGCAACAAACTTCAAGTACTTTAACTGCCTAGTAAACCAGTTGTAGTGTATCATCAAAAAAAAAAAAAGGGAAAAGATTAGAGCCTGCTTTTTCATGAAATTGTCATGGGTTTAAACATAATGTTTTGGCTTTTTTCAAGGGAATGTTAAAACTCCAAAATTGTTTACATTTAGAAAAATTGTGATGAGAAAATAAGCAATGCTCACACTTGACGTTTCTTAAATCCTTGAATATGTGTCCCTAAAAGAGAATCTTTCCATAGTTTCTCTTACTTTAAAACAGAATGCTCCAGTTGCTATGATTCTAATGAGTTAAAAGTTGTCCTTAGTCCAGTTGTTCTTGGACAGCAATTTTCCCAGTGTATTTCTGTTCACTTGCATGCTTCCTAGTTTTAATGAGGCATATTAGAAGTCATGCAAAACTGGCTGAGATGATTCATCTTTATGTCTTGATCTGTGCGACTGCTTGAAAAAACATGGGTGTTGAGTTACCATGCTGCTGTTATGCTTAATTTATGAATTATCAGCTATACATTCCCAGTTCTCAGATGTCAGAACGGACAGTCCATTTCAAACTACTGCCTTGCAACAATGAAAAGGCTAATTACATGCCTAAAATAATTTTATTTTTTTTTCAGATATTGGAGCTGAAGCCTTTAATGGTCAAGCTCTGCACCTCCATAAACACTTCTGAGAGCACTTCACAAAGGAATTTGGCGAAGTAAAGTAAGATATGCCCAGATAGTTAAGGTCACTGGTTCTGTCCTTATTTGTTTCACTGGCTAGACTATGGTGGCTTTTTGAATAGTAAAATGTAAGTTATATACCAAAGATAATTGCCATTGATTGCCAGCTGTTCGCAACCAGTACCAGGGTGGGGTCCACAATCTAATACTTGCATTGTTTTGATTGGAGAAGATATTTCTACAAAACCTGTTGAGATTTACAGGTGTTTACTCTGTATTTGTTTATTATTGATAATACAGTTTTGTTATAGAGTAGTATCTTCTCAAGACTCTGTAGTTCTCGTCCATTACAGAGAAAGGAATGATTTAACAATAAATCCTATGCAAAAAGACTTGAAGATTCAGATTCAATATCAGTCTCATCCTTTAGAGACAGAGTATCACATCTTTTATGTGTGGTAGTAATCTTTCATAGGATTTAAATAGCAATGTTAACAGGATAAAGTCACATGATATTACTAGATTAAAGCCTCTCAGGTTAGGTCAAAGATCCTCCCAGCTGCCAAAGTTTTCTAGTGAATACTTGCTAGAGTTTTACAGTCAATACAGAGAAGATACCAAATGTATAGTCTACCTGGGTTCAAAAGTCCCTGAGCATCACAAATTTATGGAATTCCCTTTGCAGCTCAGTTAGCTCTGAGAGGAAGTCCTTGGCCAAGTGCTTGTGTAGGTCTGCAGACTGTCATGATTTCTGTATCTTAACTGGGATTCTTGTACTAAGCGGGTACACTTGAATGATCTTTTTTTTTTTTTTTCCTCTGGAACAGGCTTTTACTATATACAAGGACAGAGTCAAAAATGTACAGCCACACGTCATCCTGTGCCTCCTCAAGGCTCATGTATCATTGAATAACCAGCTGGAAATAGCTGTGTAAACACAGAACTAGCTGAACCATTCAGTCAGGATTCACAGATATAGGCAAGGGCAAGAATTCATCTTATTAGGTCATGAGTGATAAGAGTCAAGGTTGGGTGCTCTCACATTTCTTTCCTTCATCACTAGATTAATCTTGCCATATTGCTAATATGTATTAAAATTTTGTGAAACATTTTTTTCTGTAATAAATATATCCCTTTTGATCTGTTCTTTCCACAGCAAGGCCGTCTTTTTCTTTTGACTTTACGTAGATATGTATCTGATTTAAGCAAAAGCAAATATTCTTTCCTCTCTTTAGGTGTCTTCTTATAAGGGTTTTCATAGATTGTCACATTACTTAATGCATATGCCAACGGTTAGGTCCCCAGCCTATATAAGCAGAAATGACAGGAATTTCTTTCTGTAAAGTGGGAGGGAGCACTGCTGTTAATCTGCTCCCTGCAAAATGAGTCAGGTTCTACTAAAATTAGGTCAAGACTGAAAATAAAGGCATTATAGTAATCAGATTTATGTGAACTGAAGGTTAGAAAAATGCTTTGAAATTTTGTTTAATCACTTTCATTTATCTATAGGGTTTACAATACATCTTAACTTACAGTAATCATTTTCTCTCAGACCTTACAAAAAAACAGGACATTTTTCACACAATCCAGAGTCTTTTTGCTTCCAAAAGATTGCGCCCCATTCCAGCCATGTTTGTGAAAACGACTCACAGGGAATGACTTGGTAGGTTTGTAACAGTGTCTTCTGAGATACTATGGAGTTAGTTGATGCTTAGGCTTTTAGCCTATGGTTATATGCTTCTACTGGAAAATACGGTTCTAGGAGGAACATAGAGTATGTAAATTGAATTATACTGTTTCCTGGTAACTTTACATCTTCCTTGTCTTAAAACTATGCATTTTTTAAAACAGCAAAACGCTGTATGTGGTGAATAGTTCCTTTTGTAAAACGTGTGTTTCAGTAATGAGGAATCAAAACCATGCAGAATCCAGCTATACAAAATGAAATCTTCCATAACTCTAAAAATGATGTTAACTCTTTCTGGCTTAGACAGCTCTCATCTCATATCTGTCCCTATTTGTTACAAACAGCAGGTAGCACAAATGGGTGAGTTGATTGGGGTGTGGTGAGCTAATACAGGAAAAAGGAATGGGCATGATGTTTGTTCCAGTGCAATACTCTTTGATTGTGTTAACTTTTAATTAATATGTAGGTACCCTCATACAACCTCAGCTGGAAGGCAAAACTCAATAATGTGAGAAAATTGGTTTCTGCAGAGTCTAACTAGCCTTATTTTTCCCACTATTTTTTTCATCCTGCAGGATCCAAGCAATTTCAACTGATTTGTTGAAAAATCACAAGTCAAAACCACTGAAAGTCTATTTTATAGACCTACAAGATTCAGAGAATTCCGCAGCGCTTAATAAGCCTTCTTTCTGTTTTAGTATTATTTTTTTATTATACTGGTTATTAACTGAAGTTCTTTCTCATACCATTCTCTAAGCAACACACAGCAATATTGTTTTCATAATTTAAAGTTTAATGCAATAAGTGCCTATAAAATCTTTGTCAGCTGCTGATCAAAGCATCTTTTTTGTTTTTCCTTGTTTTTTATATTGCAAGTTAAAATGCCTGTATTTGTAAACTGTATTAACTGAAACTTCAGGCTGATTTTTAGCTTGAGAAGCCCTCAATGCTTTGACTTGCCTATATTTAGTGGTGTCTGGCACTTCTCAGATTCAATTAACTTCAATTCTGGTGAAATCACATTATAAGCAAAATTTGCCCTTGTAAACCTATTTTATATGAGCCATATTTTTAAAGAACTGTTTCAGCAACGATAGAGCACTCTGACACAAATCTATGACACAAGATCCTTATTTTATGAGCAATGGCTTGCTAGCATGTTATTCCTTTTTTTTTTTTTCTTCTTCTTCTTGTGATATAAGATTACTATAAAGGCTAAATAGACCTGTAACAGACAGGAACCCTACAGACTGTTCTTCTCAGTTAATTCACATTCCCCAGCATCATGATAGGTGTCTAGGAAAAGGTGGCAAATTATAATTAAGTATATTGGACCAATTCTTGTTCTTATTTATATCTCTTGAACTCAGTCCCATAGAGTTTGTCCGAGCATAAACAGAAAGCAGAAGTACCTGAATATGGTTGATTTTAACTTGCTTTCTTCTTTTCAGTTGAACATCATGGTCTGAATTTTGCTGTCACATATGACTGCTCAACTTCATAATTCTGTTGGGTCATGCAATTAAAAATAAAAAATTATTTTACCAGTAAGGATTAAAAATATGTAATTAAAACAAAAGTGTTTGGAAATGTTTCTGCAAAACTTTGAATTGACCATAAGAAATAAACTTTGAAAAAAGCTTTTTAAGGTTTTTAAACTAAATTTTCATCAAAATATTAAAGTAACTTTCTGAAATTCTGAAGCAAAAACTGAAATCGTGTATGTTAGCCTAAACAAAAGGAAAGGGGATTGGGGTTGTTCCTACCTGCTTTTCTATTTTCCACTTAAAAAATTATATAATTTTTGCTCTAGACACAGGGTGCTCATATTAGGAAGCAGAGTGAAACACGGGAAAAATCTCCCACCTTTTTGCCACATTCTTAATTTTCTGCAAATGTGTTTAGTTTGAGCAAAGATGACATCAGGTTGATGCAGACATAGAGAAGTGTGACGGCAGAAGGTACATACAGGAACATTACCATCAGGTGTGGTAAAAGAACAAAAGAGGTCAGAAGAAACACTGCAATTGGAGTGGAAGCAGCCAAGTACAATACTAAAGCTTGTACACTGTTAGCATCACAGGGGCAAGAGCGAATGGTGTTATCAGGACAGACAAAATCTGGAACAAATATTGTTGTTGCAATAAATAGAGGCAAGAACAAGCATTGCCATCATGATAAGGGTGAAAGCAAAAAAAGAGCCAAGGGGAAGCATCAGTCTTCCTGAAAATGTCAGCAGAGAAAACATCTTCTCTGTTGCATCTGTTAGTCCTTCTACCAACAACGGAATGAAACAACTCAGAGAAAGTATATAATATAAACACTAACTACAAAAGGTGTGCCATCATGAGAAACCAGCTACACTGAATGCAAAGAGCCATCCCAGCACTATTATCTTTGTAAGCATTACGCAAAATCCTCTGAAATCAAACAGAATCCTTTTGCATATTGATTGAATAGATTTTGAAGAAGCCATAATAAAATCCTCAAAGTACAGTGCTGCAATAAGCCTTTCCTGTTGTACCCTTGGGTTAGACATCCCTTACTCTTACATCCAGAAGCTGCTGCAAAACGCCAACACTGGAGATGTTCAGGGGGAAGAAAAGTAATTTTGAGCCTACAGTGGATCTACCCTAGGTTGTTTTAAACAGGATCTAGCAGCTGGAGAAGAGGTAAGGTCTGATGCTTGCCTGGGACCTTGGAAGCTCAGGGCAGATGAAGGACTAAGGTGATGATGATGATGGCTGTTCTGATGTTATTCTGATGATTAATATTGATCACGTTTGTGTGAGCTGCAAGGAATAAAAAAGCAATTGTTAACAACTTCTTTTTTAAATGTCCTGTGCCTTAACCCTAAACACGGGGAACAGACTGAGCTCCATCTAGACCACTGGTGCAGTGGCTAATAGAGGCTGAATGTGTCCTTCGAAACTGGGGATTACCCAGCTGAGGGTCTAGGATGTGAACACAACCCTAAAGAAGCAATTCAGATAAGTATTCTGTAGCATCAATTTTCTTCATGAGGAGGTTCTCTAGAATGGCTTGTCTGCTGAAGTACCCATTTATCATTGAAATGATGTACTATTTGAGGTTATCTGTGTAACAGAATTACAATTCTGCTGTGCGTTGGGACTCTTTATTGGGCTTTCTGGTTAAAAGAGTAACAGTATGAAATATAAACTTTAATATTTGAGCTATAAAAATTGTGAAATGTCCTTTCCTCTCCTTGAGTTCATTAAGCCTCCAGAGAAACTTTCAAACCTCGTTAGTTTATTTCAGCTTGGGTTTCTCATCTCAATCTCAAACAGCAAGAAATGAGATTTAATGACTTTAGAGGTCATGACATCTTTGTCATATAGTGTCTTGACTTAGTGACCTACTTCATTATGACCAGAACATTACTACTTGTTTATTCCCCAGTCAAATTTAAAATACTCTTCCTCTCTTTCTCACTTTCAACCTTATAAATACAGCATTTTTTATTAATCATTATGAAATGAAGGCATAAGCTATTTAAGTAGTTTGTTCACAGTATTGAGTTCACAGTATTAAAGGCATGTTGTACTATGGGATCCCGTTTACAGTTTAGAACTACCTTTGCTTCACAATCAATAGTATACTCACTTTGCTCACAGTCCTTTCTGTTGGAAAAATGCATTAAAGTGGTATATAATCTAACAACCAGGTATCTGCATTAGAAAAGAAGGAAACCATAACAAAATGTCTATGTTTTCAAGTACTTAAAGGAAAAAAAAAACACCTAGAAACTTGGTGAGGGAAGGCTATCAAAAGACTCCTAACCAACACTGTGGCTCTTCACTGCACTCACTGCTGTTTTTCTGCACTGGGAAGTCTAAAACTGGACACAAATATTCCAGAAGTAACCTTGTCAACATCCAATAGAGAGGAATAATCTCTTTCTCACTGTACCAGTGCATGGGGTTGCTGCATCCTAGGTCTGTAATTTCACTACGATCGTGAACTTTACATGATTCCTGTTTGCCCTTTCCTCCAATTTATTGCAGTCTTACAGGTAAGTTGCTTTTATGTCCAGTGTTATCAACACTTCCCTTCTTCTACAATTTGATGAGGTCTCATTCCTGTAAAGGTCATTGAAGAAGATGCTCAACAATTTGAAACCTCGAGGAACATTGCTCACAAACAAGCTGCCAGCTGCGCCACTCTATGCTGAAATGTTCAGCCACTTCTCACTTAGAACACTGTAAAATGACTGCCATACTGCATTGAAATGCTTGGTAAAGTCAAGGTAAATGACATTCTTTGCTCTCCACTTTTTTCATAAGCTGTAGCCAATTTGTCTTTAAACCAGGCTTGTTAAATTCAGTCTAGCTGTTCCCAATTGCCTTCCTGTCCTTTTGTGTTCAGACATGGTTTCTCTGAGGACTTGCTTCCTGATTTTCCTAAGAACATAGGTTAAAGTGGGACTGACTGTCCTGGGATTTCACAGATCCTTCTCTAACATTTGCCTTTTTCCACTCATTTGGCATTTCTGCTGATCAAACAACTCTTCAAAGATGATAAAGAGTAACCTTTGAGCAAAATGTGAATTGACCAGCTCTGTCAGTGCTACTGGATGCATCCTGCAGGTACATCTATTTATATGCACAAGACTAAAAAAATGAAGAAAATTTACCTTCTATTTACTGTCCTCCCAAAGACAAAAACATGAATGACGTTAATGTCAAAGTTTACAAAGCTTAGCTATAGGTAAGGAAGGCTGCATCTTCCAGTACAGCTTTCCCTGTTATCATCCATCTATTCAGGACAACCAAGCAGATACTTTCTCCGTCATTGTAATCCATTGCTCTATTTGCATAATTCTGTATACATTCAAAGGGATAGCTGCTGATAAAATTCCAGTCTCATCATTTCCTTACCTTATTAGTCCAGTAGTAATTTAAGTTTCAACTTCTAGTTGTTTTTTAACTTTGATTATTCATGGGAAGGTCTTATTTTGCTATTAATTTATCCTCCTTTTCATCAGTAAAGCAAGTCTCATAAGGCTGTGAAAGTTGTCCATATCCAATTATACAGGCTAGCAGCAGCAGCAGCTAACACAACCATGTGTGTTTTGGACCCCAGATCCCACAGGCTGAGCCACAGCTGCGGGGGTTTTTTTGTTTTTTGTTTAGTAAGAAGCGCTGTTCAGGCTTTACAAACTTTTGGACAAGAGAATGAGAATAGTGTTTCAGATGGCCAGGAATAGCTCCTGAAGGAGAAAAACTATAGCTGTCTGAATTCATTACAATTGACTATCTCCCTTATAACCAAGGTATTTTTGATTTACTTGACCTGCAGTTGAAACTCTCAAGACAAAGCAAGGTTATAACAAGGACCATATTTTATCTTAAAATAAGCTAATTAAAGCAATAGCTTCCTGGTTTTTCCAACAGCTGGAAAATGACATTTTAAAAACAGTGTTATTCTTAAAAGGATAAAACGCTTATGAGTAAAATTTTTGATAATATAATCTTCCTGAGGCTTTATTAATAACTGGTCTTTAGTCTTTGAAAATTGACAGAAACACACATTATTAAAATATATGAGGTAGTGAAGGATACTGCTTTAAATAAGGTTCAAAAATTGTCAGAGTTTTTGGAATCTTGAACTGAGCTTCAGGCAGAGGTAAGTGTTATGATAGAAGTGTTTTGCAAACTGTTTTTATATTTCCGTAAGTAAGTCTGCTATAATTATTTTTTTTTTACTGAACAGATTGATTAATATCTCCCTAAAAACTGCATCAGCTGTCTAGACTTGAACTGGACAGCGTGCCTTTGTCTAGACCACTAATATTAGTAGCTTCTCCTGCATAAGAATCAGTAGAACAAGTCGAGAGTCCCGTATATTTCACATAATGAGCTAGCTGTCTGCTACCAGTTTCAAATCCTCACTTTTCATTGCATTCAACATGTGAAAGTGGGTGCCAATTTGCTAGTAACTGTGGATGAGCACTGTCTTTATTTCCGTAACAGATAATGAAACAACTTGTTCTGCTTCTGCTGACTCTATGGTCAGGCCTGCCACGACCTTCCAGCATCATCATTTGGTTAAAGCTCATGGTAGAAACCTTGTACTACTATCAAGTTTGATTTCACCTTTTTAAAAGGAACTTTCCATAATTTCCTATAAAAACAGAAAGCTAGATTTTTTTAAAAATGGCTGTTTCTACCCTAATGTTGAGGCACAACAGAGTAGTGGTATTAGATTCTAAGATCTCTGAAGGCCACAGTGATGGCAGCTAAGCAGTGTATTTACTTTCTTTAAAAGTAAGTCTGAGATAGCTGCAGAAAAGAAAAGAAAAGAAAAGAAAGAAAAGAAAGGAAAAGAAAAGAAAAGAAAAGAAAAGAAAAGAAAAGAAAACCAACTGAAAGTTGATTAGGCAAGTAAGTTTGCTAACCTAGAAATGTTTCATCACAGACAAACCCTCTTGATCTAAGTAAACAAAAAGATTTCATTTGGGTTACTTAAAAATATTTCATTGGGGTTTTTTTCCTTTTATTTAAACCTGACTTAATCAAAACCATTTCAATCAAAAAGTAAAACCAAACAAAAAGACACCTTAAACCAACACAATCTTGCAAATGACTAGGATTTGTCAAACTCCCAACATAATTCAGGATCTTTGGTCATGTCAAAGTTAAGTGAGTAACTTGGAAAAAAAATCGACTATCCTCAAAATTTTAAAGATACTACCTGGAACAATGGGCTTATCTTTTATGATAAACTGATATAATAACTCAGAAAATACAATCTGACCCATTTAAATGTTAATCTTTTCCCCTGAAACATTTGCATGTGGAAAATAATATCTATTCTTTTGAGAATCTGTTGATATTGGATTAAATTCTGTACTAAAAAGAAATCTATTTTTGATCCGAATATGAAAATGAAGTCCCCAACCCTTCTGCTTCATCAGTGATGAGGACTTTTTTCAATATTTTGCTCAGAAGACTATAACAACTCTATTGGTTGCATAAACATGCACGTCAATGAGCTTTTCAAATGTAGATTATAAGTAAGGGCATGCAGTTCCACAATGTAAAAAGGTTCCTGCTTATTAGCATCATGCCAAGACATTAAATGTCCTATCAAATCAACTCTCAGAAAAGTCAAAAAATGTATATATAATCTCAGTAAGATTAGTAATTATGAAGTTCTATCTCTCCATGTACTTAAGACATATTCCTGAGGATTACCCATATACAGATATGCATGTATTTCAGGAATGAAGAGTCTTTTAAGGAAGCTATCACAACTCCTCTCTCCCTTACTTTTCTGCTTTATTTATTTATTTATTTATTTACAGTTTAGTGGCAGCCGCAGTGATTGTGTGTGGCTGCCCAGTGACTGGCCCCATGGCCATGGTCAATACAATTCAGCCCCAGCCGAGCCTTTGGTCCTCTCTCAATGTTAGTCCCTTCCCCTTGGCTGCTCTCTCCTATGTGATTTCTATGATCCCTAACAAATTTCCACAGGAGTCCCCTCAAGGAAGTAGCCTTTTCTTCCAATAGTTGAAGGCCAATAGCACAGTGGAAGCAAGTCTAATGTCTGATGTTGGGCTGTTTGACCTGGGATCAGCATTACTCAGACCAAAGCTGCTCAAAGACAGTTTGAGGCTTTATCACTAGGCCACAACAACAGTTGCCTTTACAATTTCAAATCTCAATTTTTAACAGACTTGCAAACCCTCACAAACCGTGTTTCAATCCAAATGAAATTTAATAGCTGTTATAATCCCCAGGCAAACAGGATTGTTAAGACAGTGTCAGCATCTCCTTTTCACTTATCTGTAGCATTTCTTCACTAATAGATAGTGGGCTTTGATTTCACCCTTACCAACCGTTTCAGCTGGTTGTTGTTTCATGTATAAATTAGAGACAACTCTAGAAATTTATTCTTATTTTGCTGTATGCCTATTACTTGGGAATAAAACACAAATGTAAGTAATACTGGAGTACTTAAGGTTTGGTTCATACAGGCATTAAATACTCTAAAAAGAGAGTGACCTTCAAAGCTTTTCGTGTAGAAAATTACTCTTTGCTTTTGTGCACGCGTATCAGGAGAAAATGAGTTACTAATCTGGACTTCCTAGCATAATCATCCACATCAAATATCTGGTTATCCTTTTAGGGTGATAGCTCTTCTACTTCCATTATTGAATGGCCAAATAACGTGACTTGTATTGAAAGAAGAAAAAAAAAAAAAAGACTGTTCAGCTGCTGAAAATTGGTTTAGATCCAGTAAAATAAATACACATACACTCATGTCACCAGTCAGAATGGGCCCGTAGTACTAGAAGAGGAAGAGAACAGGATTTCACAGATCTGTTTACTGAATCATATTTTGGAGTGTCTGTTTGATTAGCATCAACGCCTCTTTTATTGGTAGGACAGAAATTATTGAAAGATTGAAGCTGAATAAGACATTTTGAGAAGACAGAATTCTCTTCTTGGAAGCTGCGAGCAAGGTACGCCTGGTTATCTAGAAAACAGTGAGAAACGAATCAGCCAAACCTTTTCTGGTCTGGCAAGCATATTGTCATTGTTTTTCTTGCTTCTTGGAAATTTTTCACCTGTGCAAATGCTGTGCTTTCAAAGAAGAAAATTATTTTTCACCATATTTGTGTGTTGCGTGGATGATAACCAAGTTAGGTAAGATGTTCTTGCATTCTGTACATGTACATGAAGCCAAACAGATTGCATGAATTTCTGTGATTGAATTAGTATCAATGTATTCAAACGAGTGGATGTTAGTACTACTTCACATTTTTGTAGATGCAGACGTAGAAAACAAAAATGATGGCAGTGCCTACAGTGCCTTTCTCCCTCTCTTCCTCTCCCTGCTTCCCTCTATCAGGCAGTATGCTTCTCTGCAAAACCATATTGAAAGAGAGCATTGCAGGCCTGCTAGAAGGTTGGATTACTGTTCAGAGGACCCTGACGCTTCTTGCAAACGTGGCAGAACAATAACAACTGTGTAGCCAGAGCGCTGAGGGATTTCTTGGCCCCTTTATTTCTTTCTTCACACACTGTAATAACCTGATGCTGAGTGGTTTTTGTTAAAATGTCCGTAAGATGATCACAGGGTTAGCCATAGAAAGCAAAATTTGTACCTTTTTTCACTACTTGCTGAAATCTGCTAGAAGAGCATGTTGAAAAAGAATAGCCTTCTACTTTATCGGGTCAGCAGAGGTTCACAGATCATATTTGTGTTACTATTATATTTGCTTCTTAGAGAAGCACGCATATATTGATGTACAAATGAAGAATTAGTTCGTAAATTGAGATATAAACATCTTATTGAATAGAGCAACTTATTATGATTAAGTAATTGTTTCCATTTGTATTTTGTTCTATTTAGAATTTCTGCTAAAATAGTTCAAACTAGTCATACACAAATACATATTTAAAAAAATATCGGAACTAACATAGGCCAAATGTCAAGTGTATTAATTTCTGGGTCAAGTACCANACAATGCTGCTCAAAGCCCCATTCAACCTGGCCTTGAACACTTCCAGGGATGGGACTTCCACAACTTCTCTGGGCAACCTGTCCCGGTGCCTCACCACACTCATAGTGAAAAATTTCTTCCTAATATTACTGCTTTAATTCATTCTCTGCCTGGCCTGTGTTTGTGCTTGACATTACCATGACCTGTGTGCAGGACCTTGCACTTGGCCTTGTTGAACTTCGTGAGGTTGGCATGGGCCCACTTCTCAAGCCTGTCCAGGTCCCACTAGGTGGCATTCCTTCCTTCCAGATGGCATTCCTTCCCTCCAGCATGTGCCACAGGGCTTGGTGTCATTGACAAACTTCCTGAGAGTGCACTCAATCCCACTGTCGATGTCACTGACAAAGATATAGAACAGCACTGGTCCCACTACCAATCCCCCTGAGGAATACCACTCATTACTGGTTTCCACTTGGACATCGAGCTGTTGACCACAACTTTTTGAGTGCAGCCATCCAGCCAATTCCTTATCCACTGATAGTCCATCCATCAAATCCATGTCTCTCCAATTTAGAGATCAGGACACTGTACGACAGTGTCAAATGCTTTGCGTAAGTTCAGGCAGATGATGTCTGTTGCTTTTTCCTTATCCACCAATGCTGTAACACCATCATAGAAGGTCACTGAATTTGTCAGGCATGACTTGCCCTTGGTGAAGCTGTGTTGGCTGTCACTGATCACCTTCTTTTTCCTGTGTGCCTTAACAGAGTTTCCAGGAGGATCTGCCCATGATCTTGCCAGACACAGAGGTGAGACTGACCGGCCTGTAGTTCTCCAGCTCTTCTTTTTTTTCCCTTTTGGAAAATATAAGTCTCTGTGCTTAACTGCAAATGACATGGGTTTATCATAACTACACCATAAGATGAAGGTGGTTGTCATCACAATTATCCATGTGGTATCTTTTCTGGAAAATCAGTTAGCCTTTTAACTTAAACTGACTCAAGCTTTTACAATGGATCAGATGTGCTAGTGAAGCAAGGTGCTCTTCAGTCGTTCTGTCCTGTCCTGGTTTGAGGTAAAACAGGACTGATTTTGTTCAATAAATTTGTTTTTTAGCCAGACCTCTTCTGACTGTTGAAGTTAACAGCATGTCGTGCAGAGAACTTGTTCGCTCTCAGAGGGATAAGACCCGTGTTTATAGTTGATGCCAAGGCACGGGATGCAGAGAGGCTCTTGCTTAGACTTATTGCTATAATGACCAAGGGCAGCCAACTTTTATTTGCCCCGTTGGAAGGTCAGAATCAGAAAAGCGCAGAGGGGTTGCACCTGTGGGGAGGAGCAGACAGGACAGGTGACCCAAAACTGACCAACAGTGTATTCCATCCCATCTGCCTCATGCTCAGTGTAAAAGCTGAGGGATCAAAGGGTCAGCTCTTTTCCTTCAATGGCTGGGATCCGAGGAGGACTCTGTTCATCTGCCTTTGATCTCGATCCATGGGTTTCAAAATCCAGATCCAAAATCCAGTTCTCATCCATCACCGAGTCCAGTCTGGGACTTCCCTAGTGCCTGCTGGTGATGTGATTGTCATCCTGGGAACTTGATACAGTTTTGTATATATTTCATTATTTTCTTTTTATTATTTCATTAGAAATGTTTCATTAAGGTAGTTTAGTTCCTTCTAAACTCTTAAGTCTCTCTTTTTCCCTCTCTCCTGCCTCCCTTCGAAGCTGAGCAGGAGAGTGTGAACATCTGTCACTCTGAACTGCTTGGGTCAATCCGGCCCAAACCACAACATCTCCCCATCATCTGTGGTTACAAAATGTTGAGTTTCTTCAGAAATACTCTTCCTTTTATAAATTTTGATCTTTAAGGTCAGTAACTGTTCTTTTCAGCAGATAAGAATACCATTATATGGTCTTTCATGAAGACATGGTATGTGAATGAAATCAGTTGCCTCTAGCTCTCTCATGAATCAGGAGAGGCTTTGATCAGATTATTGGATTTTTGGATCACACATACTTTAGATTGTTTTCTATGCAATTTCTGATGACTGTGTAGATGTATAGAAGGCCTGTATATTGAGGCAATAGATTAGATTCAAGTTTTTCTCAGTGTTTGATGCTCATCTGCAAAACAGGCTGTGGACAGGCTGCTGAGCAGACATCTGACCAGCCTTCTGACTGCTGGAGCCTGCCCTGGTGGGAGCTAATGACAAACTCTTATGCTGCAATACACGTGCAGCATAGATTGTGAGGTATCTGTTCTTTTTCACACTACTTATATTAGGAAGAAATTTTTTACTATGAGGATGGTGGGGCACTGGAACAGGTTGCCCGAGGAAGCTGTGGAGGTACCATCCCTGGAAGTGTTCAAGGCCTGGTTGGATGGGGCTTTGAGAAACCAGGTCTAGTGGGAGGTGTTCCTGCCCATGGCAGGGGGCTTGGAACTAGGTGATCTTTAAGATCCTTTCCAACCTAAACCATTCTATGATTCTATGATTTATTCCTTTTTCTGCTTGTCCTTCATGGACAGTCAAATGACTACTTCCCCTTTGTCTGATGTCAGATATTAAAAAAAAATTCTTCCTGGGACAAATGGGAGGAAGGAGCATTTGAAGGCTACTCTGTCAATGGCGAAAGCTGGGATGCGGCAAAAAAAACTCACAAGAGACTTCATTCTTCATACTTTAACAGGGTTTGGACTTGGGTAAGTATAATTAGTCCTTGTGGACTGTGTCCTTATTGGCTAATCTGCTCAGAGTAGTAATGTGGTTTTGAAACAAATTTCCTAGTGTTTCAACCTACCACATGTTGGTTTAGCATACATAGACTAGACTGTTTCCATAGGAAATTATTTATAGAGGACTTGGCATCACTGTGATTTTCCTGTGTAAACAGTGATGCTAAGCCTTCTCTAAAAAAGTTAAGAGCTATTACTTTCTGTCTTACATGCCAGCTAAGAGGAACGTCAAACAAAAGAAAGTTCTGGTGGACACAACAGCATGCATTCACAAGCTGGGGATGATCAACAAAATAGTTGATATTAAATTTTAAAGGCAGTCGACCTGTAGCAACCTGTAGCAACAGTCAAAGCATATGTGAGATAGCTGTCTGCAGCAGGAGAGCACAGCCATAATCACTCATATGGCCTGGTTTTGATACCTTTTATTTCATCTGGGGTGGTTCTAGATGATATTTACTGATATTGTCTACCAAATTTTGGCCCACTTAAAGGAGACACTCTGACCTTGTTTGACTTATGAGAGAAGGCCAATGGTGTGAAAACAGAGAATATATAAAGCCTTTATTTCCTTTCCAAAGAGCAAATGAATAGGTTAACATGGTGGCTGTTTTGAAGATAATCTCTTATATAATTCTTCTTGCCATAACAACATTGCTCTGCCCTAGAAAAGATGTCTACAATATAGTCTATCAAGTTTTAAAGTGTTTCTACATATACCATGATGACAGCACATACTAGCATTATAATTGCTTCAGGGCTTTTCAGAACTGCTAGGGAAAATAATACTTCACTGAATGAATATTTCAGTGAAAATCTCCCTTCCAGTGAAGTAGGTCCACTGCCACAAAACGAATACCTATATTCCGCAGATGTATGCATGGGTTATGCAGGAACATGAGCAGAGGTGTTCTCTCAGTTGCTATCAGCATCTTGTCAACTTCTTGGAATAAAAGTGACACCCTGCTATATGGTGATCTCCTTTCTATCCATCTGGGAGGAATCCCAAGAACCTGAGCCAAAGACAGACTGATTATTTGGCTTTGAATGGGAACTCCACTGAAATGTATTTACTTTTTACTCATCTATGATTGATTATAAAAAGAGTTCTTTTAGGTGCAATGAGAAGATAAAGAAAGTACAGGGGGGCTAGGAGATTGTTTTTGCAACACGCTGTTTGATGTATTCGTGGTTTAAAAGGAGAATATGGCTTCTAATTCACATATAACTACTTACCCAAGTTTATCACTTTATGTATGTTCTCTTGAGGACTTGCATATTCATAAAAATCACCCAAGGCAGCATTACCATTTTTATAGAAGAAAAATCAAATATTAATAACACAGCCAACGAGATACTTGTGCTCCCTTAGGACTCTCAGAGAATCCAGGGAAGACTTGCTGGATCCAAATGAGTCACCATCCATAGAGGTTCCCTACTGCAAAGCTATTTAAGTAATTACACAATTTCACAAAAACAAAGCAAAATAATATTTTTCTCCCAAATACTGGTAAACAGTAAGGTCTGCAGGGTGCACAGGTCTGCTTAGACTCATGGCCCAGATTCTGACAATACATTTGTGGTAATTAGAATATCTTATTAAAACTAATTGTCCTCCAGATTGCTCACAGAAATCCTCCAAGCAATAACTGTAGTCTTGCCAAAGCAAATTCCTAAATTTTATCATTCTCTGTTGGGCAAACCTCTACAGATATTATTTGAACAGTGTTAAAGAATCCTACAAATGAAATGGAAATGTGTTAATACATTAAAGCTCATCGGGTTCAGAAATGAGTCACTTCAGTTTCTCACTTGTTTCTCAAAGACCCCCTTCAGACTCTGGCATGTTTCCTCAGTGTTACTTATCTGCCATGATGTATTGAGTTTTACAGATTTCCCTTATTTAATTGCCAGCTTTTCAGTATTAATTTTATTATTTTTGTATATAGACCTTTCATTTTGGCTCATTTTACTTTTGCGTAATGGATATTTTCCTGCTGCTCAATCTGTCTGTTGCATTTCTTTCCCGACAGCATAACACAGAGGTGAGTTTTGAGATAACCTGTGTACACTGATTAAGAACTTGAATGGCTGTATACCACTGCCAGGTCAGCCAGGAAGGGAGTTGTGGGGGGCTGCTGACGGGTGCTCATGCCACTGACCCCTCCACTGGCCCGGGGAGAGGATGCACTATGGTTCACAGATGACCTGGCAGGGATTGACCTCTCAGCAGCCCAAATCCCAGCTGTCTGAACAGGACCACAGGATTACCTCAGGCCTTGCTGAGATGCTGTCTGGAGAGGTCGTTAAGGTAACAGCCCCCGTTATCAAACCTTCCAAGACAAAATCTATTGACACAAGACAGATAATTGAATGATGTGAATATAACCTGCACTCACAAGTCCTGTACAACTTGAATAATGGGATTTCTGAGCAAGCACTCACCTGAGGACCAGCCTGTGCCCAGAGGGTATCTTCCAACCTTTGCTAAGTGGTCTTCATTTCCTGCTCTTACTAAAAGTGCAGTCTTACAAGGGGAAGGAGAGAAGACAGTTTTTAAGCCCTAAATTAGTATTTTCCTCCTATCCACCTCTTTTTCTAGTTCTATAATGTATTGAAATCTTTTTAATTTACATTTAGTTCACTTCCACTTAGCTTCATCTGTTTGTTCTCCAATATGTCATTCCCACCAGTACTAATAACTGTCACCAGCAACACACTGGATTGTGTCCAGCTTAAAATTAATAAGTGCCCCATTTGTTTTCAGGCTGTCTGTCTGATTTGCTTTGTTTGTAATCTTGTCTGTTGGTCTATGGAAAACTCTTCACAACTCACTACTGCCCATGCCCTCTGTCTGTGGTTTGCCAGCTGCAGCAAATGCTTGCAAATTGCCCCAGTCTCTCGGAACTAGTCCATTTTTTTTCCAAAGAGATGGAAATTATTCTGGATTGTATTGCTTGCTTTCTTTTTTTCCCCACCTAAAACTCAAACTCTGCCTGTCTGTTGTCCAGAGAAAATATCCTTTCTTGCAGTTTTTTGGGATGTCACCTTGTGCTGCTTTTGGCTGGGGCAGAGTTAATTTTCTTCATAGTAGCCAGTATGGGGCTATGTTTTGTGTTTGTGCTGGAAAGAGTGTTGATAACAGAGGGACGTTTCTGTTACTGCTGAGCAGTGCTTACACAGAGCCAAGGGCTTTTCTGCTTCTCACACCACCCCACCAGCGAGCAGGCTGGGGGTGTACAAGAAATTGGGAGGGGACACAGCTGGGTCAACTGAGCCCAACTGACCAAAGGGATACCTTATACTATTTGGCATCATGCTCAGCATATAAAGCTGGGGGAAGAAGGAAGGGGAGCATGTTCAGAGTTACGGTGTTTGTCTTCCCAAGTAACCATTACATGTCATGGAGCCTTGCTTTCCTGAAGATGGCTGAACACCTGCCTGCCAACTGGAAGTAGCAAATGAATTCCTTTTTTTGCTTTGCTTGGGTGTGCAGCTTTTGCTTTACTTGAGTTTTCTCACTTTTATAATTCTTTCCCCCACCCCCACTGGAGGGAGTGAGCGAGCGGCTGTGTTGTCCTAGTCTGACTGGGGTTAAACTACGATGCATCTTAATCAATGTCACCATACAGTCACCTTCCAGAAATGTCTGTTTGCACTGAGTGACTTTTTACTGGAAAACTAATTGCTTTGTTAAGGTTTAATTCTGGGTCTTGCACAAGTCAGTATTAGAAACTGTGTTTATTCATTTTTAAGACTATCATGAAATCAGCTCATGTTCAAGGATTTGTTTCTTTCCTGCCTCTTCCCACCCTCTCTGCCCCTGTCATCTTGCTGATTCCTTGTCTGAGGACTCAAACCTCAGCTTTCATTACTTAAACCAGTGATCAAACACTACCACAGTCATGGCAGTGGATATTTCTCCCTGTCCATGGAGGCACTGTGACTGTTTTGGTTAGATGTCTTTGGCAAGATGCAGTCAATTCCCCCTACAGCTATAGCTTAGCACACACACACAGAGCACAGACACCAACTCCAAGGATGACTGAGGTGGCAAAACCAGTGGTTATGATCTTATTCACACTCAAAACAATATAAGCTAACAGTTACTTCAGTTGTTCACTGGAATCTTCAGGGTACAAACTGGAGAAGAATCCTTGTAACACAACTTGTAACTGTACTTGCAGATTGCTTCAAAGAAGTAGAATGATGAGCATCCTTTTTGTGTGTTTTTGTTTGGAGGCCACAGAAGATCAATAAAAATACTATAATAGCAAATTTAACTTTGTACCCTGGTTTGATACGAATACCATTTGACTGGATTCATTTGTTTGGCCTAAAGTTTATTTGTTGTTTATACACCGTTTTGAGGTAGAGAACTGAAATTATATCATGGGACAGAATACTGTCTTGGCTAGATACTGTGAACAGTGAAAAATACACTGTGCCCCAAATTACTCTCATCATCATACGAGACAATAACCCAATATAGACTGATGACAAGCATGGGTCTTGGTAAGCAGGCGACTGTTTCAGTGCAATAAGCACATATCTATTTGAAGGAAACTATTTGCACTATGAAACCTAGAAAACTGGGCTGGGAAATTTCATAAGACTAATTTTGTTCATTAAGTCTGATTTTTCTGGCACTTGAAGTGGAAAGCAAAGAAAATAGGCTTTTCCAATGAGCTTTAACACTTTCAGTTTCATAATTCCAAAAGCAAAAAAAGAAGAAAAAAATGATAGGAATTCTCTGGCTAAGATGAGGACTAGGGATAAAATTCCTACTAGGACCAATCTAGTTTCTTATTTAGGAACATAATGGTGCATAACATTAAAGTTTTCTATAAACTCTCTCTGTTCATCTTTTTTTCCCTTCTAATTCTGATTGCAGACGTTATTTGCTAGCTCCCTGTTCACAAATTTTACATAAACAGTCAGAAAAGATGAAGTCATGATGGGGAAAGGGAAAGCCAGCATCACCCAGGTACCTCTCACCTCTTGCCTTTTTCAGTGATATAACTGAAATCATTGACCGCCCTATTTGCCTGCAGTACAGCAGCATACAGTTCCTTGCAAACTCCCTTAATGGGTCAGACCATTAGAGTGCACAACTCAGTGTACTCAAGCATGCCTCTCTCATACTAATTGTGTCCAATCAAATAACAAGATCAGTACAGACTCTAAATCATTTAGGCTTGTTAAAATGCCACTGCTAAGGCTCTTTGTGCCATTTTCAGGGTGTAGCTGCTTCATGCTGTGATATGCTCTAGAAATAAAGCAAGAAGGAGAAAAAATATAAAATTTCTTTTGCATGTTTGTAGATAAATTTCATCTTTTGTTTCATTAGCAATTTGTTAGATTTCATCCCTATCATATGCCCTAATATTCTTCTTCTTAAAGTGAACAGTGCTGGTCTGGGTTTTTGGTTTTGTTTGTTTGTTTGTTTTTTCTTCTTTCTACTTTTCTATTCAGAGAGCTGCAGCACTGACTAGCTGCTAAGGGACATGGCTATGTACGTATAAAACACAAAGTGCTTTCTCTGCATATGTTATGCAGATACAAGAATCTGACCTACTCTCTTCCTCTAAATCACCTCAGCTTCCTGTAAAGATCAGAAGGTTTATACTGCCATATCACAACAGCAGTTCAATGTGTTTAAATCCTTTTATGATTAAATTCAAATGTGTGGTATAATCTTCACAATTTTTTAGTTTTTCAGCAATAACTACTCTCGCAGCAAATCGATCCATCTTATCCTCATGTTGCCTTCTGCAGCCACATGCCTGCACCTCTGCAGCAGGTCATGTCAGGTAGCACAAGGGCTGAGCAGTGACCTTCAGCAGAAAGAAACTCCATTACCTTCTCAGTGGGCTTCCTGCGATTACTGCAGGCTAGGGTTCAAGTGCATTAGCAGAGAATAGAGGGAAGCTAGCAGCTGAATGTTAAAATGCTTCTAGTGCTTTTCCCCCTTTTTCCTGCTAATTCAAACAGCTGAAGGGGTAGACACTGTTATGCTTCCATTAGACAGACTGAAGTTGATTAAAATGTCGCATATTCTGGGTATTGTCCACTAGGTTACTTTTAAAAGTGCTATCTACATAACCTTTGTGAATTACTCCTAACGTCCTATGAAACATAATCACTGTCAGACAATAACCAGGCATTAAAGTACCTAAAAGGTCAAAATGTGAATTTAAATTTCTTTAAAATGGTTACCTTTCTGATTCCTTCTATTCAGCTGAAGTGATAAAGTCACTCTGCTGGTAGTAAAACATTCAACTCTACCTTTTGTGAATCTGTCTTGCTAACAATGCCCTTGAAAATAGAAGTCAAGGGGGAAAAAATATCCCTGCTGTTTACAATGCAATGCCTGGAAAATACTTTTCTTAAATTCTGTGCTTGACCCCCAATATTTCTGCAATGGTTTTTTAGTGTAGGAGTAGAAAGCATAACTATGGCACAGCTCTGACTAAAGTCTTCTCTTAGGTAAAAATGTAAGTAAAAGTCTGCTGGTGCAACAGAATATATACCTAGTTCTATCTATAACGAGAACTTATGTAGAAGTTCATATGTCCTTCTTTAAAATGCCCTATTTTTGTGGGTATATTTCATCATGAATAGTATTTTTTAAAAAAAATGTAGATGCCCCAAACCCAGCAGCCCTCATAAAAGATGAAGCCATCCATCTATCAAGTGTGTAAAGTGAAAAAAATTGGAGTTTAGACACAGACTTTAGTTTCAAGCCTCTCAGGCACTATTAGCAGGAGAGGCTGACTTTCTCCGCCAGAATGAGAACTTATTTCAGTCTTGCGCCCAAGCTGTATATCAAGCAGTGGTCTTTATTGTGACCATGCCCGGCTCTCTGTAAAGTTGTAAGAGGCACTGGGTGCCCTCCTGCCAGCTCTGCACAGTGCAAAGGACCATTTGCAATAAATAATGTTGGACTGTGTGAAATGTAGGTGTGGGGGTGGGAACATGAAAGTAGCAGTTTTCCAAAAGACAAAAAATGTCACTGCCCCAAACAGACACTATAGAAAGGAAGTGAATGAATTTAAAAGAAGGCAAACCCACCAATGTTTCAGCTGCGTGGGAGTCCAGCTGAGGACACTTCCTGGGAGTTACACAAACGTGTGTCTGTATCCCTGCTCTTGCGTTGTTGTTTCTGCCCTTCACTGTGTACCTCGTTATCACATCCAGGCTTTCTCCCTCTTTGTTAAATTGCAAGGTGGGGGGCACAGGTCTAGTTCCTGTGAGCTGGTGAAGGCAGCAAATAGTTCAACCAATGCAAATAATGTAAAATAATGAAAAAAGCAGCTTATACTTGGATTAATGAACATAATACGTGAAGAATCTTTCTCCAGATAACTTTTCTGTAATAGCTTCCTTGCTGCAAGGTTCAGCTGCAGCTGATGCAGACCCTCAAGCTGGAGAGAGCTGACAGCTCTCCCTTTGAAGCCCAGCAGCACCAATGCCGACACAAGGTGCGCTCACAGCTGCCAAGGATGGCAAGACAGGCTCT
This sequence comes from Chionis minor, assembly GCA_013398295.1. Taxonomy (NCBI): domain Eukaryota; kingdom Metazoa; phylum Chordata; class Aves; order Charadriiformes; family Chionidae; genus Chionis; species Chionis minor. Next base: position 19,044 of record VZSF01003134.1, on the reverse strand, counting down.
TTGGGCAGCATGGTTGCTATGTCTCCTCCTTGCTGAGATCTCATGTAAACCTGCCTTGAAAATGCTGCCTCAGCAAAGGTCATTTCCTTTTTGGGATACACGTAATAGAAAAAATACACTCTCCTCAAAAAACAAACTCCCACTGTGACTCCGTGGTATCATCCTGGATTTGTTTGGCACAGATAGATTATTTTTAATAACAACAATAATTATGATTTATACTTCATCTAAGGTTCTGAAATGGCTTAGCATACATCAAATAAATTTTATATTGCTGTGCTCAGGCATATTGTGCTTTTACAGCTGCGTAAGCTAAAGCACAGGTAAAGTAGGATTTTATTATTTTTTTTCTCAAATTAAGAAATTTTAAGACCAGAAGGGATCATTACACCATCTGTGTACTTGTCCATTACTTTTCATATGATTCTTACTCAGGTGAAACCATTAAAGTTCTGTGTAAATATGAATGTGTCCACACTATTAAAAGTGTTTGAGTTAGCTCATTTGAAAGAGCCATCATCCCCCCAATTAGAATACTTATTATCCTAGTCCATTGCAACACCTTAGGTTAGCTATTTTATATCACATTTGCAACAAATTGATCTGACTGTGGGATTAGTTTCTGTGTCAGTACACCTTCCAGCCAAATGCTGGTCATTTCTATAAATGTCCTACGACTCACAGCTGCAAGCATATGCATAAACCCAACAACACATTTTCAGAAAGGAATCACTCCTCACTCAAATACAAAATATCCATCAGTTTTATTGGTAAATTATTTTACTGGATAATCAGCACCATTTAAAAATGTGCTATATTAGTCATTTGAATGTGACTGGCTTTAACTTGCAGACATTCACTGTTGTTATGCACTTCATAGGTAGTTTAAAGAGCTGTTTAGTTTCAGGTATTTTGTCCCTTGAAGCACTTACACACCATAATCAAGCTGTCTCTTCGTAGATATGATGAAGTAAATGGATTAAGCTCTGTGTGTTCCTTGTCAACACCCAGATTTCTTAGCTCTGGAGTATGATTATTTACCTTCTCTAATTTTCCACATATTTTAAAGCTATAGGGAAAAATCTTTATATAATATTCCTGGACAGTACTGTCATATGTCACACAGAGAGGTTTATACACCTTCTTTATTTTTTCTAGTTTTCATTTCCCTGCTCATACGTCTAAAAATTACCTCAGACTTTAAGCCATAGACGTTCATGCAGAATTGTTCTCCTCCTATGATTTTTAAATCCTTCTGGACCAGTACTTTCAAGAATATAAATGCCCATTCTGTGACATAGCGGTGGTTTTTCCCCCTAGGTGTGTGTTTTTTCCTGGATTTTGCTAAAATTGTTTTTGCTCTATTATCCATCCTTGTTAAATGATGCATGGCTGTTGATCAATGTTTACAGATAAGGTGTACTGTTACTGTGTCAATACGGTGTATTTTATGAGAATTTCATGCAGTTTTAAGCCTGACACTGGAAGCCTAAGACTATTAATTCTGCAGAATTACCTTTGTCAGCCAAGCTTTTTACATAATATCAAATGAGCATAATTCAGTGGCTGAATCAGGAATCACAGGGAAACTCTGGTGGGGAGGGAGCTTGGTAGGTATCTGAAACAAGGAGCTGTTCACAACAGGGCCAGAAACTAGGTGGAGGGGTTATTCCTTTTCAGGGGCAGGAATTCCATTTGTCTTGAATCTCAGAATATTTTCATAGTCGTGTTCTTCGAGCCCATCCAAGTCCCTCCATAAGGTAGCCCTGCCCTCAAGAATATCCATCCATCCTACCTGTTTGGTGTTTACTGCACATTTGATGTGAGTGCAGTCCCTCTCCTTCTCCAGGTCACAAAATCACTGTGGTGGGTTGACCCTGGCTGGACACCAGGTACTCATGGTATCACTCCCCCTTCTCAGCAGAACAGGGGGAGAGAAAAATATAACAAAAGGCTTATCTATAGCAAATATAACAAAAGGCTCGTGGGTCGAGATAAGGACAGGGAGACCCTCAGCAATTACCGTCATAGGAAAAACAGATTTGACTTAGGGAAACTAGTCAAATTTATTACCAATCAAACCAGGGTGGAGTAATAATAAATAAGCACAAATCTTAAAACACCTTCCCCCCACCCCTCCCTTCTTCCTGGGCTCATCTTCACTCCTGATTTTCTCTACCTCCTTGTCTTGAGTGGCGCAGGTGGATGGGGAATTGGGATTGCAGTCAATTCATCACATGTTGTCTCCACTGCTCCTTCCACCTCACATTTATCCCCTGCTCCAGCATGGGCTCCTCTCTCCACAGGATCACAGGTCCTGCCAGAAGTGTGCTCCAGTGCAGGCTTCCCATGGGTTCACAACATTCTTCAGGTGCATCCACCTACTCTGGCATGGGGTCATCCACAGGTGGCAGGTGGATATCTGCTACACTGTAGACCTCCATGGGCTGAAGGGAGACAGACTGCCTCACCTTGGTCTTCACCATGGGCTGCAGGAGAACCTCTGGTCAGGAGCCTGGAGCACCCCCTCCCCCTCCTTCTTCACTGGCCTTTGTGTCTGCGGTGTTGTTTCTCTCACATATTCTCACTCCTTTCTTCCAGCTGCAATTGCACAGCCATTTTGTCCCCCTTCTTAAGTGTGTTCTCACAAAGGCGCTACCACCGTTGCTGGTGGGCTCAGCCTTGGACAGCGGTGGGTCCATCTTGGAGCTAGCTGGCATTGCCTCTATCAGACATGGTGGAAGCTTCTGACAATTAATCACAGAAACCACCCCGGTAACCACCCCTGTAGCCCCCCTGCTACTGAAACCTTGCCACACAAACCCAGTACATTCACAAACAGGACATATCCTGGCACAGAACCCTGCAGTAATCTCCTTGTTACTGGCATTAACCACTTCCCTCTCTGTCCAATCATCCAGCCAGTGTTTCATGCATCTGGTTGTTCGCCCAGCCAGACCATAAAAACCCACCTTGGATTCAAGGGTATTGTGTGACAGGGTCAGAAGTTGTGCTAAAATTGAGGAAAATGGCATCCATTGCTCTCCCCTCATCCACAAATGCTGTCAGTGTATCACAGAAGGAATTAGGATGCTGAGGTACAGTTGGCCCTTGGCAAATCCATGCTGACTCTCCCAAACAGTCCTCTTCATCTTTGTGGCTAGAATTGTGTTTCAATAAATATTAGACTGGTTATAACATCTTCCTTAATGACCTTCTCATTTCAACATCTTCATTAAAGGACAATGGGGCTGACTGCACCCTCAACAAATTTGCAAACAAAAAACTGTGAGGAGTGGCTGAAACATGAGAGCGTTGTTCAGACAGACCTGAACATTCTGGAGAACCGGGAGGCCATAAAATTCAACAATGTCCCTTCCATTCTAAACCATTATGTGATTCATTAATTTCAGTTGCAAGTTCCATCTAATAACCTAAATAAATGATTGATTTTTTATTCTATAAGTATTGTCTTACCAAGATTGTCATCTATTCATAGTGTCTTGCCTATATCTTTTTACTTAACCCTACCAAAGGTGGTAAGAGTTTATTCAAATTCAGAAGCCTGTTTGCTGATGTTAAAAGGCTCAAGGATGAACACCTTCAGCCTATGAAGAATGGTTATGGAGTTTCCAGACTTTCATAGGTTATGGTCTTTTTGACACACCACCAATGTCCTAAGCATATATAACCTAGTAGTTGTTTTCCCAAAGTGATTAATATTTATGTGGGATGCTGCTAACACACAGTCTCCACATGGAGACTCATTTTATTAGTGGGAGGGGTTGGGGTTTTTTTTCTGCCTGTGTTTTTTCTAACCTGGTTTGGGATCCAGGATTTCAGGATTATTTCAGGAATAATGTTGTTATTTTGTAGTTTTTATTAGTTATAGTCATGACTACCTCAACATATTACTGCTCCACAGGGGGAAACCCTGGCAGACACAAGGCACTCTGCCAGAAATACATATTCTCCCTATGGGGCAATAACACACACAAACGATCATGACTATACAGTTGTATTTATTTGGTTATTTAGATTTATTTCAGCTCCCCACTGTATCCTGTAGCCCTATTTTTTGAAAGATGAAAGGAACACTGTAAACATTAAGGTTGACGCTCTCAAAACCAGTGAGTCAAGATAATACTGGATTAAAAAAGGGTCTGAGTGAATTTATTATCTTTAATTTCTAAAAAAACCCCAGATATCTACTTTCAATGTACCTCCAGGTACATTTGCCTGACTTACCCCTTTCCTTTTGGCCTCAGCCTACTCTATAAATACCAGGGCAAAACTTGGTCTTACAGTCTTGTCCCTAAGTGCTTGCTCTAGCAGCTCTTTTGTTTTTAGATCTAGTTGATAACCCAAGGTAATACAACACGTGTGACCCCAAGTGAAGAAAACTGACCTCATCTTGTTTTCTTTCCATATGGAAGCAAGGCAGCACCTGTGATTTACAGCATCACCTTCCCTGTTCTTGCTGCTGAGCTCACCACGTGTCCTCCCCCTCCTCCGCCTTTCCCCATTCCTAGCATCAGGCTCCCCCACCACTCAGCCCCCCCATCTGGAAAGTCCTCCACACACTTAATTGACCCCTTGGCTCTCTTCGTTTCCCATCAGAGGAACTATCTTTTCTCCCTGTCTTATAACCCTTAACCTTCTCTCTAATAAAACAATCAAATCCTACTTCCCACTTTCCAAGTGCTCAATCAGTCTCCCTTGCCCTTTGCCACCCTTTTTACCCTTGCCCCACAGGCCGCAGATGCCATTGCTGTTATATACCATAATGAATGCCTGTAAATTTTTGTGAAACTTATATAAAAGGTAGCTAAGCACTGATTTTCTGCCTACTGTAGAGGGAAGGATCTGACAAATTTGTCTTGTTTACTTTCAGGGTAAAAGACTGATAAAGGGTTTGGTAAGAAAGGCCTCAGTATTGCACATGTATTATTAAATGTACATAAATGTACATGTGTACGGATCTTTCCATCTATATCTGTTTTTCCTGTTTCATCTCTGTACTGATGGGCAGAGTTGATCCAAGCTCAAAAAAGCCCCAGGAAATAGTGATGTTTCTGAAAGCGTTCATCCTGACTTTGCTCTTCCACAGTGCAACTGCAGTATAGAAACCTTTTGGTGCACTTTATTTCTGCATTTGCATATTGCCTGATGAACTCTTTTGCATCCTAAATCACATACTCTTTAGAGCAGGAATTATGTTGAGCCATGCCTGTGTTTGAAATAGGACCTACGGGCTTGATTAAGGGGGTTAATGGGGCTTTATTCACTATGTTCAGCTCATGAGAAAAGTAATACGTTACACATCTCAGTGAATGGAGCAGAGAGTGTTTAAGGGGAACTTCTTCCTTTTAATTTTTGTGGGCAAATTTATAAAAAGTCCTTTTATTTTGCAGCTTCCCATTTTATCTGTCTCAAAATGGCTTGCTAGCAGTAGAATGAAAGGCTTTCCAGACCACTGGTGACTCAACCATTAGCAAGGCTGATTCCAGACATCTAGTCTATGGATATACAAATGTATTTAAAAATACATTTAAAAAAATAAAATTTAATTGATTTACAGGCTTTTTATCTTCTTGTGCAAATGTTACACAACAATTTGGCTTTATTTATTACTCCAAATATTCCTAGGTAGTGACTTTTTTTAAAGATCAAATATTTTAATATTTGCTAAAAACGAATAGAAAATTATCTTTTGGTTACATCATTTGCTGTTCTTATTGTCCCATTTATTTACTTCAGACCAGGAAAAGAAAGAATGTCAAACAATAACTATAAGTAATACGCAAATGCAACGCTCATGGACTATAAGAGCCTGACAATTTTACTGAGGAAATTCACTAATAGAGGTGACATGTCTAGCAAACAATATTTGTGCTTGAAAGCCCAACTTTTAAGTGCCTAATACCATGAAGTGGCATCATTGACCAAGGTGATATGTCCAGAATTCCTGTAGAGTCCATGTAGACAGTGGGCTCCAGCAGGTAAGTGATCACTCCTTGTCTTCTGGCATTCCTCAGCAGAAGCTGGAGTCCCTCCATCTCTGGAAGCAGGGCACATTCATCTATCCCAGATCTAGACCCCTGTCTTTTCTTGAGCGAAAGGATCAACCATTACTCAGGAGAGCTCAGCACTGTCCATTCTTTCCCAAAAAACAAGCCACCAGAAGTACAACTGCTGTTAGTAACAGGTCTCTCTGTCACATAACAGTTAGGTGCAAAGTGAGTTAGCAATTCTTGCAAATCGCTCCTCTCGACACATAGCAATAAACCCAATAGACTTTGGGTTAAATCTGATTATGAGAGCATGGAAAAGCATAAAACTAGTGGTGTTGCAAGAATGCGTCTCATGTTCTTGTCTTTTAAATAGAGCATCAGCTGAGCTGCTTTAGCACACTTCCAAATAAAAAGATATTTTTAAAATTGAATAAAAGTAGTATCAATGTTCTTAAAACAGAAAGCATAATTAGACTTCTAGGACTCCCATTTACAAATCAGAAGATTGTTCCTTTTTCTGCTATAATAGTTCTAAAAACATCACCTAAAGATAGTGCTTCATACATTCTTCATTCATTTACTTTGTTGCCTATAAAGTCCTAATCCGCTTCCTTTATGTGCTTTAATTATCAGATCACACAAACAAACAACACAAAAGAAGCTACAGCTTTTTTTGTGTTTTAATTTCTCTGAAGTACAGTGGATTTTCTTTTCTGTTTTAATTAACATTGATTGCTGGAAGAGAACTACAAGTCTCCTAGCAGAGAAATGTCTGTTACATAGCGCCACAGTAGCCGTAAAGCTAGATTCATTTCTGTGGAGTGACAGAGGGAAGAAATTAATAAACAAACCACTTTGAGAATGTATAAGCAAAAACATGTTCACAGGGCCCCTTTATTATAACAGAGACTTTAAAAAACCCGGTAATACCTCAATTAGAAGGGGAGAGCTGTTCGCTATGCAGGCTGTAGCTGGTTAAACAGATGGAAGACTCCACTGAGTCCTTTACCAGACACCTGCCAGTCTCTAAATGACAGCACGAAGTTTGGACTGTCCCTTAATGGGACATCTGTGTCTCTGAATTTATAACTGCCACACTGCAAGATCACACACACCGGAATACACCAAGCCGCTGCTTGGACACGTACCTGATCATCATTACAGTATTATTCACGTGTGCCAGAGCTTTAGAGGGAAATGATTAAATACATTATACACCCACCACTAACTGCTCATGGCAGGATGGGGGATTTTTGAGTGGCTGGCAGAATATGATTGTAGTCTAAGTGAAACAGATTTGGTAGAATAGTTTCAATTAGGTACCGAAAGAAAGGTTCTGGACTGAATACAGCCTTATCAAGTGCAGTTCACTGAATCTGAAAGCAGCTGTAAATTCAGTGGAACTAGAAACCGCAGACCATGTAATTTGAAAATGTTCATCATCCAGTACACCCTGCAGATTATAGACAAGGCCATTTTAGTTAAACAAGTAACTCAGAAATGTTTCAAAATGATGGCTAATCACAAAGGGGTGAAACAATTGTTGTTACCTATTGCTTTAAAAGGCCCACACTTCAGGGCAAACACTTGTGTGATGTGAGGCTGAAAGTTGAACATTTCCCATTGTATTTACTCATAGGCCCTGTAAGTTTTTGCTATTTTAAGTTGTGCAAAGACAGAAATAGACGTGATGAAACACAAAAATGTGCAAAACCTGCCAAGCTCTCTCCCTTGCTCACAGTCCTTCTTCGCTTATTCTGAAACATGCCATTGTAAAATTGCTAGGAGCCCCTTAGGATCCGTGAGTCCAGTAAATTAACAGGCTGTACTGCTTGAATACAGGAAGATATAAAAGACTTCTGCAAGAGGCCCTAAGCGAGTGAGCAGTGGGAATGCAGGAGGTAAGGGTGAGGGTGGGAGGAGAAGAAATCTCCTGAGGTTTCCAAAAGGCAAGTTTTCTACTAAAATCATTGTATTCATCTGTTAGGAAAAAAGGACCCTAGAGATCTTCTACAGATGTCTCCTAAATGCTGCCTTTGTTTTAACTCCAGGAGGGAAGCTAATTTGCCAACGATACTTAGGGCACAGGTGAACTAAGGTTTTCTGGCTCCATAAATGGAAGGAAACCTGAAGAGACTGCATACCTCAACAATACTCTCTTTGAGACCTAAATGACAATTGAAAGTTTTGAAAGCTACCAGTCCAGCTGAAAAGCTGGAGAACACATATGTGTTGCATTTAGCAATATAGTAAACCCATTCAGCTCCTCAGCTTCAATTATGCTTGAAAGGCAGTAATTCATTTTATAATGACATAGAAGTTTCTTCATAGATGCACTTTCAAGTTTATCAAGTATTCCAAAGAAATGCTATGATTGTAGAAGAGAAATCTACATGAGGAATTTACCTCCTGCACATTTTTGCATCTCGCCATGAAGAGAGCCTGCTTTGCAGGTTAAAGAGCAGAAAAAGGAGTAATAGAAAATTCTCTTTAAACTTCTCTCTTGATACTATAAACTTAAAGCCTCTGCATTTTCCCAGCTGTGACAGGTCCTTGTGTAGGATAAATGGACAATGTTCCCTCTCCCTTTCCCCATATATTTGCCCATCTTATTCCAGTCCCTGGAATAAGTCTCTGATGTTAATGGTCTGCAGGAAGCTGTGTAACAGTATAGACAAAAGACACTGGGATCTTAACAACCTACAGCCAATTAACAGGACTTCCTTTACTTGGTTGTGTTTATCAGATGCATAAATTCAGTTTTTTTCAAATTAAAAAATTATACAATACTTGATGTAATTTCAATACTTTATATTGATTTTAGTTCTTCTTCCAAGATTTGTAATTTTTTTAAAAATGTGGTATGTTCACCACAAATGTCAAAGCATAATAAAACTGATTTGTCGTCACTACATGTTCTAAAACTGAAGCTTTACAGACCTTTTGAATCTTTTCTCTGCCGTAGTTTTATACTCCTGCTCATTGCTGCTTCAGAAGTCTTTCCTTCCAGATGTGACAGTCCCAAAGGCAGTTCCTTTGGGAATGGAAATGCAGAGAAGGCAGAACAGGTTGCTTGACTGTGCACTGAATTCATCCACAATCAGTACTTATGAAAAATAAAAACATGTTGCTCCTGCTCATAGCATTGAGTGTAATCATAGGTAATTAGACTGAATCATCTGTCCATATTAAAATAAAAAGGTAAACCTCTTTCTTGTCTTTTCATGAGAATACTGTAAATTGTATAAAGAATTCATGCCTTAGCTACATTTTACTAATTGCCTGTTATTTTTAAATTCTTTTCTTTAATCAAGTGCAAATCATAGTTTTTAAGTGTTCTGTCCTGGTTTCATCTGGGACAGGGTTAATTTTCTTTCTAGTGGCTGCTGTGTTTCAGATTTGGTATGAAATGAATGTCAACAAAGCATAGTGGTTTAGTTGTTGCCAGGTGATGTTTACATTAGTCAAAGACTTTTTTCAGCTTCTCATAGAAGCTGAGAAGAAGCCTAGACATGGAATGGCCAATGGAATATTCAATGCTGTAGATGTCATTCTAAGTATATAAATGGGGGTTGGCCAGAGGGTGGTAATGCGTGATCCCTGTTGGGACTGGCTGGGCAATCAGTCTTCAGAGAGTGAGACTGACTTGTGTTGTATTACTTCATGTTTTATATTCTTTTACAATTATTATTTTTATTATTATTATTGTTATTTTCCTTTTTCATTATTGTTCTATTAAACTGTCTTTATCGCAACCCATGATTTTTTTTTTCCTTTTCCCCTCCTTTTCTACTGCTTCTCCCTACTATTCTGGGAGGGGAGGAGGAGAGTTGAGTGAGTGGCTACGTGGTTCTAGCTGCCAGCTGGGGTTAAATCACATGTTCCTAGAAAAAAAGAAAAAACCAATCTGCTTGTCCCTGAGTTTCTCATTATAGCACCTCCTGTTAGAGTATTCCATTTATTCCTTTGTGAGTTAGACCAGCAAAGACATAACATGGTACAATCACTTGAAAGACAGACTTGCACAGATTCATAGCACATAGAAGATTGTGTTCAAAAGTGAAGGTAATTAAGCTTTGGTGCGTTTTACTTGGGTCTTTATGGGGCAGGTCCACAAAAAGATGTAAAATGTCAAAGGGTCAAAGCAATCCCAGGGCTGCCTGAGCAGCTTTGTAATGCCTATGACACTGTTTGCTTTGTAAGTGTAGGCGCAGCTTCAGAGACATGAGTTCAAAAGATTTTCTGAGGAGGCTTCTCAGAGCGGGCACGAAATGTTTCAGCAGCTGAAGTGTGATACTTCATGGTGGAGAAAGCTTGGTGGTCCTGCCACAGAGAAGACCAGAGATACTACAACAATTCATTGTTAGGTTCTTGTGCATCTTCATGTCCTGCAAGTGGCAAATGCCATCATAACTCACTGGGTTGGACAGGAAATGAGGCACTGAGTAACCTGCTTTTAATTCTGTCTTCTGCCGAGGAACATTCTCGCACCAAGTTCTACACTACTTGGTAAGTGGATATAAACAATGCTAAAGCAATAAGGCTGGAAATACAAAAACTGTAGAGCAAAAGTAACCATGTGACTAAATATTTCCATCTAAAATGAAAACTGTTGGGGAACTTGGTCCCTTGAAAACAGTCAGGAGTTTCAGTCTGCCATTTAATCAGCTTTCCTACTATAACCAGTAAATATCTGGCCTTGATGAATTTTGCATTGCTTGAAATCTTATATCAGACTAGGAAGGCAGCAATTTAAAAGCCTTCAAGAAAACAGATGATATAGGGAACGATAGAATGGCAGTTAATGAAATTAAGATAACGGACAAAGATAGGGAAAAGTTAATTTTGCTGGCTAGTTTAAGTGCAGTGATAAGTTCAGGAAAAGAAATTTATAAATTCTGGTACTAAGAGAACAAATCAATAGAAAGTTCCTAAAAAGCAGAATGTTTTTTATTCAGACAACACAGATGCAGATGCCATAGTTCCTCAGTTAATTCATTGTATGATGTGTATGTTCAGGTCAAGACTGTTATATTGTGGTCCCTTCAATCCACCAAAAGCTTTCAGAAGTCATCATGATACAGAGCTCACTTACATAACTCATAGTAGATTAAATTAATATGTAAAGTGGCTAAGATACATTTCTGCAGAAGAATAATGGTATTAAAAAGAATTAAATGGACTTCATGACGGTTGAGCCTCAATAACTGTGTTTTTTCATGACATGAAGGACTCTGGGAAGACTGAACGCATCATCTCACTTGCAGTATTGCACGCTAAGTCAGTGAATGTGATGTCAGTAAGACAAATGTACTCCTTCTTACTAATATGAGATAGCTCAATGAATCTTCTAGGCCTGAAATGAGATGGTATTCATCCTTATCTCTCCAAGAAAACCAGTTTCTCAAATCAGTTTATCTTACCTGATAAAATTTAAAATCTAAGTCCAATATGGCACTCAGGTAGAGAAATGGTTAGAAAAACTGATACAAAAAAATTTGGATGAGAATGCTGGTTCACCACTAAGCCAATTTACACTTTAGCCAAATTCAAGACAGAATTCTGGAGCAGCAGGAGCTCTGCCTTGGGATTTGAGATGTTGGAAACTGCTGCCACTGGCTTTGGTGAAGATGTGGACCTATTTTGCAAATAAATAATTTAACTGAGGATAATATCTAGTGTTATATAAACAGGAGGATTTTGCTAATGTCTCCACTTAATTAGGTATTCGTGCATTTCATAAGGTTTGCCTCTGGGTAACATGTATCTGGAGCAATTTCTTTTCCTGGTTAGGGAACCTTCAAGTATACAATAAAACCCTTTTTTTTTTTTTTTTTTTTTTTTTTTTTTTTTTCTCGTTTGAGGAACCTAAAATTATAATTTTTTTTTTTTTTTTTTTTTTTTTTTTTTTTTTCCTGGTGGTGCTTAATTGCCCACAGTATAAGATAGCTACCTTCTTTCTTTGAATAAAGGTTGTAAGTCCCAGGAAAGAGGGACAGCAATGTGAAGTGGTGCATAGTTGGACTTTAAAAATATGTATTACTTATCTTTATCTGCTATGAAAAAGAGCTGGAAAGAATCAACACTGTTGATTCTTCTGGATCGTAACATGAAAATAAGGTTTCTCTGTGACAGAGCGAACAGAAGATACACTTTAAACTTCACACCACAAGAATCAGGTATGTTTTGGGCTTCTGGAGTGCAATGAAAATAGATTAAATTGTTGTCTTTCTGTAAAAGCTTTGGCTGCCATTGGAAAGATCCAGGACTGGAAATATGTGTTGTAGGTTCACAGAGACACAATGGGAGATTTCAAATGTCATTCGGAAAGAGGAACAATTAAACTACTTCACAACACAATCCTAAAAAGTACTCTAGAAAGTTAGATAATTGCACAATGATTACATCAGTCACCAGATACACAGAGGTGTGACAGCCCAAACAGTAGGGGGGTATGGTTTGAATGATTTAATCCTGGTAAACAGCGAGGAAATGATGGCACTCAAATGAATAGATGCTGCCGGTTAAAATTTTTTCTTCTTTCTTTAACTGGAATCACAATTTCTTTTCTAGTAAAAATAATAAATACATTCAGTTACTCCCCAACAAATTTTGAAAGAGGAAAAAATGCATTCTGGCAGGGAAAAACAAATGCTTTTCTTTTGTTTATATTGAAATACTATGTATGTCCTAAAGCTATACAGATAAATGTAAACACTGCCTGCACTTGCAGAGTTTAATGTTACCGCAAGTGATACGTTCCCAATAAAAGTAATGTGTGACTGCACGTTTCAGAGATCTGAGGCTAGAGTGTAATGTGATATTGATAGCTTGTAAAACTTGGTACCTCTTCTGAACGCTGTCTGCCTCCCGAGAGCCTTCACAAAAGGCTGCTGTTATCACCCAGCCAAGCTGGCCACACTGTCACCCCTCTCTTTTTCTATGTGCATCTCTCAAATGCTTGCCAAATCATTGTCCAGTGTTCCCCTGCTGTTGCAAAGAAGGCCATGGTTAGAGCATCCCCACTGAGTGTGTTAGGCGGCACACAAAATTCACATGTGGTAGTAGTGAATGTTTACATAACAGCTTATAGTAAGCATATGCCACTTTCAGTAGTCTCAACCTCTCTATGCCTAATGCATAAATTCTGGTATTACCATTAGCACGCACCATGTGCAACTTTGAAGTAAAATAAAGGTAGAAAAAAACCACCAAACCTGAGAATGGTCTTACAAAAGCTTCTAATAACAGAAAAAACCAAAAAATGTTACTACAGGATTGGGTTGTTTACAGCTATTTTAATCTGAGTTTGTAACACTTTTCAAGGAAGCTGGAGGAAAACAAAAATCTGTACTTGCTGTATACACTATTTCATATGGAAATGCCTGCAGAAGTAAAGAAAAGGGTACTGGGTGTTTGTCCATGAGACATCTACTGAGTTCTGACAACTTAATACAGATGAAGTAGTACATACACAGTTTATTTTCAAATCAAAGTTTTAATGTTTGGTTTCCAAACAGAGTTGGAAACACTGCTGAAAAGCACAGGACAATAGGTCTTTGGATTAGTATAGATGCAGAAGATACTGTCGAGCTCCTGGTAGAATTCTTTCCATGTGAATCACCTGGGTAACATCTTATAGTTAATTACTCACAGAGATGAGCTCAGTATAAGCAGAAACCTTATCTGCTTTAATAGATTTTTCAGCTTCCAACCTTAAACTTTCTTCAATGGAGGTCACCTTCAAAAGGATGACTCACCTCAGAGACACCTGCATATTATACAATTGTGTTTTGACTCCTTCTGCCTTTACTTTTTACCTTGAATCACAGTTCTGAGTCCTTTTACTGGAGCAGAAAATCTAATTCTGTGGAGTAGACATAATTTCTTCAGTAGTACCTCAAAAGAGTGTCCTGATTTCAGAAACTTGTGCAACAGGTCTGCCAAAGTTGTTAGAAGTGGAATACTATATAACACTTTTTTCTTGTATAGGTTTTTCACCTCTAGAATTCATATGAAAGAATGTTAGTTCAGGTTTTAGAATGTAAAGAATTCTGATCTCAAAAGGAGAACAATAACTTGCTGAAATGGCATGGTAGTTACTGCTGAAATGAAAATGTAGTCCAGACTGGTAGTTCTCATTCTAACTGAATACTGAAGGATTAGTCCACCTTGACTGAATCTGTATTTATGTCGACTGTATTAGCTGTGATAGAAAGCAAATTTCTTCTTTTCTCTATCCCTTGAATCTCCCATGTAGCAAGTTCATAGTTCATTGAAAAATGTGCATTCAGAGTGCATGGTATAATGATTTTATTGTTAATATTTTCATAAATGAGCTGTGTCCTGAATATCTTTTTTTTTTTTTTTCCCCCTGTTCTGATGCAAAGTTTTCCATGGCTTAGAACACAGGTACTTTCATGACTATTCTGGCAAGAAAAGTCTTCAGAGGGAATTGCATTGTACTCCTGAGGGAAAGTTACACTCTTAAGTTTTGGTGATTCGCTATCTTTTTTACTAAAAGAAAAAAAAGAAAAGAGTACTACTCAATCCAGTTTGGGCTCATTGTGCTTGCTTATAATACTGCAGACACATAAGACTGTATCTGTGACTATGATGAATGATTTTAAAATATGACATCAGGTAATTTTGAACATAGCCTAATAAATAACTTGAACTTTTAATTCTGATCGGTTATCACCCAATCACAGAGTTAAAAACAATCTTTGAGTGGATAATGGAAGGGGTTTTTTACTTGTTCCAACAGAACAAAATCTACAACTATTTCTGTTACTACACTGATGTTTGGTAAGTATTCTCAGAAATTTTTAATAATAAGACTTTTAGACTTGAGATGTACAACAAATATCTGTATGCAGTGGTATGACTGGGTTGCTTGTGTTATTTCTGCATTTCTCTTGCTCTTCTTTTTCTTTTTAAATCATGGGCTATGGGCACCTGGGCAGCCCTCACTCATAACTGAAAATCTGTTTATGTTGTGAAACCGCCTGAAATATTTTCAATCAATAGGCTATAGAATAAAATTCTTCCTCATGTTAAATGTTAATAAGTCACAAAAGCTACTTAGCACCCTGTAGAAGTATAAGTTACTTCTAAAAATCCCATTTTAAAAACAATTTTAGGTAAATAATTAAGGCTATTGTATAGTTTCTTTTGTACTGAGTTACTGTGTAACTGTGTAGCTGTCATGCTTAGTCTTTTCTGCATCCACTTATCAATAAGGGAATTTTATAATGCTGCTACAAGTATGTCAAATTTTCTTGAAGAAATTAGTATCAAGTTTGGACACTAGTTTCAAAATTAAATGACCTGACGTCAAGAATGATGGAAATGCCACAGTCTCTTCAGGGGAACAAAGCCAGATTTCAGGGCAATAGGTGAGGAATTTCTACGTACTTCATGCTCTAATATTTTCTTGTCATCACTTGGGGCACTGAGTTTCACATGACAGAGGTGCAGACCGAATATGCTTTTTGTTTTTTTCTTTCTGTTACAACTGGTGCTTTTCTCCGCTTGTGTGATGAAGGCAAGGCCTATAAAGGGAGAGGGGAGTTATGTGAAATTCTGTTGGCAATCCCTGGACAGGCTCTGAGTAAGGTTGGGATGCACCAGGTGGGACTTGCACAGGCAGCTGAGCCCAGGTGCCAACTTCGGGGTCCCGCGTGTAGGTCAGCCATCCGCTGAGGAGGATGTCCTGTTTTGGTCAGCAAGCAGTTCAATAATAAGTTTCAGAGCTAGGCTTTAAACAAGCCTCACTGTCAAATGAAGACTTGAGTCACTGAACCAGTGTTTGAGGGTACAAGAAGCACGGCTCAGTTGCTAGTATGTTCTCCCAAAGGATCTGTACCTCCTGTCCTTGAGATTTAAATCGCCTGAATGGTAGCAAGAGTGCTCCAGGGGATTTCAATTACAGCTTATATGTAGGGAAAGAAAAAAATATAACTCAGACATAAAGCATAAAACAGCAGTTTGTGGTCTGTGTGAGTTTGGGACAGGGATGGAGCATTCTGGGGGTACAGGTCATCCAGGAAGGTTATCTGCTTAAGAGTAATGAGTGTACATCAGACTTGTAAGGTGAGCCATTCTGTTCTTGTTTGGATGCTAAAATGGTATTTTGGCGTCTGTTCACATGTAGCTACATGTGAACTCTGAAGGTAGTGCTGTAGCTAAGAGTGAACCCAGTTCAGAAATCTGGTATGGTTCAAGGCCATCATTCCATCAGAAAGACCACTGACAAAACACTTTGTTCTGCTCCGATATATTCAGTACAGTAGTACTACTTAAAAAATGAAACCTCCAGAGGTCATCTGATCCAACCTCCTTGCTGAAGCAGGGCCACTTAGAGCGCCAGACCATGTCCAGATAGCTTTTGAATTTCTCCAAGGATGGAAACTCCACAACTTCTCTGAGCAATCTGTGTCAGTGCTCGGTCACCCTCAAGGTGAAAAAGTGTTTCCTGATGTTCAGAGGGAGCCTCTTGTGTTTCAGTTTGTGCACATTGCCTCTTGCCTGTCACTGAGCACCACTGGAAAGAGCCTGGATCCATCTTCTTTGCGGTCTCCCTTCAGGTATTTATGTACATTAATGAGATCTCCCCCGAGCCTTCTCTCCTTGAGGCTGAACAGTCCCAGATCTCTCAGCCTTTCCTCCTAGCAGAGATGCTCCTGTCCATCTTTGTGGCCTTTTGTTGGACTTTCTCTAGTATGTTCATGTTTTGTACTGAGGACCCCACAACTGGACACAGTGCTACAGGTGTGGCCTCACCAGTGCTGAGTAGTGGGGAAGGATGACCTGTCTTGACCTGCTGGCAATACTTAGTCTAATGCAGCCCGGGATACCACTTTGCATCAAGGGCATATTGCTTGCTCATGTTCAACCTGCCATCCATTGGGACCCTCAGGTACTTTTCTGCTCAGTTTCTTTTCAGTTGAGTAACTTCCAGCATACACTGGTCTCTGGGCTTGTTCCTCTCCAGCTGCAAGACTTTGCAGCTCCCCTTGTTGAACGTCATGAGGTTTCTGTCAGCCCATTTTTCCAGACTCTCCAGGTCTCTACTCCTCAGTTTTTCGTCATCTGCAAACTTGCTGAGGTTACACTCTGGCCCATCATCCAGATCATTAATGAAGGTGGTAAAGAGGAGAGGACCCAGTATTGACCTGATCCCCTTCCATCAACAGTACATCTTTCGTGCTCCAAACTTTCCCTCTGGTCTCTGGGACCTGGGATTCCTAAAGGCCGGTCTTGCTAGCAAAGACTGAGGCAAAGAAGGCATTCAGGACCTCAGCCTTTCCCATGTCTTGTGTCACCAGATCCACCATCTCATTTAGTAATGAGTCCACATTTCCCTAACCTTCTGTTTGTTGCTTGTGTGCTTACAGAAGCCTTTCTTCTTGTATTTGATGTCTTTGGCCAGATTGAATTCCATTCGGGTCTCAGCTCTCCTCATGATCTGTTGAGTTTGGGTAGGAGCTCTTTGTTCATCCATGCAGGCCTCTTGTTGTTTTTGCCCGACTTCCTGCTTGTTGGGCCAAACTACACTTGAGCTTGGAGGAGGTGATCCTTGAACACTAACCAACTTTCTTGGGCCCTCTTTGTGTCCAGCAGATGGTGTTTGAAGACACTCATGAGGACCAAGGCCTGCAAAATTGAGGCTACTCCCATCTGTCTGTAGATCCACCTGTTCTTCCTGGTCAAGTGGCCTATAACAGATACCTGCTAAGTTGCCACCCTAGATATTTATGTATATGTATCAATGTCCTTTGGGGGATGTAATGACAACTGTGTATTCCAGTATAGAGGAACATCCTGAACATCCTTACAGTGACAGCATACTTAACTACTTAGATATTTTCAGGTAAATGTTAATATATTTTATCATGATGCCAGCTGAGAATGTTGAGGCATCTTAATTGTATTAAGATGCTTAATATTTCACAAAAATCTTAGTTTCAGACAAAACTGAATCTTTGGTTATATGTTTAGTTGAAATCTATCTATCATTCTGGTATATCTAGCAAGTATGTAGGCACTGACCTAATGTAGTGTACACACAACAGCGATACATACCAAAATATATCAAATGAAGCATATTTAGACCAGTGTTCTCAAATACTTCTTTGCAAGTCAGGATACAGATGACCTCAAAGACCTTAATAATTTAAAAAAAAGAGTGTTTTACGATGTTGTGATTTACCTTGGATGCGAAAATGCACTTTCAAGAAACTAATTTTGTTTCACTTTATAATTGAATGGCATCTACTCTGTCAATTAAGAAATTAAGTCATTCTGAGACAGGAAATAAACACTGAGAACTTATTTGAAAATGCCTCAGGCAACTTATTCTCTTTTGCTAAATAGGTACAGACTGACTTTCCCTACGTACATTAGAGCAAAATGCAACCTTGGAACAAGGAAGCTAATTGGGGTCTATCACAGCAGTAAGTTAAGATGGAAAAGGCCACAGCTGAGAGGAAATGACAAGCCATGGATCAACAGCAGTGCTGGGGTGGTGCTGGGGGTGGCATGCCTCGCACAGAGCCCGAGGAGATGCACCTCGCACCTCGTGCCAGACCCAAGCAGCCACCCCACAGGACCTGAGCATGCTAGAGGCTACCACGGCCCATGGATTCCCTAACATCACTGGTTTGTTGTCTGACTTACCCAGTAATTGCAAGCAAATAAAAGAAGAATTTGGATTTTTAATGACACTTTAATTTGCTGATATGTTTCCACTTTTTTTTTTCCTAATCTTTGGCAGAGTTGCACTCTTGAGTGAATTAACATTCCTATAGTAAATCTGCTGTATTTTGCATGCAGTTAAAATGTGCTTTTATCCTTCAGTAAGAAAAACGTTTGCACCCAGTAATAATGAGTTTTTGCAGTCTCCTGTTAGAAACAAATGATCACTGTGCTGTCATGACGCAGCTGCCACATTTCTAAGCCCATTGTAACTGTCTGGTCACCTACAGCACAAGTGAACTGGCTAATGAAGATCATAGAATCATAGAAT